>JAVJAQ010000379.1:216695-816695 GCA_032362365.1 Zygogramma bicolorata | reverse complement strand
AAAAGCGGCTCTGTTAAGTTTTCGTTGTTACACACTGTATAAGTAACTCAATGGAGAAAAAGCTTAGTTATCTTTGTACGTGATGAATGCCTATTTAGAGAAAATCCTACACAAAAAACACATAGGTAATGTTTTTATCTGCTTCGGTGCCTAGGTGCTCTGGCTGAGCTGTTCTCCTTTTTATTTGAGGTTCAGATTTCATAATAATGATGTGATTTTTCATTTCTCGATGGGCTGGGATGACCAAAACATATTCTGGATTTGAATCCATTATTTGGAATAATTTATATTCTTGCTTTCGAAACAATTAGCTTTATCTATTATTAAATTCAATGAGGTAGTTCATTGAGTTTTGAAAACTATTCAATGATGAGTAATCAACACATTCTCTGCAATCGACATTAATGTATTATTGAAAACATTTCGAAAAAAATCGCCACGTTCTTCCAAGTAACGCTATTAGGATACGCCTACAGTAAACGTTCACCGAGAAAAATTCTGGATGCTGAAATTTCAAATCTTCAGTTCTACATTATTTTTACTAAAGATTGAAAAAAATCCAACAAAACCTTTTCACGACGTTTTCACGTCGAAGCCAGTCCCACCATTCATTTCAGAAATGAAACTGTCTACTTTGTAACAATGGCTCATCACGAGAAGAGCGTTTTTATTCGAAATGGCATGTTAAATACAGCCTGTTTATGGCGGCTAATTTCCCCATCTTTCTCATGTAAATACAGCTTTTGTTGCTGCGTCAGTCTTTAGAGTGAAGGATTATTAAAGACTAAACATTTCTTATAAGAGTCGTTCTACGCTTAATGCTAGTCGGGTCTATAAAAGTGACGCTTTGCGGAAACCATAAAGGCGAACGCTAATAATTTTTCACGGCGCGGACGGAGCATTTGATAAGGTTCCGGTGGCTCGCGGTACATTACCGCGAGAAATAACAATGGTACTTGATTGAGCGGTAGATTATGTCTGTCGGGTTATGTGAATTTTTACGAGCGAGAAGGAAGCTCGCGGTTTTTAGGGTCGGTAGCATCTATAACCCGACCCATTTATTCCGTTGAGGAAGTGAACATAAACAAATGAACCAACCGTTGGTATTTGAATTTATTCAATACCTGAATCATTTGTTGCAATGAAGCGGTTTGATCGGGTTTGATCGAATATTTCCATCGTATGTTAAAAATCCCATATGGAGCGGGACATTTTCGATCAATAACAGCGATTAATTTTTTCGCTTGTCAAAATGTGACGTTTTTGGCATTTCAACCAATAGTAGCGGGTTATTTTATGGTTATTCTGGCCAATCATTCGATATTATACTGATAAAACTGCCTGGTTCTTTTGATAAAACGTTGTTTCCCTTTGAACTGTCAAAACTGTAAAGTTTACCGCGTCGCTTCTATTGAACTGGCTCATATTTATATAAATTATCATGAATGAAGAGTTACCTTATTATAAATAGTCATTCACTTTTCACTTTTTCAGCATTATAATAACATAACCCATTTCAATGAACATTCAAACACGTAAATAGCCCATAACCCCAACTTCATGACAGATATAGCGAACGACCGATTCAAATGAAGATGTCGTACAATTAGTTTTCATTAAATACAATTCATTTTTTGTTGTATGAGAAGCCGTTGTATGAAGATTTTGATACAACGACATAACGAATGATTTTATGTTCCTTCTGGCGCGATTTTCATTTCATAAGAAATTTTCAATTATGAACCTTGTACAATGAGAGGTGTGACGCCATCTCTTGGTATCGTCGGCAAGCATTATCATATTCACTGCGTAAGCATCATATCTCTTCTGGATCATAGAGGGCATAAATCGTTGTTTGACATTTCAAATTTTTAAAATTTTCACCCATTCTCCTTTCCTTCTTATGTAAATGAAATACTGATCAATTGAATTGTTCTTCCTTCTATTTCTTCAAAAAATAATCTCTCCTAATACAACTCGTTCTTCAAATTTAATAAGATAAATTTTCATTTTCGAAACACTCAAACTTTTTTATTTTGAGGCAAAAGCATTCAAACAAACCGAATTAGATAAAATTACTCGTCCTACGGACTCGTCATTTTTTCAATCGGTTTGTTTTCATACTTTTGCCAAATACAAAAGTTTTTGTGGAAAGTGAAAATTCATCGATTAAATTTGAAGGACTCGTGGTATTACCTTTGATAAATTCCCGGCGGGACATTTTCGGGCTGGTAAATACCCGGTAGGTATCGAGAAATACCCGCTCGGTCCGTGTATCTATAGTAACGATTGTTAAAATGTACATTTGTCATCTTGACAGGCATAAATACTGAATTTTAAACTTTTTTTTAACTCCGGAAATATTCTACCGAATTACACTTGTATATCAAAATAAACCTCATAATTTTCCATTCAAGCATTCGGTTATGTTCATATTTTGCTAAAAGAGCCCTCCTCCTTCGGAGTCGGTCTCTTTCGACAAAATATGGAAATAAACTCGTGCAGTTTTTAGACAACATGCTTTCATGGAAAATTATCGGTAATTCTGAAGCACTTGTGTAATTACTCCTGATAATTTCGTCATGAAGGGCATTGACTGGAAGTATAGGTATGCAGTAATGGAATTCAACTTCAGAGTTCGAATGTATGGAATTGCTGACCGTGGCTGAAACAATTGTTAGCAGTGCACTAGAAAGGTTGAGGATATCATTATAGGTATGCTTGAAACCTTCAAATATATTCAGGAGATAATGAACAGCAAAAATAATCGAGAAATTTTTTTATCAGAGAGAACTTGTGAAGAATATCTGAAGCATTACCGATTTGAACACTAGAACAAAATTTACCGGAGAAATAATAGAAAAATGTATTAAGGGATTAGGTTTTGAATGGGAAAAAATCAATGTCGGAAAAATGCATATGACGTCGCCACTACAATTTCCTTCAATTGTTATAAGATTTTCCATTCCGTTACCCCCTCACTTCTAAAAATTGTCATACAAATATTTTTTCCATCAGTACAGATGGTGGCATTTCATGTGACATCCTCTGAATCGTATCTTATCCTGTTTAAAAGTTATGAAGACGGAAAATCAACGAGCGCCAAGTTTATAAATCGAGATAGAAATTATTGGTCTCTCATTCGTGCAATGGGAGAAACTTTCACATAATTCCAGATCACTGCAAAGCGAACACCCACTTCATTCCAACTACCACGAAACTGTCAATTTGCGTTTTCACTCCACCAAAACCAATCAAGAGCTGGAAGGTATTTACCCAGTCAGAACCAACAAACAGGTATATTTCCGTTTGATCTCTGGCAATGCGAACGTTCACCGAAACTAATAGTTTCTATGTAATATCAGCAATGAAGCTATTAATTTCAATGTTTGGGGAATAACTGAAGCAGGCATCTGATATCAGAGCAGTATACCACTGGATGGGATTTAATGGGAGCAACTCGTGCAAAAGGAGATGCAATACATATGTGATGATGAGAACGTTTCAATTTCAATCCGCAGGATGTTATTGAAAGGTTAATGATTGCAGATTGTGCTTGTTCATTGGAGTAATGTCCTGATGATGGAAGGAGAAAATGAAAAATGATTCATCATCATTATATATTTTTCATATTTTAGGTATTGAATAATGTGCCATGAAATTTCGTTAACTGGCGAGAAGGCATGACATATTCTGCGTGAAAATCTATAGTGATGATAATGACGTTAAATTCCGAAATTTTTACTAGAAAAGTTTGAAAATCATTTTCCACATTCAATCGACATAAGGTGATATAAATCAATGTTGAATACAAATCATGTCATGGTAACATACAATTATGCAGATTTCAAGTAGTCATTAGTTGACCTGTTAGTAAAGGTGAAGGAGGGCCGAAAAATCATGAACTCATATTTTTGTTAGAGGAATTTTGACGTAGATTTTCAGGCTATAATCTCAATACGATTATTCAACAATTATCATTTCGAACACTGACTCAAAGGCTGATCCAAGCCATTAATGATCCATATCCGTCGAATATGATAGAAATTCGTTTCCTTGAAAGTGGTTGACAATGTTCCTTGCAGAATGGTAATGTTTCGGACTCCCATTGTCTATATTATTAGCTCTATTGAAAGCTGTTGCTGAGAACGGAAGTATTAAAATGCAAATAAAGTGAGAAAATCGAATCAATATTAAATTTTTGGTCAATAATGAAATTAGGGTTTGATTTATCAAAGAAAGTACTGTTGTTACAAAAAATCGAGATTCGAATATGAAACATGAGTCAAAACATTTTTCTAATAACAAAATGAATGAAATAATATTGTGACAAAAAAATTGAGATATCGAATGTGAAATAATAGTCAAAAAATGTAAATAAAATAATTGAATGAATTATTATGAGAAAATGTTGAAACCAAGTTTCAAGTTGAGTGCACTCACGACGTTTCGATTGCTGGTATCAGCGATCGTCTTCGGGTGATGACAAAAATTTGATATTGATTTGATTTTCTCACTTGATTTGTATTTTGATCCTTCCGTTCTTAGCAACAGATTTCAATAGAGTTAATAATATATACAATGGAAGTCCGAACCATTACCATTCATGATAGAAATTCGTTGAAGTATCACTGAAGTTATAAACCACCCATCTTCCGGCCCATTTACCATTCAGGAAAAGAAAAAACCAGATGGATAAATACTCTCATTCCTATTTTGCTTTAAACGATCACCAAAAGTTGAGGGCCATTTCTAATATTTGGAGAATGCGCCAAGTTCAATGAGTTCTTCAAAATTTACAGTTGAAAACGAGTTAACAATTGATAGTTGGAATAAAAAAAAATCTGTTTTGTTCAGCTCCTATTTTTTCAGATGTTCGGGTTTCAATAACGTTCCTTCGGCACGAATTAGCCATGGGTCCCTCCAATCTCTTTGTCAACTGTTCCAAGGTGCAGGAATATAATATAAATTGTTATCTTAAAACGGAAGTTGATTTGGGAAGATTTGAGTTGAAAAAAAAATGTGCAAAATGTGCAGATTTTTTCAGAGTCTCAAAGAATTTTGTATAATCAGTCATACTCACTTCATTTTCATTACTTTGCTCTCATATTACAGATAACATAAAAATTTGACTGTTTATATTTTTGAGTAGGAATATTCATCTTCAATTATATCTGTCCTAACAACAATGTGTACAAGCTTGAATAATCTGTTCAGTAAAGATATGATCTGTCGCACAATGAGTGAATTTTTCATTTATTATAGTTTTTTTTGCTTCTTTGCCTGAAATGATTAGATCTGGAAACATGCACGACGTATTGATAGCAGAACACATCCAATATTCGTAGCATCGAAATGTAGTCGATTATAAAAGTTTCGAAATAGACAAAAAAAAACTAAAATCAGTTGATACTTCACTCCTTGCCTGAGAATGGATTATTTCGTTAGCCAGTGTGACTGCGCGTTGGCTAAACGTCATTTACCCTGCTTGAGGAAGCTATTGTATAGCAATACACGTGTCGCGGTTTGGTAAACCCATTGTTTGTGAGAGTCGTACAGTAAACAGGTGTTGCGTCTCGTATTGGCTATAGCGTTATTATATTGGTGGCATCATTTTTTATTCATCATAAATATATGATCCTTCAGATTCATTCATCTCATTACAAGTTTGGAGTTTAGTGATATCGTTTCCAACATAACATATTCAATTCGAGAAATTTTGTAATAGGACTACAAGTGGGAATAAAGACTATCACTACTAATCCCTTGCCATAATACTGCAGAAACCATAAGTATAATACTTACATTATGTAATAGTCGTGAATAAACAATTCTATGGAGAAGTTAAGTGTCCTTGCATCTGAGATACACCTCACAATTTTTTTAAAACTCGTTTCCCATAATCCTAGTATTTTTGTGAATGGAATCGGTATTGAGCTGCTTGCACATCTCGATTATGTGATAAGATAAACTTTTCAAGGACAGTATTTATATGAAAGAAGGTATAACGAGATAAGGAAATCGTTCCAAGTTAGACACCTTTGGATTAATAGCATAAATTATAGTCATGATATGGATATATCAATCTCGATTTTATAACTCGAAGGTAAACAAATTGTAGTCTGTATTTTCATTTTGATGTCTGTTTTTCTTTTATATTATGTTAAATTTTTCATACCAAATTACGTTGTTTTGAAATAAAATGTAAAATTCCATCGTGATTGAATGCACTTAATTGAAAGGTATAACATGCACATTCAGATATGAATACCAATTGAATTAGTTCTGAATTGACATTTTAGCAGAAATAAAATCTGTGATGCTTACATATGAAATCAATTATTTTGATAGAATTTATCACTCATAGTCGGTATACCAACATTTCCAAATCAATTTGCTATATGATTTGAATATGCATCTACCTTTATAACAACATCATTTTTTGGCTCTGGTGACTCAGATTTAGTTCCCTTGGTGAATTTTCGTTTTCAGTGTAATAAATTTCATATACTGAATAGATGATGAGAAATATAGTTCGTTTATAATGAAACCAGGTACACGTCATCAGTGGTAATTTAAAAAAGTGGACATTCACTAGATTTCTATGATATTTTATCGAATCAATCACCAATCAAATATGCCACCAGTTTCTGGTAACACTCGTTTAACGTCGGATTTTAGATATAATCAAATCTGATGGAAATAACTTTTACGAAAAATATTATTTTTGATAGTGAGTTTAAAGTCTAAGTACATAATACATCGTAAGCGAAGAAATATCACTTGTGAGTAACAGCTGTCAAATGATGAAAAACATCTATGAAATATATTTGCCATCAGCATAACAAAAAATTACAGGACTCAAATTCGAAATGAATATTCCAATGTACGTGTTATAATGATGATAATTTATGTGCTTATTGTAAGGATAAATTACAGAAATATATACAAAAGATATAAGGTACATGATTATGTATAACTACCCTATCAAATGGCAGGGTTCAATCGTTGCCCTAGGGCAAGGGATTGGTGCCCCGTGATTCAACTTCGTTATCGAAGACGTCCAACAGCTTTTATATCGAAGTTTATTCCTCTCAAACAAAAATCAACGATCAAGAAATATTATCCAAATGACCAGTTCATAAATTTTTTTTCAAAGAGACGCTAATTATGAAATTCAACCGAATCATATGCATGGATTCTATTTCGGAATGTACTAGGTATTCATGATTCAAATATACGAAAATACACTGTCTTGTTGGATCGAGTTCTATCTTTTGTTCTGTATCAATCAAATACTCCATAACACCCAGTGTATCTGAATCGAAATACAGAACAAAATATGACTACGGAGCGGTTTCCCTTTTGGCATAACCAAGAACAACGAAACTTTGCGAAACGGGCGTAGAGATGGTATCAAAGGAAATGTTTCCCTCCATATCCGTTTGTTGGATCCTTCTGGATGTTAATTACTCTTCTAATATGAGCTGACTGCGGGCAATCTGCACATCATTAGTATTTAACTCGAGTGGGATTATATCTGGAGAGACCGTTCTATGTTACACTAGCCGAAGGGCGTTTCATTCTGGAAACGGAAATGATGTCCGCCTGAGGAGGACCGAGTCCTTTGGCGATAAAAAATATATCCATGATGATCAAAACTGCTATACTTATATTGTACTCGGTTGGAATAAAAATGGGACTAAACTTGGTATAGAGCATTAAACCATATCTGAAATGTTCGTTCCTAAACAGCCTCTGAAAAATGCAAATACATTATATATTTCATTCACAGTGATTTCGAATTGAAGACTCAATACAGGGTGTTATTCAAGTAGGTGGCCTTGTGGGAGTGATTCTTTGAGTAATTCTAAGACAGAAAGTTTATATAACCAGGTCTGGTTATCCTTCGTTCACATGGGATACAAGGTGCAACATTTGTTATTGAAAGAACTAGTTACTTCCTTAATATTCTAATTAAAACTCAGCCAATTTTCTTGAAATTTGGGAGTGTTATTTTGGTTATTCAAGAGCTACTTCAGCCTCAACTAGATTGATATCACCATGTCTAGTGGCAATCATTAGCATATTGTACGAACAATAGTAGACTTTAGTATAAACACTACTGAATGGCTCGAATCGGTGTTCATTTCTCGTATTCAAACGGACTTAAAAATTGACACCGGAAGTCGAATCAATATAATATAATATGAAGACTGTCATCGGAAATGAGTAAGCCTCTGAAGAAGCTGACCACTCGCGCTAGCGAAACGTCAGGAAGAAATTCCAAAGAACGACGGCCTTCAAGCCCGAATAAAAGTAGTTATACTAATGACCAATAATACTGCGTCCAAATTCGGTTGAGTATGGTCTATGTTCACGAAATAGTTCCAGAAAAGATGGAAAATGGTCCAAATATAAAATATTCCATTATTGAATGAGAAGACTCTACTAGAGTCCAAAATTTTTCGTTTATTTTTTTTGAGGGGGGGAGGTTAGGTCATCAAAATATGATCCGATGAATTCGAAGTATTGGTAATATCATTACCGGTTATACTTTTGACCTCTGTGATGAAAAGAAATCGCATAGTCAGCAATCACATCTCATGTTTCCAACTCTCGCCGAGTTACGTCGTTATTGCTCGCAGTGAATTTGTGATTCGATACTCGATATGTCCATTAATTACGGTCGTTTTAACGCTTCGATGGAATGTCTTCGAGTCGATGTCACCATTGAATCTCGACGTTTGATCTCGGTTCAGTTTCTCCAGTTTTATGACTTTTCAAATGCCGATGAAGTTTTTTGCCGACCGAGGAATGCGTCCAAGATTCGATGAAGTCGTTTAGTGCTGGGAAGATCCACTTTGAATTCAAATGCCGCTACAAAAATTCAACGAATCAATGAAGCGATTTCACTCTTCCAAACTTGGGTGCAAATTCGTTTCAATGTGGTAATGAACGGTTTCCTCGTACACACATTTTACATTGATTGTTTTCGTCAATGCGGAAAACAATGAAAGACTTGAAAGGATTTCTAGCTGTTTTAAAACGAAGGCATTTTATGTAGTGTACTCCAATCGGAAAATTTTCGAAGTAGATTCTGTGACTTTTCAGCATATAGGTTTTTATACAGCATGTTTTATTTGCGATAATTCTGATAAATGCATATTTTTGATACTAAAGTGAATCATCTTTGACAAGAGACGAATGATAACATAGACAAGATTTTATAATCATTTACATCATTGTTCCTCTATACGCTACAAAGCGAGGATGTAATTGAAAAAAACAGTGGCTACATGAAAATGAAAAATCAAATCAGTGATGGTGTTTCAGTCGAATGTTCAAGTGAATTTGAATGAATGAGTATCCCATCAGGAATTCCTCAGGTTTCTAAGACATGTCTGTCTATATTGTCTTCAAGTAACTGAGATAGGTTATAGTTATACGTGTATCTAGTGAATTTGAGATAATATTTTGCAATACCTCTTTGAAGTGAAACAATGAATTGAAATGAAGGGGAAAAATCAAAATGTAAGAAGAAAAGTGATCAAAATTATTTGGTACTAATAATCTATCCCAGTGACGAAAAAAAATTAACAAGGAATCAAAATCCAAAAAAACATAATAGATTCGAGAAAAAAAAAGGAAGAAAAGTCAATAGTGGATATAAATTGATGAAACGAAAAAATTTAACACAAATGAAAATCAAGGAAATGATTTTGAAACTAATTTTTCAGAATGTTCACGTTACCGATTTCGAGAATCTAAATTTCGAACACTCTCATTGATACTTTCAATAAATTTTTGCTATCTTCTCAATTTTCCACTGAATTATTTTCATGAGCAATTTCTCATTACCTACTGAAATGATTTATTGAACTGCATACTTCCTTTGTTATAAGTGAGACCAGAAGACAGATCCTCGGGCAGGGGACGGCTAATGTTCTCGAGTGCCGTAACGTTCTTAGACGTCTTACTGATTTTTCGTTTGAACATCTGCTATTCCAACTGTGGACGAAGCTGGAAACCTAGAGTCGGTTCGTGTACTCAATCAACACATATCACATCAGGGTTGGTATCTGGTCAACTATAAATTTCTTTCCGTTTCTCGAACTAATCAGTAATTATTTCTTTCGTCATTTCTACATTTCTTCTTTGGATTTAATTTATAACTTCAATACCGTTTGAAATTCTTAAGCTAAAAAGGCTGATTGTATTTCATTAACAGAGGTATGTGATAGATACTGACTGTTACAAAACTTTCTCAGAAGTTTCTCGACATGTATCCTGGGGTTAAAATTAATCTTTTTCCCCTTTATGAAATAAAGTCGATCAGACATGTCCTTTGTTATTTTTGGAGTTTTAGGAAAAAATGGGGAGCGGTAGTATATCTGATAATTTTTTCGAATTTTGGTATTGGAAAAAATCGGCATCTCGACAGACAAGCTAATTTCCGTGGGCCTCAAAGATTCAAAATTTGCAAGTTCCTTCTGGTAAAAAGGGTGATTCATTCGTGAGTGGACCAAAAATTATTATCTCCCAGAAATCTAATTGGTTTTGGCATAAATTAGAGCGCCAGAAAGATAAAAACATGCGAAATTCCTTTTATATTGGAAAATGTACACAAAAAATCGTCAGTTAACGGTAAGACATTTTCAATCCCATATTCATGAGAGAAAGTTTGATTTCTATCTCGAAAAGACACACCAAAAATCCTCATATATAGTTTTGTATCGAAATAAACGAAGTAAAAGTTGTTGAAATGTAATGAGTTACTGAAAAAGATAATTTGATGTCCTACTCTCGTCAAAATAAAAATTTGCTGTAGTCATAATTTTCCACTTAAATTGATATGTTTCGAATACTGCTGCAAATCTGACAACGCTTGTTGCACATCTCACCGTATTAATTTTTTGATGAACCACATGGGAAAGGTTTGACAAACCTTTGCCACGTTTTCTAGTAGAACGACTAAGAAGCTGTCCGATTGACAGGTTAAGCTCGCGACTAAACTCCAGTGGAGACGGGAGTGGGTCATATAGACTAAAATATTCAAGATGTTAAAAAAAAATGGGCGCCAGTTATATGATCCTGAGCTAACCCTTTAGAATTTATACTAATTCTCATGTAACACGACGTCAGTATTTATAATACACTCGGAAGTAACAACAACTAATCAAGTTCAAGTAGGTATGTAATAAGCGCAAAAAAAATTTTGATATACAGTAAGAACCAAAAAAAAACTAACTAGGTACTGTTGAAGGGTAGGTATAAACCAGTTGAAGGGTAGGTATAAACCAGTTGAATGTCACTAAAAATATATAAATATTATATACCTGTACAGGGTCTGGTATCAAAAATAAAACCGCAACTTCGTAGGGTGCACCTTACCTATAGCGTTTACAGTGCAGTCAAGTGGTGACCATTAATGAATACCATTTCAATTATAATAAAAAAATTCATAAGACTTGTGGTTTGTGGAGGAGACACTAAATAGTTTTCCAATTTAAAATAAAATGTAAGTTTTATGACTTGCGGTGATGATGACCATGAGCTATTCAGGAAGTATCAACTAAATCCAGTGGACAGTCCAGAGAGTACAGCCGCTACTCTTATCAGGCATTCACATCTTCCTCAGACCATACTGCCGGAAGACAACTTCTCCGAAGTATCGATTCAGACCACCACACAGAATGATAGCTTCAAGCCATACTGCACAAGGATAGCGGTCTAGATCTCACCGCACAAGGATAGCGGTCTAGATCCCACCGCACAAAGATAGCGGCTTAGATCCCAACGTACAAGGATAGCAGTATAGATCCCACCGCACAAGGACCCTGAAATGAAACTCATGACTCTTCGGTCACAACGTTGAATTGACCTCATACCTTTTCCCAGGAAGGCCCAAGTATAAATGATCAACTAGACTTTCAGAAGGCTTCCTAATGATGTTTCAAATCCTGGTCAAAGGGTCAACGACACTTGATTCGATAAACTGGATGTTCCAGATAGTGATTTACAATGCTTCCAGATAGTAGAAATCCTGGTTCAAGGGTCAACGACACCTGACCTCCTGATAACTGGATATTCCAGGTAGTAACCTACAATGTACATAGGGGATTGCCCAGGGCTCAAATAACATAATTTTGCTGCAATGCGTACCTGAAGAACTGAGCTGAATAGAAGATGAGTGGTTATAATCCCCTCAGCGGGTAAGTTTCCAAAAAATTAGACGCCTCACAGCAATCCCAAATACCAACGATATCAGGAAACTTTATACAGTTGGAAAATAGAATCCCAAACACTGGATGGTTGATGAAATATCAATTTTAACGATTTTCCAACACGATGCCACTCTCATCTACATCAATTTAAAAAAAAACAAGGCACAAAAACAGCGTCCCTCTAGCACTTCAGCTGTCAATCCCTGTGGCCCTGTTGCCGGATGACCTTCTTCACGGGCTGTCAAAATTGCACTTTCGACTCTATGACAATCAGATGAACCAGATTCGCCGATGTAAATTTATATAATACCTAAAATTTATAACATACTGAATTTATGGACTACCAGAAAATTAATGTCATACCAGGAATGTACCCAAAACCCCTCATGACAGATAACTGTATTATCGGCATAATGTCAAGATACCACTAAACATACGTCGAACCGTCGAGTAAAAAGTAGGATTCCTGTCGGCCAAAACTTCGATCATCTCCTGCTGCCAGACTCTGATAATTAGAAAAGTATATTAGAATCGAAATGTGACGTCAAATTCGATATCTCGGTCCTATACTTACATTGCCGAGATGTCGAATTTGACGTCATTTTGACGTCACATTTCGATTCTAATATACGTTTCTATTTATCAGAGTCCCCGTGCTGATCTCGAAAACATAATTACCATCCGAAACTCATTGCCGAATGCGTCCAACCTCACTGATTAGGCAAGCTGCAAGTTTATAAATGCCTAACTCCATACTGGAGGAAGGAAAGAACAACGGATTCCCGAATGTTAAGAAGAAGAGGTGGACAGCTGATTTATTAAATGTAAATAATAACCTAAATGTTGAAATACTCGAGATGTCAATAATAATTAGGAGATGAAATACGAATATGGCCAAACAATAGGACCGTAAAGGCACATTTGATTTATCCGATGCGAGTATGTTAGAGAGGTAAAACAGTCAGAATATTGTAAACATTTTTGCCAACGAACCCTTTCGTCCGTACTAGGAAACATTAACGTTACACCTTTCGATGATAATTGACAATACTAAGTGAATCATGTGATAGGACCACAGATATACAAAGAATGGTTGCATTATCTGCATAGGTAACTATTTAAAAACTTGTTGAATCTCTTATCAATGAAGATTTACTGAATTAGTAACATGAAAACAGTCCTGTCGTAAACAAATTATGATATTTCATGACTTTAAAATAACCGTGATACCTTACCGAAACTAAAAATCCAACAAAGTGACACCTCATCACACTTAACTGCCGGGCACATTTCAATGAATGAAAACATTTTCTGTTTGAAATAGGAAACATGAAAAGCGGTATCATTTTTATAAAAAAAGTATATATACATCAATCTCCGAACAGTAGTCCTAATTGAATTATAAATTCAATTCGATCCCGAGCCATAAATCTGGTAATCATTGTCAATCACGGACACCCGAACGAAGGTTAATTCAAATCTGGTGCATATGTTGTGAACCTTCAAGTCGGAACGCCTTCTGATGGATGACGACCGAAGGCTCAAACTCTTACGACAACAAGTGAAGCACAGGTCTTTCACATCTTACGATAAAGCCATAACAAATGACCCGGCACGAACGAGAATGATCTTCGATCCACTTGCACAGAAAGCTGCAACCCTCCACAGAAAGGTTCAATTTGTTAACAAACGACAACACTCCTGGTTATAACAAACACTTCGTTTCTATTTAACATAATAATGATGATAGGTGAGCGTCAAAGAATGAAATTGCTAAATCTGTAAATTTTTGGAAGGAATCCAGATCAACTGCCACATAAATATTTCATATCAAAACAGGACTATTTCAGAGAAAAGACAGTTCGGATTCAACCATTGAGACTCACTTTAGATTCAAAGGATATACCAGCTAGTGTCCCAACTACGAGTACCGGAATAGTATCGCAAAATGGTAATCTAAAGCCTCGGAAACATTGCACAAAAAGTGCTAATTTGAACACGATAACAGTAAAAATAAAGACTGACTAACACAGATGATATTGAATAAACCTTATAAAACTGCCTGGAGAGAAACTCTGTAAGCACAAAATCAAAGAGAAGCTCTAGGGATTCGCTTAGATTGTGACCTATTTTTATTTATTGAAGTATACCCGTAGAGAGACATTTGTGGACAATTTTTGAGAAACACAGTCGAATTCTAGGAGCTTTGAGAAGATAAAGAAAAAGTTATGACAGTTCAGACACAGTCACATTCTAAGCGAATCTCTGTCGAAGTTCTTTAGTTTTGAGCTTACAGGGTTCCGCTCCTGATAACGAGTTGCCAAAGGGCTTTCTGTTTACTTTGGAAAGAGAATCAATTTGAACCATGTCCATGAATCACTTCAAAAACATCTGTAAGCCAATTAATAATAACATTATCTATACCATTATGTACATTCCACATAATCACATTTTTTGTTGATAAAACCAAAGACAATTTGGCGCGTTTCTCATAATATTCTCTTCAAAGTTTCTAACGAGGCTAAAAAATATTCATTATCTTCTGACATTTTTATTAATTATTTCACTCGTCTAAAATATCAATGGTGTGCAGATGGAAGTTACTAGTCGAGAATATTTGTTTGTGGCTTTATAAGAATTACTGTAACCTTTCAACTTGCCTTTCAATCTTCAATATCTGGGTACTGATGTATCAGTGACCATTTATCAATGAGTATTTATCGGAGAGAAAGAGCAGGAATTTCAGATGCTCCATTCAAGAAACAGTATTCTGGATGTCTTCATTTCTTATGAATGAAACAGGAGCGGGTAGTAATAGTGAAATCGAAATTTTTCTCAGTCTCGGACAGTTTTTATATAACAGTTTCAGCTGAGACGTAATGCAATTATAATAGTGAGGTTCAATTTTTGAATTGCTTTTATTCAGTGGCGGATCCAGGATCAGGTCAAGGGGGGGTCTGTAACCCAAAATTTATATATATATATATATAGCAGAAAAATAGCAACAACTAGTCAAGATCCAAAAAAATGGTGAAAGAGATTGACATGAGCAAAATTTGAAGGTGTAGCCAGGAGGTAAAGTAGGTTCAAAACTTTACTTTTTTTAAATCGAATCGAGTTGATTCAACCTAATCAACACCATGTTCTACTCATACATAGTATATTCAAATCGTTACCGGCATACACAATACTCATCACAAATGTAACAAGTCTAATTTTTCAATTACTGCGCCAAAAAGGATCCAATGGCAGCACTGTCAGAAATTTCTCGAACTTTTCCTCGATAAGCCTGACAAGTGTCAATTTTCTTTACAGTGTCATCGAGAAAAATTGCAATTTGATAGTTAAAAAAAAAACTTTTAATTTTGAACCTACAACATGAAGAGGACTCTATTTTCATATTTAACTCGGCTTGATCCAGCGTCTGAACCGACTGAACCAGAAAAAAAGAAAAGAACAATCGGTGATTCCAAGAATTTCAAGCGAAATTTGTTTGTTTGTTTAACATTCAATCCAGATCTTGTCTGTACTATTTTCAATTCTTGAGAATTATTTTTTTAGGAATTGGAGGATTATTGAATTGAATAAATTGATGAAATTGGTTATTAAAAAATTAAAATTTACTAATGTTCAAATGTAGCCTGCTCTTCAGTTTACAATGGAATGTAATAACAATCATTAAAGTTCTTCAATTTCAAAGCAAAAAAAATTATTCTATTAGATTTTTATGTCTTGCTCATGTGACATTTTTTCATTCCTCAACAGAATTTGGAAATTAGGAGCCGATAAAAATTGAAAAAAAAATCTCTTATTTTTCCAGTGGGGGGGGGGGGGTCCGGACCCGAAACCCCCCCTTGTGGATCCGCCACTGCTTTTATTTCACCGGGGTAAATAACAGTTAATCTCCTCCAGGCTGCAACAGCGCAATTCATGTTATATGAAAGTTAACTAGAGCATACTTAAATGTTATCAGATATTTCATTCCGAATAGTTATGAATACAATTTCAGTCCATATAAACCGAACTTTTTCAAGAACAAACTGATTATAATTATATCGCAATGAAACAGTACGGAAAGCTATAACATTTTTCATCGAGGGCACGGACTGTTCGGATTACTATGATTGTTTTTTTACAACGAATTTGTGAAATAGCATAGGGAATAGATGAAAAGATATTATGGAGGCAAGAATTTATCGAGGTAAGCAATTTCTTTTGCAGCAAATAGTTAACGACTTTATTGAAATAATTCGGAATATAATTATCAAATGAATGATAAATAAATATTTGCATAGTTAATACCAGTGAATTATGTGTTTCAGGTAGGCATTGCGAATAGACGAACTACATTAACTTCCCAACAAATGTTATTACTATTATTCTCAGTAAATATCATTTATCATAAAAGTTGAGAATTGTTTATATCAAGTTTAGATTCAACGAAAGCATTTGAAATATCAATCATATCTCATAAATCACACTTTGTTTCTTCGATGATTTCTATGAATAAGCACTAGGTACTAGGGGCGTTTTCAAATTTTAAAAAGGACTGGGCCTGAACGAGAGACTTAAAAAGAAGTAGGTATATTCTTTACTCGCAAAACGGCTGATAAACCTATAACGTTCCTTTTTCCGAGGTATAAGGTTTTTTAGGTGAAAAATTGAGAATATTTTCATTTGTCTGATTCTCAGATAGCGTATATGGTGTCAGGATTAGCTTGTTTCGTATATTTACGATGGTGTGTACACGTTAATTGACATCTGAACAACATTATATTCTTTACTTGCAAAATGGCTGATAAACCCATAACGTTCCTTTTTCCTAGGTATGAGGTTTTTTAGGAAAAAATTGAGAATATTTTCATTTGTCTGATTCTCAGATAGCGTATATGGTGTCAGGATTAGCTTGTTTCGTATATTCACGATGGTGTGCACACGTTAATTGAGATCTGAACACCCCTTAAATTCCTATGGGCAGAATGACCTCTGAAACAATAAGTGAGGTACAGGTCGGAAAAGATTTCGGCAAAATTTCTCAACGGTTAGAAATGAAGATATTTTTAAATGATTGTGAAAAAAGATTTTGTTACTACTGCATATGAATATCCCGGAAATAATTCAATATGAAGCGAATATAAAAGCTCTAGGAGTAGATTTGAGAGCAATATAAACTTTTTATATTACTTGACGAGCTTTCGGATGCAGCGATTTCTCATGGACAAAAACGAAAAAATCACTGAAAAAATATTCGTACATTCCCTCTCACATTTGAAACAACGGAATATCTACGAAACACCTGAATTGACGCATTTAGACAGAAGCTTCCATTTTATCGAAAACTATAAAACGTTGAAGACAATAAGCTAAAACCGTTCGTGTTACTCACCATAATTTTCAATATCCACCTCGCAAAAAAAACCCTCGTGACGGCAAATACCTCGGAGATTCTCATCTCTGTTTCGTTCGAACGTCCAACCAGTTTGATTAAAAATGAAAGAGCCAATAAGAATCGAACGAACATCAGCGGAAAAACAAATACACGTTACAGCATTGAACTCCCAAGGAGAATCGCCAAGGGAATACTTTTTCGTGTCATAAACCGTCTTCGTATCTTTTTTATGTTTCATATTGGTCCATAGTGAAACAAAAGACCTTCCGAAATAATATTTCACAGATATTGCGATATGTAGTGAGGCAATGACTGCAAAACTGCCGGAAAATAAAATAGAATAAGGACAGATAGGGGAAATTACCGGCCCCGTGCGGTATACGCTATATTGCCAATATTTCACCGAATAAGTAATTTATTAGGGATTTAGTGTGCTAACGAGAGGGCCGTTATCTCCAGGGAGAACGTGATGATCCGCATGTTGAAACAAGGTGTTCATCAATGTTGCGATTGAACAGGGATAACGACTGTTTCAATATCTAATTTATAATGTACAACATGAATTTTGATTCGATTACAGAGGAAAATCATTAGACCGAAGGAATTTTTAGGTACAAACGAATAATTTTTTACTTTCTTTCACTGAAACCACTCTATAGGTACCGGAGAGAATAAAAGACAAAACGGAGTATCATCAAACTCACATTAATTTTTTTATTCCTTAATGTTCTCGAATATGCTGTTTTCTTCATATCAGATTATTTGTAAAAACTACCATCAAGATATACGTTCACGCCTTCTGCACGATTCTATTGATACCATATTGATTCCTAGAGTATCCTGAGATTGTTTATATTTTTCCTTTGTCCAGCACTCCTAATGAATGCGCTCAGAAGGCAGATCCTTGTACGTAAAGGGACGGCTGATGTTCTTGAGTGCCGTATCACTCTGAGGACTCTCAGTGACTTTTTCCGGTAGTGCATCTGCTATTTCAACTCTAACGAATTCCGGAAATTTCACAGCGCTACCAAGTCTGTTGAAGTATTCTATAAGCATATCTCACCTACGAGGTACGAGGACTGGTATCTCGGCAATCAACAGTTACCTATTTTTTCCGATCGTATAAGCGAGCGCCGATGCCATTCAATGTATGTATGGACTGTACTCAAGTTTTCTGCTCGAGAAGAGTCTATGTCGTATTGGAAAATGACATTCGCACTTCAAGGTTGACGGGACCGCGAATAACATTTATGCACTCGAGGATAGGAGAGAGTCAATGTCAAAGCCTAACTGCTGTACTTCGATCAATGGCATTTGGTAATCAACTTTTAAAAAAAATCTGTTTTTGGAGAGTGGTGTGGTTCATTTATATCCGAAAGACATTGATAATTATAGTGTGAGAAAGCACGTTATTTGGCAACAACGCCAAAGGCGGAGGTCTGTTGCTTAAAATAACGTGCTGGAGGAAGTTGTGATGGAAGTAGCTACTTATCAAGGGATATTCGGTGAGATTTTTTTTTCTGACAAGACAGTGACATATGAGAGAAAAATTGAACTGATGAAATGTCAACTAATCGTGAAAACGGCCATGTCTAGAAATAGACGAATTTCATAGGACGATTCTTCAACCAGAAAATTTGCTGTGAAAGTCTTGAGTGTCGAAATGAATCACAATAGATTTTAAATTCCTCGAAAATCCCTCTGTCATAATGTTATTTTCGAAAAAATATTTGAGAAATAGTTGAAGAAGGAAAGTTTAAAATTACGTAATTTGCATATGGGAATCTCAAAAATCCTTCTGCTACTATGAGTGTGATTTTCGAAAAACAATACGAGAAATAATTGGAGGAGGAAGAGTAGGAAAATATGTAATTTGCATATGAAAACTCTCGATTCCATTTTTTCTCTGAGGAGTATTTGACATTTGATGGATAATTTTTTGGCTTCATTCTTCGCTGAATCAACTCTTGGCGAATTATTTTCTCTGTCCTGGTTCAAACGATATTTTCTAAATGGGGCAGGATTTATTATGTGAGATTCTGGAAAATGAAATCCCTCACAATTATTTGGAACTGATTCTTTAACTTTATAGATTTCAGAGGATTCCTCACGAACCAATTTCTTCATGACGATTTCATCCCTAACCAATACTGATTTCCCTTTCAAATCCACGCAAATGGAAGTAACCTGAATACACCGTGGGTGTACGTCCTATATACTTGTTACACTCGAAAAGCAATTCCGATATTTGTATAAGCAATGCACTTGTGTCGATTTCACCGGATGCGAGCTTCGCAGTGGATGCCATTGCTCGAAAATATTGGGTATGTTCTGTTCTGCTGTCCGGACTGTTTCAAATCGTCAGAGAATAGTCGTCCCAATGGTTACTGAACACAGCCTCGATCCTAAACAATAAATACTGAAAACCCGAACAAGCCTATTATGACTATTGAGGAGAGTAATCATAAATGTATCAGTAGTGGAAAAAAGGACGGTAATAACGTGTTGTGTGGAAGTTAAAATAGGGGAACCCAAGCGGGGATTTTGGAATTTACTGAAGAGCGGCAGATTAATATACAGGGGGACACCTTGTACCCGGTTAAGTACTTCCACCATATATGAGCCCTATATATATATATATATATATATATAGAAGCCATCCAAGGATAAAGGATCAGATTGGTAAAAAAATTGATAACCTGAAATTCTCGAGCGCGTCAGATTAAGGTAGGGTGAGTTAGTTACATCCCAAAACGTGTATATTCCGCTAATCTGACAATTCTAGAGTGACCTAAAGCAGGAGGAGGGCTACAAAGTTGTAAAAAACGTCATCTCGACAGTCTCGAGCGTGGCTGATTTTATTTTTATTTTGAAGGGAAAATAATTCGAGAATTGTAAAAAATATAAAATCTGACGATTTCCACAAGCCGAAATAATACAAATCCATCGATAAATTTCAATGCGTGCAGCAACGTGATGCCTATATATATTATATATATATAATTGCTTATAATTATTTAAAAAAAAATTAAATTCGATGATATAAAAAATATTAAATAAAATCAAATTGGCAGAATAGGCGAATCCCTCCAGATAATCGTCAGATTATGAGACTGCAATGTCCAGGGCGTACAGATGAACCATATATATCCCAATCTGACGCGCTTGTGTATTTCAAAATGACAAAGGTTTTTTTTCACATTCTAATAACGGCCGCGAGTCTGCGTCAGATCCAAACCGTTAGATTATTATATAAGAGTTTTGTTTTTTAGGTTCACTTAACATCCTTTCAGAAAATCTGATGCGCTCGAGAAGAAATTTTTGTTTTCATTTTCAACCCTTACGTACGACCACCCCCATCATGGAAACAATCAGATAAACATACGTTCATTTTAAAAAAATATGTAGGACGTTGATGTTGATATAACATTCCTTTCTTTTTATCATCTGACTTTCGCAACCCAATATGTCTCTATGACGCTCGAGTAAATCCCGATTTAGCATCGCGGGCTCTCCTACTATTATTGATCAATTCCGATTTCTCATAGACGATGCCGGTTCAGGATAGCAATCCTGTTAGGTAGGATTCATTGATCAAAAAGACAAACCCACTCGCTAGCACTGTGGGTTTTTTCTATACAGTTGAAATAGCAAATGTTACCGTGAAATCAGTAAGACGACCCAGAGCACTTCGGCACCTTTAATTTTTAGGTTATTTTTAACCTTATTTTGTCGGAAGTTTAATAATGTAATTTCCATTGATATAACCCCAAAATGAAATCTACAAATGAGGGTTTAAAGTTGTTTATATGAATTTCAACTCTTCTCAAAGCGAATGGCTTTTGTTGTATTCACCTATTCACGTGTGCAGCTTATATAATCTATCTTGGCACAGAACTAATGACGTATATGCCCAGCAATCTCTGTGGAGTATAGTAAGATGATAACACCCATTATATGTGTTCACTGTGTTGAAATTTATTCATAGTAGGTGTTTTTTCTTTCGTCATGGTCTGCACTACCAATGTACAACTGGAAAAGTATCAGAGTTTGTGCCAGGATGGATTGGATGAGCTGTACAAAGTTTCATGATGCATCAAACCCTCCATAAAGCGTGAGTTATGGATTTAACATATCGTTTCCCTTCTTGTTTTGACAAGACTAAGACTGAGAAGTTTTCAAATCTGAATCAATTGTGTGTCCTATAAGACGAGCAACGAGCACTTTCGAATGACTACTATGTCGAGCATTTTCCAAGAGCTATATTTGGGTGAATATCTCCCTCATATATAAAATGTCCCATAAGAGCAATGCAATTATCGAAAACTCACGGCGGTAATTGCATTTTATCGAAAACTTACAGAGGTAATTGCATTGTATCAAGTCACCATTACAATACATTTGATGTCAGTAAACAACAAAAATTAATATCAGATAGACTTCAAAAATAGAAAAACATTTCAATTTCAGTTTCAAACTTGCAATTTTTAGATATCACGCTTTCTTGCAAAATTATCGGTAATTTTGATGCACTCGTGCAATTATAACCGATAATTTTGAATCAATTATCTTGTACACGATTCTATGAACTTAATTTATATACATTTTTCCGAACGGTTTATTCCATAATAGAAATAAAGTATCGTTCGAATATCACAGTATTTTCCTAAACATCAGACAAAATCAATCTGCATTGTAACACCTATTCCTAATACGAGTAATAATAACTTATTCACAACCAATTGCATCCATATCTGAGAGGATGCGAAACAAATTCTCCTGGACTAATTTAAAAAAATCATCGGAATCGTATGTGACTTTGGGCCACCACCAAATGTCGATTTCGTCCAATACGTTTCAGTTTCAGCTATACTTCATTACGGTCGACTCGACTTTCGATAAGCTTCTGTTTCTGAAGGTGATGTCAAAGGATTGAGGGTCCTGATGTGACTCTTTCGACCACATCTTACAAAGTTTGTTGAGTGGACATTCCTTGGAAGAAAGATTATTTTCGTTTGTTCATTCAAATATTTTTTTATATGGTGTTCACATGTTTGTTTTCGATAACACACGAAACAAAATACAGGGAGCATTTTCTGGAGACAACTAACTTGAAAAAAACATCATTCGATGAGTATAATAAGAAGCCCTAATAGGGATGCTAACTGATATCGAAATAATAACGAATCATCAGAATAGCGTTAATTCTATAGCGAAAAATGAATTGGAAATCGATTGAGGAGTCAAAGAGTTGTCGGATCTGAATGTTAGGATCTCTCTCTTTTATTGACGTTATATAGCATTAGGAACAAGTGATGTCTGAGGTGGACGTTATGCAATGCAAACTTTCAGTAGACGTCCCATCGAACCAATTCCACTATAATCAGATTATTTATCGAATCATATAGCGTGCGCTTCGACATCTAAGATGATTAGCCGACCCTTGCCCGCACAAGGCTCAGGGCGCACCAGTGAGAGGGTTAAATAGTAAATCTCACAAGCAAAAAACAATTGCTGGAATGTTTTTATAATATGTTGAGCATATAACATTCATCACACCTAAGCAGTCTGAATTGATTTGAATGACGGAGATATTCGTATCACGGTTTGAAAACTATTTTGGATTTTTTGTAGGATATTTGAGTGGTCGAGAATTTAACTTGTATTCAGCGTCACTGAACCTTTGGATCGGCCTATATTTGAGATAGGATATTAACGAGTGTAGAACTAGTGTGGATAGATAAATAAAATAATTATCATTGTGGATTATTTGGTGAAATCACCAAATATGATCATCAATTTGTGGTGGGTGAATGTTTCCGTCGTAGTTTTTTGGTTAGTAACCTATCATAATCTGAAAAAATTAGGAAATAATATCCGAGTGTAGAAGGGTACATGAGCTTGATTATATATATACACTTTTGAAAAATGTGGACCAATTCATACATTTGAGCTAAATTGAAGTTGAGAAATCGGCAGTTATAAGCCCTCTGAAGGTCAAGAAGAGGCATTTTCTACCTTCTGTTTTTATAGCAGAACCAATGAAACGAAAATGTTTAAGGATCCAGGCTTCCTCGACATCTCATTTCAGCTTCTCCAATACTTTTTTTAATGATTTCAGAAATTTTTCATGGGACATATTCATTACGTCAGTTTCAGATGAGAAAAATTTCCATTTTCAACTTCGAAAAAAAAAAGAGTCGGTCCAAAAATTTCGTATAAACTGGTTACTGTAGTTAAAACATTCACCTCTTACTATGTACATATCCAAACTACATCGAAGATATGATACTATACTTGGAAAGAAGTTGCACATGGCAAAATCCGAAAGAAATTTAGATACCACAAAGAGATTATCACTGATAACATAGTGCTGAAATAACTACCACGACTTTGGTACACATAAAAAATCAATAGCTTTGGCGTAGGTAGATGAAATTCGATTTTCGCCGACTGAATCCATGTGGTTGGAATTGATTTTTCATTCTTCTCCTAATGACGTACTTGACCTTCTGTCTCGTCGCGGTAACCACCCACTGTAAACACTAATGAAAGCATTTTTTTCCTTTCCTTCTGCAGCATCATTAAGGAGTTTTCGCGATAAGCCGAACAAAAGGAATATTATGATAAACATAATGGTGTTTTGTGAAGTAGACGTTATAATACAAAACGCAAATAAGTGAAAAGCGCCTCAGATGCAATAATTTCTGAGATAATTTCCAGAATGACATTGCGTTTCCTAGAAGGCAAAGATATTTAATATTAAAATCTTGCTAAGCAGATTTCACCGCGTGCATGTGCGAAACTGACCGTCAGCAGAAAATGCCTTCGTATGTACACAATGTACGTTTTTATGTACTATAAGTATACCCATACAGGGTGATGAGTGCTCGAAGCAGTTTTCATGATGTGTGATGTTGAACATTTTCAGATTTTTAGACACCCTGGAAATCACTCCAGATCAAACAAGTTTTGATAAGAACGCTGAATCAAGAATGTTGGATTTTTTTCTCTTTTTTTTTTATCATGGAGTTACGAATCAGTGAGGAAAACGTGGGGATACAAGTGTATTTCTGAAGGTACGTTTGGTGATATGATTTCGACGAGTCTGGTGGAAGAAACTCAATATAGGTTATGTCCTGTGCCCTGTGAATACGGAGCTCCAACAAACAGGATGAGTGGGAGAAAAACCCGAGGTTACGAGCTATGAGAAGATTTACCCCATAACCTTTTTGAATTTGAACAAATATAGAAGCTGCGAAGGAAACCTGGGATGCAGAGAGAAGTTTACCTAACGCGAATAAATGCCTTGGAAACGAGTGCCATGGCCAAAGATTTCTCTCATTTCTCGAGACAGGCACTGATTGTCATAGACTACATGCACAAAAAACTTTCCAAGGGGGTCAAATGAATAATATTCAGGATGATGGTAATATATGAAACAATAACTTCTAGCACTGTGCCGCCACTTTTCAGCGGCATTAATAGATACGATATTGAAACAGTCGGACCCCATGTAGGTCTGGTTTGAAAAGGATTAATTGAAGGATTTGTTTGATGGGATAGTAATGGTTTCCAGGAATTGGAAAGCCTTTGAAAGTTTTCTCGTTTGTTGAGGCATTGAGAGCGTTTTTCAATTTATATTGCTTCGCGAATTATTCTGGATTGGATTGTTTTTGCTGTGGCAATGGTCTTCGTGTTATAATATTATATCGGCATTGTTCTGATGATCTGATGAGCTTGAAATGTAGGTATGTCCCTCATTTCAAATTACAGATACCCTCACAATATGTATGTAGTAGCAAGTTATGATTTTTCTCTATTTTCAACCAGGTCTCAGGTTACTCTCAAGTTGTATAAAGATATTATTATGTCACAATGCACTGGCTTCAGCCTCAAATCGGAAGCTTATATCTACAGGAAAATCGCTAGCCTTATTTGTGTTCAAATCCATATAGGAATACTCTTCATGGTACAAGCATGATTTTTGGAAATTTGTTTTCCCAATGTATCCACGAGGTTCTAGTGAACATTTTGGTAAATATATAAGATTTATATTGGCAGTGGTGGCTTGTGTCCCATATCCACTACCACAACCTGAAACCCCATTTGTGAGATCTTTCAGTGGCAGCGATATCCAATTTTGCTCCCACTATGCGGCGCTAGTGTAATTGTAGGTCAAATTACAGAAATATATCACTTCTGAATACCTGCCATTCAGAGCTATTCACTAAGTAAAGTGGTTATCGCAGTTGCTAACCGTCGTAGCAACTCTGATAATAACTTGCCATAATGACGGAGGTAAGCTGTTTTTCTTCAACAAGATATCTAAAGCAGTTGCCTGTGAACCACTACTCTCAGCATCTGGTCATTATAGTAGAAACTTAACTTGAAAAGTGAATACCAATTTTGCGCTTAGCAACTGACTTGACTTGAGCATAACGACAATTTTTAGTCGCTATCCATAAGAACTCTGCTTAGTGAATAGCCTTGATCATCAACTTGACAAGTGCTGATTCTCAGACTAGTCATTATCCGTATAATTATACTTACCCTTTTATTGAAAAAAAATTTTTTTCCCATTGTTTTTTTGTTTTCAAACACAGTGAGGGAATTTTAGGAACGACAGCTTGGTCAAATAAATGATATGACCAGAGATAGCATAGTCAGTAGGATGATCATATTTCAGATTCGCATGGAAGCCCAATTTTCAACTTGATCCATTATGCATAGTGCTCTTATATATATATATATATATATATATATATATATATATCAAATATATCAATTCAGTCGAGTTCGGAGATCGAAACTCAAGACATCACCTAGAAGATGGCAAATGAGACTTTGCCGAAACGTTGTGAGAATTATCCTTCAGAGGATCAAAACCACAGAACACGGAATGAAACCCGAAAAAACAACGCATCATACTTCGTCCGTGAGAATCTTCATGCTAACATATATATATATATATATATATATATATATATATATATATATATATATATATATATATATATATATATATAATATCGTCATGAAACTCTGGCGAGAGTTCAAAGATCCATGTGAAGTACACCACTCGAACTAAACTAGAGCATGCGATGTCCTTTGATGTGATCGCATAATATACAATCGGTGTATTAACATGCGAAGACACTTGGACAATGCAATAAGAGACAAGGCATTCAAGCGATGTGTGAGAAGCAAATTTTTATGATGAGAAATGACCTGAAGATTTGTACCTCGATTTGTACACTCTGGATCATAGGCGCATATTCAGAAATCGTATTATCTTTAAGTAGGTACCTACATAAAAAAAAAGACAAACATTTCCGTATGCAGATTACGTTTCCTCTACAGAATTTAATATCTCCCAGCATATTTCCGTATATCTTGCACATAAGCCATTCAGACATCGCGTACATTTGCGATTGTCATCGAAAGGAATTTAATATTCACAAGCAGACTCGAACTCGTATACGTTTAAGGTCACAGTGATCATAACACGGAGAGCAAGCGATAAATCGAGACGGCCACGATCTTGCGTGACAACGAGAAACAAAAGAAAACTACCCGACCTGTGTACGTCTGCGATGAAATACAAGAGAAAAAGGAAAGTTTTTGGGTTGTCGATGTCATCTGGAGTCGTGGCGGGCTTATTTTATTTGTACGTGGTGATTTACCGACGATTGCGGCCGAATAGAAAGTATTTTTAATGTGCTCGTTCGTTATTGTCTTGGGAATTGAAATACTGTAGAAACAATCAGAAGAGATGAACTAACACCTTCCCACCGACACAAATGAAACAAAATCGAGGCTTCTCTAGGAAGTTCATTGCCACGATAAAGTTCCGAAATTTTTTTGAAATCAATTAGAGCAATCTGTCAGTCCTTCTTCGTCATAACACACTATGTTAGAGAAGGGCTATTCGATAGAAAAATAACTTTTCTGGCAGATACCACGACGAACGCTACAGACTCTTCGTACCAAATCTGGAATTATTACACTGTTGAGAATGCAACATGGTTTAGGGCAGTACTCAATAAATATGAGTTTTTTTTTGCATAAGCGATATAGAATCTCCGAGGGTGAATAATTACAAAAAGGGCTCTATCATCAATATTTCATTATCAAGTGGAGAATAGTATATTACTCACCGAGGTGGGAAGTGATTCATTCCTGTCGTGAGATCACTTAGTTAACCGAGACGCAAAGCGCCGAGGTTAGCAATGATCAGAAATTAAAATTCCTACCGTGGTTTGTATACTATTTTATTTACGACCGTCATATTTCGATTAAAATTAAAAAATCTCTGTTTCGTTCTGAACATATCTAAAATATTACATTCAACGACAAATCACCAATAACGCGGTTTTCTCAGAATAATCATGTAGATATATTGTTACCGTGACTACGGGGTATACAATTGTCAGCAATATAAATAAATGTCAGATAAAGTCAGTAAATGACACACAAAGTCTAGAATACATGAAATGAGGGCAGGAAGTGAGGGCGGGAAGTGAGGCGGGAAGTAGAGGTGTGTAATGTGACACTTTCAAACCTTCAATGACATTAGTTATGACAGCATTACATAAATGGTTGTGAATAAAATTCATTTCTGCCTTTCCATAAGCACCCACAACTAGAACAATCAATACGCCTAGAAAAATATTCAAAGGTAATATCACGAGTCCTTCAAATTCAAGCGCTAAATTTAAATTTTCTCCAAAAACTTTTTTATTTGGCAAAAGTATGAAAACAAACCGATTGATAAAATCACGAGTCCGTAGGACGAGTGATTTTATCTAATTCGGTTTGCTTGAATGCTTTTGCCTCAAAATAAAAAAGTTTGAGTGTTTCGAAAATGAAAATTTATCTTATTGAATTTGAAGAACGAGTTGTATTTGGAGAGATTATTTTTTGAACAAATAGAAGGAAGAACAATTTAATTGATCAGTATTTCATTAACATAAGAAGGAAAGGAGAATAGGTAAAAATTTTACAAATTTGAAATGTCAAACAACGATGTATGCCCTCTATTATCCAGAAGAGATATGATGCTCACACAGTGAATATGATAATGCTTGCCGACGATACCAAGAGATGGCGTCACACCTATCATTGTACAAGGTTGATAATTGAAAATTCCTTATGAAATGAAAATCGCACCAGAAGGAACATAAAATCATTCGTTATGTCGTTGTATCAAAATCTTCATACAACGGTTTCTTCCTCATATAACAAAAAATGAATTGTATTCAATAAAAATTTATTGTACGCCATCTTCATTTGAGTTAAGGAAACCATAAATATTTGAATAGGTCGTTCGCTATATCTGTCATAAAGTTGGGGTTATGAGCTATTTACGTGTTTGAGTGTTCATTGAAATGTGTTATGTTATTATTATGCTGAAAAAGTGAAAAGTGAATGACTAATAATAATAATAAGGTTACTCTTCATTCATGATAATTTATATAAATATGAGCCAGTTCAATAGGATCGACGCGGTAAACCGTATAGTTTTGACAGTTCAAAGGTAAACAATAATCAATCGAAAGGATCAGGCAGTTTTATCAGTATAATACCCAATGATTGGCTAGAATAACCATGGAATAACCCGCTACTATTGGTTGAAATGCCATAAACGTCATATTTTGACAAGTGAAGAAAATAATCGATTTTGAACGCAGGAAAACCTCTTGTTGAGTTCTTTATTTCGAAACTTGCTTGTTATCCTTCGAAAGGCCTTCGATTTCGTAGGTTTTAGATATAAATTTCTTTTTTCAACATACTTCAACATCCGGACAAAGTTTATGAACTTGTGAGAAACGGAAAAACTGACAAGCGAAATGATGAACCAATTCAATATTTTTTTCTACCATTTGAAAATGATGAAAGAATAATTTCTTAAATTGAAAAAAAATCTTGTAATTCGACAGAAAATTTCATTTCGTATAACTGACGCTACATTTTCGATAAACAAAATTAAACTTCTAACTGGTAAATAAATTGCTATTTCACATTAATGTTCAATGTCAGTCACGAATCACCACATTTCTGGCATTGAAAGAAATGTAATTTCAGTACTTACTCCCATCTGGTCCTATCGATATTGCCTCCGCAGTCATTCTAAAACTTACCTGAAAATAAAAAGTTGGTTAGGAGGGGATCCATAATAATAAATTTTAATTTTTGTAACTTATTGTCAATGTCAAGGGTAGTTGTAAATGATATAATCAGCATACCAATTACTTTTGAAAAATTGCGTTTCTGGTATAAACGCTTTTTTTTTCGAAACTGAAAATACCATGACATCTATAGGTATATACATTGTCAGTAATATGTTTTAAATTCAAGACATAGTGGAGAATATACATGAAAAATCCCCTCAGTGAACAACTAACATGTTCCACCACTGGTATACCTGTAAAACCATCTCATTATTGATGCCTTTAAACTCTCTAAACAAACGGGGTCCAATGAATGGAAACATATTTCATCAACGTTTTCGGCACTTTTTAGAGACGTGATACAACTTTCCCTCTATGTAATCCATAAAAAAGTACAAAAGCGATATGGCGTCCCAGCATGTCAGTGCCGCCCATAAAGCGTATAAGGACCCTACAGAGTCTATTTCGACTCTCTATAAAAGAGACTCAATTTAAAAAATGGGCCATAACACCACCGTCTTTGAATGATGGCCGCGTTGTAAAATCAACCAAAGTGGCCGTAACTGAGATACACAATATATTTCCTACACTTTCCATATGCAGCTTTCGCATGAGTTCCCGAAAGAGATTTTCTTATACGGAGTTGAGCGAGAAATGTGATAGATTTTTCCGAGGATCTGAGATTTAGGATATGGATTAGGCGATCGTTTACGCTGAAACAGGAGTCTGATATGATACGAGTCAGTGTCTCGGTCAGTGTGGTACACAGAGAATTGTAAAAATGGGGAAAAATATTGAAAAAGTTTACAATATTAAGATAGTTGTTCTTATTGATGACATTTCACGATTGAGATCGCTGAAATTCTAAATGAAAAGTATCAGAAGGAATAAATGTGTTATACAATATATATTGTGAATGCAAGTGATTGAAGTCCTTGAGAAAATCAATCAGAAGGAAAAGTGAATAGAGGGCATTAACTTTAAAAACAATAACAATATTGTTTGTCAATAAATAACCAAAAATTGATTTTTTGGTTTGCTATTGAATTGAAAATGAACCCATCTATTTCCGATGAATATACCCACACAGTTTCCTATTTCAATTTTCGAAAATTAATCAGGAATACCTACTAGCTTGTCAAATGATATCAGTGATTGTATTCTTCAGTTAAATTGTATACGACATTGATGTGGTGTCGCAGTTCAACACGATATTCCATATCGCTCTAAGAATTAAATTCGCATGACTCAAGAATTTTATTTGAATGTCAATTCAAGAAAAATGTGTATTCTTGGCACCAAAGCGAGTTTATTTTACAATCTAATTTCTTTTGCTGTATAGTGCCGAGTGGTTTGAACTTTTCCTAATGTCGATTGAAAAACTTCATCGGACCGAATAAATGATCTGAAATGAAGAGCAATGAATGAATCGCAAAAAGAAAACATTGAATGGAAAGAGTGATTGAAAGAATTAATGACGTATGACGGCGAATTGTTCAGAAGAAGAGTAAAGAACCAATAAAAAATCAGAATTTCAGAAAAATTAACAAGATACATGAAAAACTAAAGTAAAAAAGAATTATGAATTATATTTGGATTGTGAACTTTAACGAAAGAAGATTCATCAACGGTTTTCCTAATGAAACTGTAGGTTCGGAAGAAAATTCAGAATTATTTTATCTGCGGATGAAAATGACCTGTAGTATATATAAGAATACAGAGATAACAAATCGACAACACAAATACAAATGGACTGTCGGCATACGAAGTATCTCCTGCACTAACATTTGACAGTAACGAATAACGAAAATAACTGTACGAGATGAGGAAAATCCAATTCTCGTTACGGAGTGCATTGAAGAGGTTAAAGTGCACCGGTAGCCTGCAAGCTGTTCATTTTGAGTGATGATCGCAGACGGAGCGGAAGATTTCCCTTTGGACGTTGTCTGTTCGGTTTACGAAGGCGTGGATCCAGACGAGTGTTATCTAGGAAATATTTTCATCGATACACCGAGCGAGCTGAAAAATTGACATGTTTCACGATTCTGGGTTGATGAGAGTTGAATGGGTAAAAATTGAAAAAAATTGACTTGCTGGTACTCCATGAAACTGAACTAGATTAAAATCACAGATATAGAAAGGACAACATAAGACTTTCCGAAGATTCGGTATTCTTCGTTACACAGAATGGTTCTCGATGTATAAAACACGTCTGAGGATAAGGAAAAGATATAAGCCATCGATTCTCCGCGAACGCCAAAAACAACGAATAGGCAGCACGACTCCCTGATGAAAAGACGACTTCAAATATGAAGTTATAGGAACAGTTTAGTAGAAATGGAAAACCGGGTGACAACAAAGCAATTATTCCTGAAAAGGGGTCAGTTCATTCTGTACAAGGGCTTACTGAGGTATATTTCTGAATAGATAAAGATAGACACAGAATACCACCAGAAGCAGTACTCACACCAACGCTTCTGGATATCAATCAAGAAACAACTCTTGCTTGTTACCTAGCAGTCAAAAATAGAAGCATGGTACGTCAAATGAAAAAGTTATGAAAAAGCAAGCCAGTTTTTGAGCGAAGGGCGAAAAAGAAAAACGACAGGATGAATTGATTTTTTCAAAATACATAACCCAGTGAATACGAGCAAGGCGAAATGAGTCAGAATAAAAGTATTTTAACAGATTAGAATAATGATCATGTTACACTCCAAGCTTAGAATGACAACAACAAAAATGGCCCTTCTTTCGATTATGACCTAGGCAACGCTCTCCTGGGGGAACGCATCTAAGATGAATGATGAATCAAAACAATGCAAAACCGAAAACTACGGTGGGCAGAAGATTACAGAGTTGCGTGCAGACTAGCGGGACTTAAGATAGAGTAAATATTAAGGACAGATATTCATCTCGTGAATAATAGCCATTATTATAAACTCGTTGAATAATATACTATTAATTGATTCAGCAACTTTTCAGGGTAGATTAGAAATCTGTCCTACTACACTTGTATAGATTCTATCAACAATTCTTATTTTTTCCGATTGTGGTAGAAAGAAATTACTTTATATTATGTTTTATGCTGTGTGGAAATATTGTATGAATGATCCCCTTTTGATTTAGATTTTGGGTTCTCAGAATATATATCAAGCAAGAGAAGTGATTTCCCTGCCACAAGGGCAGAGAAGTGGCTGATTTACATAAATGAACTCTTCCTTTTTGAAAATGAATCAAACTTTTGAATATATATATATATATATATATATATATATATATATATATATACAGGGTGTCCCAAACTCAATGGCCTATTAGACATTCCTGGAAAACGGGACATAGGATTATTTTGAAAATTTGAATTCTTGGGTAATAGTTCTGTTCTATCGACCCAAAATATTTTCAGCGCTGCGACGTTGCCGCTTATATTGAAAAGTAGCAACAACTTCGATATTTTAAATAGGACACCCTATATATTATTGCATTTCTCGCTTAGCTATTGCTTTCCGATTATTTTTGTATGATACTTCCCTGTACCTATCTTCAGTGGTTTTCGAGAAATTCATTGATTTCCTCATTTTTTGTGCGAAACATAGCTTTTATCAAATGCTTATTATTGCGGTATTTGGATTCGAAGACAGCTGAAATTTTGAATGAAATTTGACAATGTCCTGTGTATTAGTTGTGTCTAAGGATTTTTTTTCTCCATTATACAGGGTCGTTCAAAATTTGTGAATTCACCGATACATACAAAAGTGGTGAAAAGTGCATTTTCTCAAATGGAACATCCTGTTTCTTTATCGAAAATCTTGAAAGACAATTGAAGTTCTTTTCAAATGATGTGTCATATTCCTATACCTTAATAGTCAGGTAGTAGTATAGCAAAGTATTTACCATGATCGAGATCCCGGTCACCGTACATACCTTGCGTATATCGAGCGATTTAGGGAACATACTACGCCTATGTCGTCGTAGCGGGGTACGGGGGGCGGGGGCCCCTGTAACCCCGTTGGTACTCCGCCCATGTCCGCTAACGGTCGTCGCCGACATGTCGAGACCTGCAAAAGTTCGAACGGCGAGTTCCCAGGCTCACGTGCAAGGCGGCTCTTTTGTCGGCATGTTCGTCGAAGATATCATCGAATGATTAATGGGTTTTCGGGTGAATCCCAACCGCCGAGCTGTTTACGAAAACAAACGTGATGACTCATGCGTTTTTCCGAGAATTGCAGAAGGTCATGCGTCTCACTGTCGCCTGAGACTTGCAAAACAAAATACGTGGGGAATCCCAGATGACGCAAGCGCTTTTCCGAGAAATGCAGAAGGTCATACGCGGCTCGCTTCGGAAACGTTCGGGCGGCATCGTAGAACCGCACCCATTTCGAGCGGGAATATTTGAACTGGAAGCGTCTTTCGCTTCAGGCGGCGTTCATGACACATGTGGGTGGTACGTTGAGGCAATGCTGTCATATTCTTCTAGAGGTCAACGAGATAGACGCGGCGCGGGAGGGGATTGCGTCAACTTGGCTATGATCGACAAGCGACGCGCATCATTTTGCTTCGAGAATTCGACGAGTGAACATCTCAGTCAATACGCTCTCTCTCTCAATCAACAAAGTGTTTGTGTCCAGTGTCTTCAAACGAAAAAATGTAAGTACCTTTTTTCCTTCATACTCGGGAGTGTTTTTTCGCGCAAAACGGCTCTCATACAGGTTGAGTGCGATCTTCGACATATACAGATCGAAACTTTTTTCGTTTGGCTCAGTGTGATTTTTTCGAACGGCATATACAGCGTGTGTCGAAACTTTTTTCGTTGGTTCAGTGTGTGATTTTTTCGAACGGCATATACAGCGTGTGTCGAAAACTTTTTTCGTTGGCTCAGTGTGAATTTTTTTTTCGAACGGCATATACAGTGTGTGCCGAAACTTTTTTTCGTTGGCTCAGTGTGTGATATTTTTCGAACGGCATATACAGCGTGTGTCGAAACTGTTTCCATTAGCTCAGTGTATGAGTTTTTCGAACGGCATATACAGTGTGTGTCGAAAACCTTTTTTCTGTCAAAGTGTCCCGATTGCTCATGACATCCAAATATTTTTCATGTGGGGTGGGTTAGCTCATACAGTGTGTGAGTTTTTTCGAACGGCTCATACAGGGTGAGCCAAAAATTTTCTCGTATTTTTCGGCTGGGTGGCAAAAATTTTTCTTTTCCTTTGGGCACTTGATATTTTTTTCTGAAACGATGATCACTCATTTTAGATGGAAATTGCAGATATAAACGCAGTCGCCAGCTCATCTGGATATAAGCAGACTATTCCGCTGAGCACATTGCAGAAAAACCTGCCCTATCCTATTCAGAAGCTGCGTCTTGTGAAGACAAAGTTTGGGGAGGCCGTCGTTGCAGATCTCCCAGATAACGAAGTATTCCTGCCTAGACGAGTGGTCACAGTCCTGCGGGATAAATTGGAGCAGTTCACTCCAGGAAAATACTCGATAGTCATCAAGGAGGGGGGAGCCACCACCGCCGCAAAGACGATCCCCTTCGAATTTGTCGAAAACTGATTGAGCAGGTGAGGAAAATACTCTGTTTGCACCATATTTCCACATATAAAACCGAATAATGGCAGACATATCCGCCGTCAGTGATGAAATGATTGCTAAATTTGGGGAAATTCGGAAAACTTTGGGGACAAAATTCAGCGCGGCGGAACGCGAACTTTGGCTAAAGCATAGCAAACGATCTGTTTGTATATTGAAAAAAGCTATTCGGGTGTCGGATTCCTCTTCAATCGGCATTTTGAGAAAACTTCAAACAAATTTAGGCCATGTGAAAGCATTTCAAAATTTTCTGAAAAATCCTATCGAGGGGCGGGGGTTGGCAGCGGGGGGAGGGGCGCGAAAATTGACGAGCCGTGTCATCTGGGAGGACTTGATTTCCACCTTTCAGGGGCGCGTACGTACAGGGGTAATCATAAACTTGAAGCACAAAGATGTACTTCAATTTTTCAGCGACGCTTTCAGCCTATTCAAGCGTCGCATATTGAACGCACTGAAGAAGGTTGGAGCGTCGCTGAAAGTGAATGCAGCTTTTTGCGGAGAGTTCTTCAAAATTTCCGCCGATCAACAAGAAAGTGTGGAAATGAAATATTTCAACACTAAAAACGAAGTAATTGACCAGGGGACGGACTTGAAAGCGTGGTTCAAAGAAAATATCGAGGGTAAAATTTTGACCAAATTGGACGAATTCAGCGGGAGGGAAAGCGGGTGGTCTTTGAGGAAAATCGTGAGTTTGGAAATAAATATCAATAAATCGGGGTTCGGAAATGGGCGTGGTTCATCTTTCATCGAACTTCCGGAACCAATCAAGAGAAAACAAGCATGCATCAACGTCAAAAACAATGATGATGCATGTTTCGCTTGGGCGATCGTTTCGGCTCTATATCCATCTCCGGCAGGGAAAAATCCTGCACGTACATCATCGTATCCGAATTGGCGTGAAAAGCTGAATACAGAGGGTTTGAAATTTCCCATGACCATCAAACAAATCGACAAATTCGAAAAATTGAACTCAATTTCGGTCAATGTGTTCATTTTGGAATTGATCAAACCATCATCAGACGCTCGACCCTATTTCGATGTTGCTCCCATTCGACAGACAAAAAAGAAATTAGACAGACATGTAAATTTACTTTTGATCGAACAAACCTACACACCAAAAATCAATGACTATGACCCACTACCGACAATACACGAGGAAGACGAAGACGACACGGACGATGACGTCACAAACATCCGCGGACATTACTGTTGGATCAAAGACTTGTCTCGACTTGTCAGTAAACAACTCAGCAAGCATACGAGTAAAAAATTCATTTGCGACCGATGTTTGAACTATTTTTCGACGCAGGAGAAACTCGACAGTCATACGGTTGACTGCGAGGCTCAAAATTCATGCAAAATTAGATTTCCAAAATACACCCATATCGAATTTCGAAATTTCGTTTTCAAGGAGAAAGCTCCTTTTGTGATCTACGCGGACTTTGAAAGCATTCTGGAACCGTTTGATGACAGTTTGACCAAGTCCAAAATGAGCAAAACCGAAAAATACCAAAAACATTCGGCTTTCAGCGCAGGTTTCTATTTCAAATGCACTTACGACGATTCTTTGTCGTTTTACGATAGCCATCGAGGCGCAGACTCGATGGAATGGTTCGCCGATCGAATGAAGGACATTGCCAAAGAGGTTGAGGGCAAAATCCATCATATCGTACCGATGGATGTATATCCGTCGGGCCGAGACTCTGCCAAAGTCTGCCACATTTGCGAACACCCCTTCAAGGCGGAGGACGCAAAGGTGGCCGACCACGACCATTTCACCGGATTATTCCGGGGCTGGGCGCATGCGCAATGCAACCTCCAGTACAAGAAGCAGTTCGTAGTGCCCATTGTGTTCCACAACTTGGGCGGCTACGACAGCCATTTCATCATCAGAGACTTGGCTAAACGTGGACGCATAGTCCTGTTGCCGATCAACAAGGAAAAGTACATTTCCTTTACACAATACGACGAGGAGACGACCATCAAATTCCGCTTCATCGACTCTTTCCGATTTTTGAGTATGAGTTTGGATGGGTTGGTGCGCACGATGAAAACTGAAGACTTGCGCGCAACGCGCAAAGAATTCAGTCACGTGAGCGCCGAACAATACGAACTGCTCACGCGCAAAGGGGTATTCCCATACGACTTTGTCGACACGCTGGACAAACTGGAGTGTACACAGTTGCCAGCTCTCGAGGAATTTCACAATAAACTGAACGATTGCGGCATCACCGAAAGCGAGTACGAGCATGCGCAACGGGTGTGGCAATCGTTCGGAGTGAAAACCCTCGGCGAATATTCGGATCTGTACATGAAAACCGACATATTGTTGCTGACCGACATCTTTGAGAATTTCCGCAAGATCGGCCACAGCACCTACGGGCTCGATCCCGCTTGGTACTTCACCATGCCCGGCTATACGTGGTCGTGTATGTTGAAGTATACAAAGTGTAAGTTGGAACTTCTCAGAGACGTCGACATGGTGCTATTCATAGAGCGGGGCATTCGAGGCGGTATCAGCCAGTGCTGTAACCGCTACTCGAAAGCCAACAACAAGTACATGGCCGAGTTCGATCCCTCGAAACCGTCCAAGTACTTGATGTATTTCGACGTCAACAACCTCTATGGATGGGCCATGATGGAACATTTGCCGGTGGGCGAATTCAAATGGGTCGAAAACTTCGACGATCTGGATATTCGCAACGTTTCGGACTCGTCCGACGTAGGGTATATCCTCGAGGTCGACTTGGAGTACCCCGAGCATCTCCACGACAAACATCGAGATTTTCCGATGTGCGCCGAACACCGAGTACCGCCAAACTCAAAACACCCAAAATTGATGACCACCCTGTACCGAAAGGAAAGATACGTCGTACACTATCGGCTACTGAAACAGGCACTAGCGCACGGACTTGTACTCACAAAAGTACACAAAGCACTTCAGTTCAAGCAGCAGGCTTGGCTCAAGCCCTACATTGAACTGAATACGAGGTTGCGGGCGCAGGCGACCACGAGCTTTGGCAAAAACCACTACAAGCTTGCCAACAACAGTGTTTTCGGCAAAACAATGGAAAACATCCGGAAACACCGAGTGGTGAAATTGGTCAACCGGTGGCACGGCAGGTACGGTGCCAAAAATCTCATTAGCAGTCCCAAATTCCATAGTCGAACCATCTTCGACAACGACCTCATGGCTATCGAACTCCTCAAGTGCGATTTGGAGTTCAACAAACCCCTGTATATCGGCATGTCCATCCTCGACATATCCAAGGTCTGCGTATACGATTTCCATTATGATTTCATGATGAAAAAGTATACGCGAGACCAGTGCAAACTCATGTATACCGATACGGACTCTTTGGTGTACGAACTCACCTGTGATGACGCCTACCGAGATCTCATTGCGTCTCACCTGGATAAATTCGATACGAGCGATTACCCAAGCGATAACCCATTCGAAATTCCGCAAGCAAACAAAAAAGTACCCGGTTTGATGAAAGATGAAGCCAACGGGTGCATCATGACAGATTTCGTGGGGTTGCGGGCAAAAATGTACACTTTCAAAATTCAGGGGCAAAAATGCGTCAAAAAGTCCAAAGGGGTCAAATACAATGTGGTTGCGAACGATATCACCTTTGAGGATTACCTGAAATGCCTGCAGGAAAATCGCGAAAAACTCGCAACTCAAAGGTGCATTCGTTCGTATGCGCACAACGTTTTTAGTGTTGAACAGACGAAAATCGCGCTAAGTCCTCACGATGACAAGAGGAAACTGATCCCGAATAGCTTCGATACATATCCGTGGGGCCATTATTCGGTTTTGGAGGACGTCGTCGACGACGTTTCCGAAAACGCCGGCGGTTCAGTGAATCCCGACGCTTTCGAAAACGTCGACGTCATGGAAGATGTTGACGACGATGACTTGGTGTAAAGTTGAGTTTTTTTCCCCATCTGTCTCAACAATTGTACATATCCATATATATAGAATTATATGTTATAGGAAATATATATACTTGTATCTGAAATCTACTGACTTTGATTTTGTGTGTGTGTGAGAAAGAGAGAGAGGCCCTTCAGGCACACATCAAAAATAGCATGCTTTTTGCAAGCAAAAAACATGCCATTTTTGAGGCGAAAAAACAGCACAAAAACGGTGCGTTTTTGACGCGTCAAAAGTGACCAAAATACGTCGTTTTTTGCGTGTTTTTTCGATGCTCATTTTCGATGCGTCGAAGTGACAGAAAAACGTCGTTTTTCACGCGTTTTCACGCATCGAAAATGAGCGTCGAAAAAACACGTGAAAAACGACGTTTTTCTGTCACTTCGACGCACCGAAAATGAGCACCGAAATATCGTGAAAAACTGGTCGTTTTTCGATGATTTTTGTGCGAAAATGAGTCGATCAAAATCGCCAGTTTTTCCCATAAGAATACATGTAAAATGGGATGAAAATTGTGCAGTTTTCATCGACTGTTTCTCGCCCAAAATTTGTCATTTTCAAAGTGACCAAAATACGTCGTTTTTTGCCTGTTTTTTCGATGCTCATTTTCGGTGCGTCGAAGTGACAAAAAACCTTCGTTTTTCACGCGTTTTCACGCATCGAAAATGAGCGTCGAAAAAACACGTGAAAAATGACGTTTTTCTGTCACTTCGACGCATCGAAAATGAGTGTCGAAAAACACGTCAAAAATGGTGCGTTTTGATGCAATTTTTTCGTCGAAAAACTGCATCAAAAATGACGCGTTTTTCCGACGAAAAAATGACATCAAAAACCTCAAAAATAAGACACACAGTGTACGTACAAACAAGTTTATTCATCTTTCAATAGATCATTCAAAATATTGGTTCTATAGAAGAAAAGATAATCGTTCATGGCGTTGCTCAGCAAACTGTCGGGGCAGATGTCGCTGAACGTCGTCAGAAGTTGCATGCCTCCCACGGTGGCGTCCGGGTTGCAGCGAAAGTAGCGTCTAACGCCATCTAGCAGATTGTGGTAGTAGGCACAAAAGTTGATGGAATCCAACATGGCGACTCGGTTCTTCACTATTGTGCTGTTCGCCGAGAAGATTTTCCAAACGTCATTTTCCTGCAGCTCCAAGCACTCGCCATGCTTCTCCACGAGCAGCATTCTTGTATCTTCCCACATGGTCTGCGTCACTTTGCAGTAGTCGCCCACTGGGAAAGTTATCGGATCATAATCGTCGGTGATCGGTTCGCGGAAAAAGTCATCCATTTTCTGTCCAAACAGGTCACAGAGCACAGACCATTCGTAGGCACTGAAGGAAATCTTCGAAAACTTTGCCCACCTGTACGGATGAGCGAGTATGATGGACGGGCTGAAGGTTCTTGCCGGAGAAAGTCCCACACGTATTTCGAAACCCTCCACAATGAAGGAGAACTGCAGCAACATATGTTCCTCGATTCTGGCAGCCATCTCGTACTTCTCCAATATACGTGTCAAATGTCGATCAAAGTTGCCGTCTGTCGAATACCAATTGGATTCGTCACTACTGCCGCCGCCGCCGCCACTGAATCGACTCGAACTCGAAAGCATACTTGTGATGCTGCAACCGCTTGAATAGCCACTGTCTTGACTCATGACTGAAGTTGAACTGAGAGGGACGCGGCCCAGCGCAACACTAAGCATCGTCTTCCCCCACCACATCGGAGCAGTCTATCCAACTGTTGTGTCGGTTGTCAAAACCGAGCCACTTGACGTATATCTTCTTTCCTTTTCTGCGCAATACCTTTTCGATGAGATAGACGTCTGGGTTGCGCGTCTTTTGCAGTTCTTCCTCGTAGAACGCACCTTTTATGGGGTTGCCCTGTTGGTCTTCCAGCATATACGTTATGGGGTTGGTAACCCTGACGGCGCTCACAACGAACAGCTCTGTGGTCCAGTTGGGCACATAACCTTTCTCGAAAACGTGTTTCGCCTTGGAAATGCGTACGACGTCACCTTTCTTGAACTTGGGCGCTCGTCGCACAACTTTTCGATTCGAATATGCGTACTTGACGACGACGATTTTTTCGTTGGATTTGTTCACTTCGGAGGGCTTGCAGCCGATCGTTCTATGTTTGGTGGCGTTGTATTCGTCGGTGATTTTCGGCAGAACGTCCAACCACTTGTACGAACCCTTCAAGCTGAAATACTTGAACAATTTGGCTTTGAGCGTCCGTATTACCCGTTCTGCAATGGCGGCTTTCATGATGGTATACGTGTTGTAGTGGTTGATGTTCCTCTCACGCATCAGACTTTGAAATTTGGCATTGAAAAACTCTGTGCCCTGATCGGTGTGTAGATTTTTGGGACACCGCTGCGACTTGTCGAGGATGTCCTTGAATGCCTCGGTGATTTCGGCCCCCGTCTTCGTTTTCAGCGGCCGCGTCCATAGAAATTTCGAGAAGCAATCGATGACCACCATTATCATGGTGTGGTTTTTATTGAGAGTGCTGTACAACCGCAAATCGGCCAAGTCCATTTGCCAAGTATCGTCCAAGCCCCTGACGATGGTTCGGCGTCGCGGAAACCTTCGACGAGCCTGCCGATGCAGTTCGTCCACCACGTGTTTTTTCGTAGCCATATCAATGCTGCTGCTGCTCTTCGAGTCCAGATCGATAATGACCTTACCGTCCAGGTGTTTGCCCAATTTATCTTGTATTTCGAACATCATTTTGGATATGTCCGTCATTCGACCTTCCAGCAGAGTAAGTTGGTCCGAATCCAAATTCAGCCGCTTATTCAACGTATTTTCTTGTTGTTCGATGCGGCGTTTCAAACTTGTTATTTCCTTTCGCAAATCTTTCTTTGCACGTGCGCTTATCTCGTCTGCATACTTGCGCGATGAGTCATGCAGCGTTGCCACATGCCCAGTCATCGCTTCGTTCAGCTGAGACGCAATAGAGTCGACGTATCGCTTGGTGACGGCATCGCTGTCGACCTTCGGTTCTTTCAAGTTACAAATTTTCACATTCTCAATGTCCAAGTCGCCGTCGGGAGTGCGCAGGAACGTTGGCGGAATATGTAGAATGGATGACAGGGTGATCGCCGACGACGACGTGGCGCCTCCGGAACGATGACCGAATTTGTCGACGCTCATGATGTGAATGAGGGACGAACGTTTCGTAAACGTATTATATCGGCCTCCTTCAGTTCATTGATGATGGCGACGATTTCGTTGTCGTGAGACGTATTTCCCGCCTGTTTGGAGGCCATCAGGAGCCGCAGGCGATCCACCAGCTCGTTCGGATCGTCCCAATAGATGTACTCCATCGGTTTGTCGTTGTACGTCAATGTACTGCGGCCGCCGCCGCTACCTGCATGATGTGTAAACATGGGTTTTATGATGTTTCTGTACTTGCGCTTGGAGGAGCCCTTCAGACGTCCCCTAGCGTCTCGGTGAACATTGGTCAATTCCAGTATTCGGCGATACGCATCGAAGTCATCTTGTTGAATGTCATCGTCGTCGGGGTCGTCGTAGAAGATGAGATCGTACAAGGAGGACGTTCCCTCGAACGTGTGCACATTATTGATTTTTATCGAGCCGTCCGCTTCAAAGTTGATGGGTGCGGTGCCCAACAACCACGACGAAGAACTCGCATCGTATACGGGACCGTATACTTTGTCGATTTTTTTGTCGTTTTTCAGGTGCTCGTACAGGTAGGGTTGGGCTATGCTCGGATATCGATTCAGGTAGTCGTCCATTACGTCATTGGTAAAATTCGAAGGTAGCCACGGTGCGGCATCGTCGAATTCCTCTTCACTGCCCTCGTCGTCGGTTTCTTTTTTCTCGGGTTTCTCCTGCTTCAAAGCCGCTTCCTTTTTGATCTTTTTGGCAGCAGCCGTACGAATCAATATGGCCTTGGAGGATCGGGCAATCTGTTGCAGCGGTTGCGAAATGGGTTTGAACAGCTTTCCGATAGATTCGTCTTGTTCGGATTTGCCCAGTTTTAGGGCCAAGTACTTTTTTCGAATGGAGCGTGCGAGTTCGGTGATTTTTCTTTTGCGTGTAGCGATGGCAACTCGATCGGACGACATCTTGAAGCGGAATGACAGGTGATGACGATGGTTTCATACTTTTATATATGTGTCGAAACCTTTGCGGTAACGTCCCTCGTTCAGATTGAAATCTTTGACGATGACGAGAGTGCCGAAGGGAGCGTCCCAACATGCCGAACACATTCGTTTGAATTGATCAAAAGACATGTCAGGTGAGACGTGTTCGTCGAACACATGTTTCATATTGATTTCGTCCTGCTTGAAGAGTACGATCAAATTGCAGTTATCTCGGATGAGTTGTTTGGGTATTTTCGAGTACGTCTGACATAGGTAGGCGGCATCGATGTCCTTGTGCCGGCCCATAGAGTAGTATTCTCGAATTTTCTGCTGGCCGTCGCAGGCGACGTCGTCGAAAATGAACACAGAGTTCGGTTTCGCCTCGTGTGGACTTGTAATTTCTTCGTTGTCCTTGAATGGGAAATACCCGACCCCCTTCACGCCGCCCAACACCTCACGCAACAGCTCGTACTTGGGCTGGTACAGCGACTTTGAGTACACGTAGACGTTTTCAAATTTAGCGCCATTCGGATGGAACAACAGAGACAGCATGATGTTCGTCTTTCCGCATCCGCTCGGTCCACAAATGATGGCTCGAAAACTGTTCGGCAACAAGTTGCTGTGTTTTCTTCGCTTCGATGACTCATCGCTGATGACGTCATCGAAGTTGTTGATTGGAAGCGTGTGTTCTTGTCGAAAGGTCTGCATGTTGTGTTTGTTGGATACAGAGTGTTCGCCTATAAATAGTATACTGGGTGTCGCATATATATATAGGGGCGTACGTGAACGACCAATCAGTTTCAATGTTGGTGTACGAGGGTGAAGGTCTAGTCAACAACTTGATCACCAAGCTGCCGTTCGAACTTCATCTACCGGGGGGATACCAATACTGTGGACGTAAGTTGTAACAGTAGTCACACTCACACGAATGGGGAAATCTAACCTCAAATACTTTCTCAGCGGGAACCAAACTTCAAAAACGCCTTGCGCGCGGCGATCCCGGAATCAATAAGCTCGACGCCGCGTGTCGCATCCACGACATAGCCTACTCCAAGTCTTCGCTGCTTGAAGATAGACATAAAGCCGATAAGGTGCTCGAGGACGAGGCTTGGAATCGGTTTCGAGCAAAAGACGCTTCTTTGGGTGAACGAGCCAACGCACTAGTTGTCACCGGAGCCATGAAGGCCAAAAGAAAGCTTGGCATGGGCGTATCACCCACCACTCTGTCATTCAAACGTCACATCATTCAAAAGGTGAAGAAGGGTATGAAACCATCGGCGACGACGCTCAAGGAGGCCGCCATCAACGCCTTGAAGGCGGCTCGAGTGGCCGTGAAGAAGGTTGGGGGAAGGAAACGCATTCGAATTCCCAGAATCATACCCATAGAAAATGCAAAATCAGGTGGAGTCCTACCTCTCATACCGCTGTTTGCCGGTTTGAGCGCTCTGGGCGCTCTGAGTGGGGGCGCAGCAGGAATCGCCAAGACGGTCCTGGATGCCAAAAACGCCCAAAAGAAACTCGACGAGGAGAAGCGCCACAACAAGGCGATGGAAGCCATCAACGGCAAAGGATTGTACCTGAGGAAGAACGCCAAAGGTGGATACGGTCTCTTTCTGAAGAAACAAAAAAACTCCCAATAAAGCTACCCGATAGGGCGCTGTTCGATCACGAACTTCGTCATTACGCCAAGCAGTTGAAAATCGCGCATTTCCGCGGCGTCTTCATGCGAGACACGCTTCCCGCTAAAGCGCGTCGTCGGGAGTGCGCCATCGTCAACTTGGACGTTTCCCACAATCCTGGAACGCATTGGGTAGCTTATAGGAAGATAAACGATCGCGTCGAGTACTTTGACTCATTCGGCAATCTGAAACCGATGAGAGAACTTGTGCGATACCTCAAAGACTGCACCATCGTCTACAACAACGAACAATACCAGACGTACAATCAATACAATTGCGGCCATCTTTGTTTGCAATTTCTATGGACCACCGCGTAATGGACTTGTCCGAGGAGGAAATGTGGTTCGTCATCGTCGTCCTGATGAGGAACATTACCATCGAAACGTGGTTGTGGTTCCCCGAAGATGTACGCCAAAAGCTGAAACGTTTTCTGCCTTGCAACCGGAACTACAATCGTCACGTGTGGCCTGACGTTTGCGGCCCTCGCATGGAGACACGCTGTGTATTTTGTCTCAGATTGTATTACGAATAAACGTTGATTGACTTCAGTGGCTATTTATATCTCTGCACCTATCCATCCATCATCAGTCGTCATGTCGCAGCTGTTGAGAGTGAACAGTCACAATCACGTGTTTTCCTTTAGGCCGCAAGCGCCTATCGTGCTCAACCCGAACAAAGAGTACGAGTTGGCGTTGAGGTCGTTTCACTCGTACAACTCTATTCCGAACATCGAGAGAGGGTCAAAGTTCTTCTACTACAACCGTGAGGGCACACTCGAAACCATCGAGTTTCCTCGAGGATGTTACGAAATTGCCGATATCGAGGCGTTCATACGGAAAAAGATGAACATTTCGCACCTGAGCGGTGCAGAGCAAGATGCCACCTTTTCGCTCAAACCCAACAATAACACGTTGAAATGTGAAATGTACAGCAAGTACTTTGACATTTCGTTCGAAGAGCAGGGCAATATTGGACACATTTTGGGCTTTTCGGCGAAATTCCTACCTGTCAACCAACTGCATTCGTCGGATCTACCTGTCAACATTATAAAAGTATCGACAATACGTTTCGAGTGCAGTATTACTTGGGGAGCCTTCGACGGTGACACGCCTGCGCACACCATCTACGAATTCGCCATTCAAGTGGACCCCGGATACGCAATCAACGAAACACCTTCGAATCTGTTGTACCTACCGGTGATTCCGCAGCGAGAAATCACCAACGTTACCGTATTAGCCCTCGATCAGGACGGTCGACCCGTAGACTTTCAAGGTGAAAAAAGCACCATCGTCTTGGAGGTGCGAGTTGCCCGGGACAGATGGGACTGATCTTCGAATCCAATAAAGGAAAACGCGCTGCAGGAGGTCAGTTAGTTGTGAAGCAGCCTTCAAAGCGTCACCACCACGAATTGACTTGTGCAAACAGAGCGTTCCTCAAACAAGTTCTTACCGCATACACATTGGGTGACGGTGCCTTCAAGAGCTATGCCGCAAACAAGCAAAAGAAGACGTAATGACTTTGAGTCGTCGACGGGGCCCTCTGAGCCACCGACCACGATATTCGACGTGTTTCGGAAGCCGAAATTCGACGAAACTATTCGCAAGGCCGAATACCGCTCGTACACACCTTTCATCAAGTCGTACAACTGCAACGATATCGTAGAGTTCAACATCAATCAGGTCGACTCGTATTTCGCCATGAACGAGTCTCAGATGTCGATCAATGGAAAGCTGGAAATTACCGGGACGGGCAACGTATCGCTCGCCCCCAATTTCGCCGCCTTCCTCTTCGACTCTTGCACCTACAGCGAGAGCGCTCGAGAAATCGAAACGGTTCGTGATCCTGGGATCGTAAGCGCCATCCGAGCCATGGTTTGCTATGAGCGCCAAGACTCCTCACACATGGCAATAGCCGGATGGAATTATCCCGATTCTCCGCCTGTTCTCAACGATCAAGACAAGTCGTTCAGCGTACTTGTTCCGCTGAAGCACATATTCAACATTTTCAACGATTACCCGCTCATAACGTGCGGCAGACAGACACTTCGGTTCGTTCGAGCTCGCAACGATACCGATTGCGTAATCATACGAGAATTGGGGGCAGCGGCGGCTGCTGCAGGACCCACCACCGTCAAAGTTGTCATCGAGAATATCGAGCTGAAAATCAAACACATCTATCCGAACGATGACATTCGGGAGCAGTTGATGAGGGCCATTCAGGCGGATGAACCTATAGTTATACCGTTTCGAAAATGGGAGTTGAACGAACTGCCTGCCATCACGAAGGACGCTAAACGAGAAATTTGGGCTGTCAAGACGAGTACGGCTGTAGAAAGACCACGTTTCGTCGTAGTATGTTTCCAGACGGACAAACGCGACGTCGCAGCTGCCGACCCGACGTCCTTCGATCACGTTCACATTCAGAACATTCGTCTGTCTCTGAACGGGGAGTATTGGCCCAATGAACGTATGCAGTTGGATTTCCAGCGAAATCACTATACGGACGCCCATTTCAATTACACCGAGTTCCTGCCGAGCTACACCAATATGGCGGCAAAGAAGTCGGCTCTCCTGAATTACGTCGCTTTCAAGGAGCGCGCCCTCTTCGTCATAGACTGCTCGAAACAAGAAGAACGGATGAAATCCTCGACGGTTGACGTCCGTCTCGACATCGAGGCCAGCGTGGGTTTTCCCGATAAAACCCGCGTATATTGCATCATCATACACGATTGTCTGATGGAGTACTTCCCCCTCACCGAAGTCATGAGAAATCTCTCATAGGCGGCGCTGCGGTGGTGGTGGGAGAAGTGGGAGAAGTGACGCTCTCTAGCGCGCTTCGTCATTCAGTTGCCAGCTATCACGAGTACAAGACGCACACACACACCATGAGAATCGCTTTCGTCGACATACAAGGTTTCATCGTCAATGGGGCGTTCCACCCCAAAGAACTTACCATCCACATCGGACATCAGAGGCAGAATTTCCTCTTCAAGCCGCCAATGCCCTTTGTCGTGCTGACGGACAAAGATAAGAAGACCACCCGCTATTTGGAAAAGTTCATACACAGCATCCCGTATTCTTCGGGGGACATTGAATACCACGACGTCGATGCCATCTTGCAGAAATACCTTCTGCACTCGGCCGAAATCATATATGTGAGAGGCAGCCAGAAAGCCGAGTTCCTCTCGAAGAAGGTACGAGAAATCGGAGTGGTCTTCCCCAATGTCCAGGACGTCTCTCAGTTCGACGGTACGACGCAGGGAATGGAGGAGAATTTCCAGCCAACGCCCACGCCATGCCCGAACCACATAGCCGCCGCCTACAATTCCAAGTTTATGTGTACACAGTTCAATGTGGACTCTATGCTTAGATGGTTCTCCAATAATGTTTTACCTCGTTGAGAGAAATGTATGTTTTTTCGATCAATAAATCGAATTTTCGAAAGGGTTGTTTTTTTTTTCTCTTTCAGATTGTGGGGTGGGAAAAAATAAAATGAAAAAAAAACAAGAGTGTGGGGCACAGATCACTGTGCGATGGGTGGTTCTGAGTGTCGTGGATAGATGGCGTCCTCCGAGGAGCGTCATCTGTCACTCACACTTATGAGTCGGCCTCACAGTGGCGTGGATAGATGGCGTCCTCGAAGGCGGCGTCATCTGTCACTCACACTTACGCATTGGTTCACAGTGGCGTGGATAGATGGCGTCCTCGAAGGCGGCGTCATCTGTCACTCACACTTACGCATTGGTTCACAGTGGCGTGAATAGATGGCGTCCTCGGAGGAGCTCACCCTTATGAGTTGCCTCACAGTGGCGTGGATAGATGGCGTCGACGGAGAGTCTCAGCCATCTGCCTCAAAAATGAAAGACCTCTTTTTTTTTCGTTCTCACACATCTTTATTCAAGCATTCACTTTCAAATTACATGATGAATCGAGTAGGTTATTGCGTATGCTCATAACAAGAAATTTCAATATGGCTACACTCATCAAGGTCATGATGACACATGCAATGACGAACAAGTCGTGCGTTTCTTGTTCAGCAACCGATTCGAGTGACATCGATCCATTCTTCATCAAGGAGGAGGAATCCAGCATGATGGTTCGTTCTTCTGTCTTGAGCTTCAGCTTGAAGTTGAGGTACGTCGAATTGTCGTCGTCGCCCATGGTCAGTAGTTGATGGGAGCAGAACACCTCTAGCCCTCCATTTACATGAGTTCGCTCCATTTTCTGCCACTGCGCGCCGTCGTCGTCGTCGATACATTTTCCAAAACAAACTTCAGCTTCATGTACATCTTTCGGAGCATTGACGTACAATCTGCCTGCCATACTGACAAATACGAGCAGAACGTATAAGTTGGCCGCCGCCGCCGCCATCTTTAGAGTGGTTCTGGCTGAATTCTTCTGACAGGTCCTATGGGCGATTGCGGTACTGCAGTTGTGGTGTACCTTTCGAACACCTTGTCCCAATATGCAGCAGATATGGCCAACTTCTCCAGTTGTTTCGTGCAATTCAGCTTGTCTTCGTAAAACTCCAAGTCTTTGGCTATAGCTCGTACTCGCGCACCAAATTCCTCCAATTTACGTCTATATTCTTCAGAGGACATTTTCACACTGACAATCGTCGATCATAACCATTTTCCTTATGGCTACGCCCCCTCCACTCTTCACCTCTGTGTGCGGTTAAGACAGCATTGCCTGTGTCATAAAACACCTCCTGCAGTTCAAATATTCCCGCCACATGTGTCATGAACGCCGCCTGAAGCGAAAGACGCTTCCAGTTCAAATATTCCCGCTCGAAATGGGTGCGGTTCTACGATACCGCCCGAACGTTTCCGATAAGACGCCGCGTATGACCTTCTGCATTTCTCGGAAAAGCGCTTGCGTCATCTGGGATTCCCCACGTATTTTGTTTTGCAAGTCTCAGGCGACAGTGAGACGCATGACCTTCTGCAATTCTCGGAAAAACGCATGAGTCATCACGTTTGTTTTCGTAAACAGCTCGGCGGTTGGGATTCACCCGAAAACCCATTAATCATTCGATGATATCTTCGACGAACATGCCGACAAAAGAGCCGCCTTGTACGTGAGCCTGGGAACTCGCCGTTCGAACTTTTGCAGGTCTCGACATGTCGGCGACGACCGTTAGCGGACATGGGCGGAGTACCAACGGGGTTACAGGGGCCCCCGCCCCCCGTACCCCGCTACGACGACATAGGCGTAGTATGTTCCCTAAATCGCTCGATATACGCAAGGTATGTACGGTGACCGGGATCTCGGTCATGGTAAATACTTTGCTATACTACTTCAGGTTTCCGAAATGAATGCAAGTTTCTATAAAAATTGTATTATTTCGACACATTTTGTATAAGGTAGCTATAAAATGTCATGGAACATGTCATTATGAAAATTCGACAATTAATGCATCAATAATGATACGTCATTAACGTAAATTTGATTAGAAAAGAATCGAAATGGAAGGCAAAAACAATTCAAATGAAGTTTCGATGGAATTGATTATTCTTCATAGCCAAACAAACTTTAAGTTTGACAAGCAATGATTTTCATAGTCTTTCTGTCAGAAGAAAGTATTGAAAATGGATTATAATGCATATTCAAATGTATATATTTCAAATTTGTTTTATATTCACGGTGAGTGCCAAAGGATTGTTTCGAGAACATGCATCAGAAAATTCAATGAATTTTATCCAAATTTACCGCATACGAATAGAAGAAAATTCAGAAGAATTGAACGGAATTATGCTGTGTTCGGGAATATTGAAGCACCATGAAATCAAATCATGCCGATAACTGGAGACGAAGTAAATGAAACAGAACATTTTGCATGTTCTTGCTATAATTTGATCACATTGACCATGAAGAATAAACAATTTCCATTTTGATTCTTTTCTAATCAAATTTACGTTATTGAAAGCGCAAACGTTTTATTATTGATGCATTAATTGTCGAATTTTCATAATGACATGTTCCATGACATTTCATAGCCACCTAATACAAAATATGTCGAAATAATAATAATAATAATAATGAAAATAAATAATATTTATAGAAACTTGCATTTATTTTGGAAACCAGACTATTTAGGTATAGGAACATGACACATCATTTGAAAGGAACTTCAATTGTCTTTCAGGATTTTCGATAATATAGAGGATGTTCCATTTGAAAAAATGCACTTTTCACCACTTTTGTATGTATCGGTAAAATCACAAATTTTGAACGACCCTGTATAATGGAGAAAGAATTTCCTTAGACACAACTGAGCATTGTAAAACTCTTCAAATCCAAATACCACAGTAATAAGCATTTGATTGAGGCTATGTTTCGCACAAAAAATAAGGAAATCAATGAATTTCTCCAAAACCACTGAAGATAGGTATAGGGAAGTATTATACAAAAATAATCAGAAAGCAATAACTAAGCGAGAAATGCAATAATATATAGGGTGTCCCATTTAAAATTTAGAAGTTGTTGCTATTTTTCAATATAAGCGGCAACGTCGCAGCGCTGAAAATATTTTAGATCGATAGAACAGAACTAATTTCCCAAGAATTCAAATTTTCAAAATAATCCTATGTCCCGTTTTCCAGAAATGTCGAATAGGCCATTGAGTTTGGGACACCCTGTATATATATATATATATATATATATATATAAATATATATATATATATATATATATATATATATATATATATATATATATATATATATATATATATATATATATATAACCAAATCAACAGAGAGTTTTGATTAACTTTTCGATTTCACTTTTTTTCTAGAAGTTTGTATTTTTATCAATACACTCTTTTCCTTCGTGGTTATTGGGTTGAAAACCTAATGAAATCTGGAAAAAAAAAGAACGGATGTGGGAATCCACACTTGAATAAATTACACTTTAACTTATTTTCCAACCCAAAATCTACGAATCAAAGATTGATCCACCAGAAAAAACAAATTTCAAATAGAAAGAAAACAAACTCTTTTTGAATGGACATATTTCCGAACAGTATCTATTCATATTCTCTCTCTCAATTTGTATCCGTTTACAAACTTTCGAAAGAAAAGGGCAAAAAAGGATCTTCGGAAGAATCTCACAAAAAAAAACTATTATACTTGAAACCAATTGGGAGAAATCACATTTCATATGTGTCAAATACACTTTATCATTTCGATTTTCGATACAATTTCCACTTTCATACGCGTTCGGAACGTTCGAATGCGAATCATCTCTCGTTCATCTGCCGTAACCCGAACATCAAATCTCCGTTCCCGGCGCGTATCTCGCAATAAGATACAATATAGAAACCATAAAAAGTGTGTTAGTGCGAAGGACGATTCTCACATATCCCTCTTTTCCGCCGTTCTCGGGCATCTTGAAAACAAAATAATAATAAATCCAACCGGACGTAATCACAACACCGGAAGAAGCAAAAAGGGCGCTCCGCATATCCCGGAAAAAGATGCGAGGCCGCGTAAGCTGGAATGGAAAGTATTACGGAGAAATGCTTTTATTCGAAACAATAAGTTTTTTTGCCATTTATGAAATGGGACGAAATATTTTATTACGACTTTCAGTGGATGTTGCTCTTTAGGTCAACAAGTATATCCAAGGAGAATGGTCCGTGAATAGGACTCCCAATCTGCGATGTAAAAAGAAATTGAAGCATGCCAGTGAGCAGGAACAACAAACAATAACTGACGAAGTCTGTTAGGTTCCAATATATGAATAAAAATAATAATGTGAAAAATAATTATATTTTCCATGAATATTCCATTCGATTGGTAAAAGCGTTTATAAATTATAAAATATATTGGCCTGACGGTTTTTTGAATGGGCCAGCTATTCGAATTGTAGTTTGTTTTGAAATACCATATTATGAGAAGAACTTTGAAGGCAAGTTTTTCAATACAAAAATTAGTAAATGAGTTATCTGTCAGACCTATGGAAAAAATAAGAGGGTGCGCATGAGTAATGTTTGGCAGTGACAAGGATGAAAACTGTTGGTTATATTTATCTGATAGATATCTTGAATTGAAAAACCGGTCCTTGGTAAAATAGTATCCCAATGTATCAAATGTTACACCTATTAACCATTCACTTCTCAGCAAGGATTTCTGACACTATGGGATATTTGGGTGAGGTAATATCGTTGCAAACCCCTCTCAGTACATTCATGCTCGCCCGTACCCTAAGATTTCACAGATATCGACAATAAAAGGTCTGAATGCCTTATATCAGGCAATCCTAAGGGATCACGTCTGGCCATCCACAGGTTAGATAATTGCCGTTTATCTATTCTCGAACAAACCTGCAGTATCTTGCTGTAACAACACTAGTTGAAAACCGAGTTACAAACTAATAGTGAATAATCAGTGGGTATGTTTTGTTTCCTATTATGGACGGTTCTAGGACAGTTGTAAGTCGTTACATAGTCATGTATTTAGTACAGATGGCATAATATTCCCGGCAATAATTGTGCAACTACTCCGTAACGTTATAAAACCAACCTGAGTAGTAACCAGAAGAAACGCAGAATAAACGAAATCAGACTAACGTGAATCCATATACAGCACGGACAGGGAAAGTCATTTCATCCTTTCAACTTTTGAAAGGCACTAGACTTTGAGATCGGATTGAATTCACGTTCAGGCATCATTCTCAGTGAAAAAATACTAGTGTGGCGTCACTCTCCACGGAATATGCGCTATCAATGTCTGTTTGATTTGGAAAAAAAAAGGTCGTTAGATTCTCTGTTTGATATATCTTTCAGTTATCTATCCAACACTGTTATGCTCTTGAGAATTGGACCAACCGGTCGTAAGCTATAACCACTTCTATTTTACTCTCAATTACCTTCCAATTATCGAAAAACTATAAGTTCAATGGAATTCAAATAAAAAATAACCCTTCAAATTGGATTGATTCTTCGTTCCGAAAGTTGATACTCGAGACGAGAGAAACTATTTTCAAAATACAATAATTCGACTGCTAATAACTCAAGAGCGGCGTTAACGAAGATCTTAAATATGTTACTTCTGTTAAAGACTTGGGAATAACAATCGACGAACAACTGAATTTCTCAAATCATATAAACTCAGTGTCTGTAAGTTCATCGAAAATCTTAGGGTTTGTTCTACGTAATTGTCAGGATTTATCATTAGGCTCTATCAAAACAATATACGTTTCTCTGGTGAGGTCGAAATTGGAATATGTATCGATTGCTTGGTCTCCAATGTATAATATTAATATCAAAATATTAGAAAGGGTCCAGAATAAATTCCTAAGATATTGTTCATATAAGACTAATACGATTTTAGAAAATCATAATTACTCACCGATACTACAGATTTTGAACTTGGAAACGTTGGAAGATAGAAGAACACTTTATGACTTAACTTTTATATTCAAACTCTTGAATGGGATGATCAATTGTCCAGAATTGCTTGCAATAATTAATTTGAATGTTCCTAATCGCTTCCTCAGATTCTCAAATACATTCCGTATACCATTTCACTCAACAAATTATGGACGAAACTCTCCTGTTGATAGATCATTGAGGATAATTAATGAAAAAAATGTTGATGTATTCAGTGGATCAATTATGAAATTCAAGACCACTGTGAGAATGTTGTTTTAGTATGTATGCCTGACTTTGCACTAGTTTTGTAGATTTTAGTATATTTTATCAGCAATTATTATTTTTGCCTCTCGACTGTATTTTATGCATATTGGAACTAAATATAGGTTAAGTATAGAATTAATATGTTGAATATGTTAACTTATTTTAACACTATATAAACAGCATTTTATTGTATTGTAATGGGGTTTTTCCCGTAAATAAATGAATGAAATGGAAAGTACTGAAAGTAATACTTCTGTACGCAGATTGCACCGACTTTCTCTTATGTGAGCATTAAGCTCAGGGGGCATTAAAGGTCATTTAACGCATTGCAGCGATTACACCATAGTTCAAGAGATTATGAAACACCCATTAATGAAACCCAACCTATCTTAAAGAGTCCCTTTGTTAATGGTCCCATAAAAAAAGTCGGTGCAATCGGCTGGTAATATATTTTCCTTTTCGAAAGTTGAGAAAGATACCTTATTGTATATACGTAGTAGAAATGGTATTTGCCGCATTGAAAAAAAAAATCAGCTCCCATCATTTTAAGGAACGAATGGAGTGAAAATAGCATCTCTGTTAGAGAATATCTTTTTCGAGTTACCAACCGTTGGTCGATATATTCAGGCAGGAACAGGAGGGAATTCTATCACGACGCCCTGGAGATTTGTAACACAAAGGCACACCCGAAACTTCAAACTCGGTTAAAGTTACAAAACTTGATACTGGAGTATGATTTAATGAAACCCTGATAAAGGATGGGGGAAATAATTGTTCGAGTTGGGCGGATGAATAGATGACAGGGTTGTGTTCCTATCGCAAATGAATAGGCGTCAGAAATCACAACTTTTTTTATGAGGTCTTAAATTTATAGATTTGCTTATCTTATTTTTTTTTCATTTCGATTTGTATTGTATATTTTTTTTCACTTTGTAATGTATATAAAGTTTTCTTTATTAATATCTCTCTATAAGCAGTAATGCTTCTCGGGATTAATAAATGAATAAAAAAATAAAAAAAATAATCCAGTATGTTTAATTGGCAAGAGTACAAAATTGAAATCAATATTCATTGATGAGTGAACTTAATGATAATGATACTAGTTTTCATTGATTGAAATGTAAAAAAAATACCAAACAGAATTCAGTTATTTACCATGCCAGAAGTGAAACAGGAATAGTTTGCTCTTCTATATAACCGTATATTTAAGAACAGGACTCGTCGAAAAAAATTTCTATTTACTCCTCGCTTTATCGCTAACGAAGAATGAAGATGAATAACCTAAACCTTATTCCTTTCCTTACTCGTCTTTCCTTAAAAAATGGCAATTGCAGCGGATTTAGCTGTTCTTCGTAAGGAAACAATCTCAATCCAGAAACCATTCGCGTTGCAAACCTTTCAACCCTTTCCATAAGTTGTATGTCTTTTGCTAAATGGACAGACCAAATTGGTATAGCATATTCCATATGTGGGTGTATGAATGTCTTAAACAAATCGGGACTCGAATTTGTGAAACAGTTCCTCAGTAAGTACGCAGTTGTGTTAGATTTCCCGGCGGCTGCGGCTGTTTGGTCGAACCATGTTAATTTCTCATTGACAATTACTACAAGGTATCGATGTTTTTGGACAGTAGGGACATTGATGATTTACCGTATCAAACGCTTTGGCGAGATCTAAAAATACACCTATCGTTTTTTGTCCGTTGTCTAGTGATTTATAGATTTTTGATGTTACATACGCAATTGCATCCTGAGTGGATTTATTTCTTTGAAACCCGTATTGCCGGCTGCTGATAAGGTTGAATTTTTCAATATACATTATAAGTCTGTTTTTTAAGGTTTTTTCGAATATTTTTGCAATAGTAGATATTATCGATATTGGTCTATAGTTTTTGGTTGCGTTTTTTGGACCTGATTTATGTATTGGTTTGATAAGAGCTCTTTTGAATTGTTTTGGGCATATACCGGATATAAAAATATTATTAATTATGTATGATATCTGTTTGCATACGTCCTCCGCTATTTCTTTTAACATTTCAGATGTTATCCCATCAAAACCAGGAGATTTGTTATAATTGATAAGTGGGTTTCCAAAAAACTTGCTGCCATTTGCGAAGAATGCTTGTTTGGAGAATAGAGAATGTGGAAGATCCGACGCATATACAAGAAAAAGAGATGGTCCCTGGACTGATCCCTGGCGAACACATGAATCCACTTTCTAGCTGCTTGAAAGACAAGATCTCTTACCTCCGAAAGAGAGGCAGTCATCCACTGTGGTAACAACCCCCGCATTAAAAAGTGTTCCAATTTCCAAATGAGTGTGTAAGTACTTTATCGAAGGCTTTCGTGAAATCCAACTAGAAGACATCGACTGGCACTGAATTATCAATAGCTTTCGTCCAGAAGTGAAGATAATAGAGAATGTTTGTGGCAGTGGATCTCCCAGGAATGAAACCATGCTGTGTTGCGGGGATTCTACTGTTTCAAGCGGTTTCTGGGGGAGAAAGGTAGTGTTTTCTCTACAATAATCCTGTCCATTACTTTTACAAGAATCGAGGTCATACTTATTGGCCTATAATTTTTTAGATCCGCTTGTAACGAAAATAAAATTTCCGTTACATTTTCTATTCAAAACACCTCTTCAAGCGCTGCTAATCACTTTTTCCATCGTGGTGGTAGACGCACTCAACACATCTGAGTTGTTCTGTCAACCCTTCAAGATACGAATCACGCGTGAGCTAGAAAAGGCATATATGTGCAATCGGAGGTGATTCTCCCTTCTCGATATCCTTTCTTGAGAATTGATTGATTATCGGTGATCGATAGCGCGTATCGTATCTGATTCTCAGGTGTCGTGATAGTGTGACTTCGAAACAGGTGATAGTTATTTTGAATAATTCGAATCATCTTTAAATATTTCATCATCTTACCTATTTAATAATTTTTCAATGAATTAATATCTCCCAAGTATCGTTATATTTTTTATTAAACCGTAAAGAGTGGTGTTTTTCGAGAGACGGTGCCTGGAACATCGAAGGGTTTTCCGAACTTTGAATATCATTGCAATCCACGAGCTTTTGACGACCTTTATTATTAATCAGTATTATTTCGACTTACTAACCCAATATTTCCGGAATTGAGATAAAATATTTCATTTTTATGTAGAAAAGTGAGGTTATTTTCAACCGAATTGAAATATATTCACTTGAGGGAGAACGAGTACTTTCGTTTAAACGTTTTTCAGTGAAACCACGGATTTCTGGCTTATTTTTCCGTTGCCGGCAAGTACCAATCTCATCAGGAGACCAGAAGTTAATCAGGGTCAATTTATCTCAGTTCCAGAAGAATATTGCTCAGATTCCTTTTGAGAAACAAAACCCTGTGGAGCAAGGACCTCTGACGTTTGGTAAGTAGATTGCTATCATTCAACTCAATTTGAATTTACTTATCACTACTTACCAAACTGTCACAGATTCTTTTGAATCTTAGTTTCAGTCACTGTCTTGAGTGTTGATTTTACATACCTTGGGTAACATAGAGAGACCAGTCCTTTCAGTCACGGTTTATAATTTGTACCATTCAACTCACTAACTTCTTTGTGAAGTTTGGGCTTGGCCAAATTTGAGGAGTTGAAGGGTTACTTAGTGATACTGGGCTGACAGGTAACGGTTTTCATCATTTTGAATACTCATTGAACAATTATTTATTTTTTTTGTATACCTACTGACCTGTTTCGAAGTTTTGCGTTACATGAGAATCCAGCGTTATTGATTTGCTTGTTTCTATCAATTTCTCATACCTACCTATTTCTATCAATTTAATCAATTTATCTACTTCAATTTCTATTGATTAAACAGTATTTTTTCTCAATATTTTTTTAACTGATATTGTTGTATTCAATTCTCTCTCCTGGAGATATTCGGATTTCATATTTTTTTATGAGAGAACTTTCACTTATTCGAGTGAATTTATTAATTTCCTGAGACTGTAAATTTGGATCCAAATAGTCTATAGTTTAGAAATAATTATTGAAACATTTTTTTAATCCAACAAGTTGTAGTCTCAGTGACACTCATATATTTTTATTACTTTGGTCTAATACCTTGTCCCCCATCTTACATGTAAAACCATCGACCATTGAAGAGGACCAACACCAACCACCTACTAGCTTCCTACCATTGAAGTGAGTGGACTCCTGAACTGTCATCAAAGCAGACAATAGCCGAATACCTGCTGCCAAGGATTAACCAGGTTAGCCAACAACTAGTGGCAGAAAGGGGGAGCCGCTTTGAGCCGACCAGAACCTTCGATACCTGTTGCCAGCCAACAACTAAAGGCAAAAGAGGTAGTTGTCTCAAGTATAGTCCACTTCACCAGTCAAGGAGGAGCGTAAGTGGCCATTCCAAAAAAAGTCAACAGAACGGTCAGAAGGATAGACCATTGTGTAATTTTTTCAATTAACTTGCTAATATTACTCAAAACTCAATATTACTTAACAATTTGAATTGTAAAAATTCACCTGAATGAAGGAAAGGAAGTTTGTTAAAATTGAATTGATTTTTCCTTCAGCAGCACATACTTCTCTTTCAGGAAGTTTGGCGTCCTAGGTTTGTTTCAAAAAGGGATCATAGTGTAAATTTCTCTGGAGGTCACACTTGCTTTTAGTAGGAATTAATTTGCATCTGCTAAGGGTGAGTGTCCCTTACCCACACCCGAGCTAGTTGTGGTTATACGCTTTATCACCCGATATATAAATGGGTGTGACTGATAGAATTCGCCAGGCTGCTGGTAATTTTGATTTCTCGAATATACCAAATGTTGTGCTTTTCTTCAAACAATTTCGTCAGGAATGATAACATTTTAGATCAATTTGCAAAAAATAGCGGAGCAACTCTTCAAGGGAGACTAGAAGTTTACTCTCCCAAACTTTTATTGAGTTCGTATCAATTCTTCAGATTGTGGTAGATTACTCGCAAGACGATTAATTATCGGTCGTGATGATTCAATATAATATAATATTATGATGGCATATTTATCACGTTTTTGATTCCTATATTTTCGAAAGTTGAAGTAATTAGCTTGAAAGAAATGTTTTTAATAACTGATTCGTTCCGTTGATAGATCGGCAGGATATTCAGTCAAGAGAGGCACCTGTTTATTAACATGTTTGTTCCTCAGCATCGAAATCAACTGAAGAACCCGTGGAGCAATGTTCCTTATGTTGGAGATTCGATACACTTATAAAAAAAGATATTTCATGTTTCTTAACTCTACTCATTCTTGTATACATCATTCATTTATCCGTCACAGGGATTTGTTCCCAAAGAATCAAACAGAAAACACAACGAATTTTGACGTCTATTCCAGTTATTTCGAATCTGATGGTCGATATATTCCTACGTCAGGATATGAATGCAACTGCATATGATATTGATAACCTCGCACACGCCAAACTTGTTGATAGTTGTTGTTTACATAATATTTTGACACTATTTGGAACACGTCCAAACATCTGTGCAGCTTTATCTTTATTTACTCCTATTCATTGTAACTGCCAATGCTATTTTTATTTATAACAGACCCTCTGTTAGGAATGCAAATACGTCAACACTCAACGGAATGATACTTGAGTTTATGAGATTTCGAATTTGGTATTTCAGATACCGAAGCAGCTGAATGGAATTTGTGGTATGAATGATATTTCCTTGTTCCTGAAAGGAGTATGTTTACACGAAGCGCTTATATCAGATTTGACACCAAAAAAACTTAGCAGATGTCTGGCGAAATGTTCTGAATATCTTGATAAAACCCAAATGGAGCCCAAAATCGATAAAGCAAAATTTATATTAATTCGGGCAAATATACCGGGTGACCCGGAACCACTTTACTCCCCTGTATCTTCATTGATATTTTGTATGGATGTTTCAAATTCAGTACTTCGATTTGATGTCATGAGCGTACGATTCAGCAAGTATATAACCATATATGATACTTCCGGTTTGACCAGAAGCACATCTTTTTTTTATATTTCAAGTGTGATGACATATTTTTTTTTTGAAAATTACGATTCGGTATACAATTAAGTACCTTTCTATGATATCTCACAATCGTACTTGCTGATATAATTCAAAAATTACTTTTTGTATTCCTTTCGTAACAGAACATGCTATGGAAGATCAACAGTATCATATAAGCAACAATAATTCATGGACAAACTTCTTACACAATATCTTATGCCAACCAAGTATTGTTACAATTCATTTTTTCTTAATTTTTCAACATCAAGGAATTTTTGAAGATAGTTAGAAACTCCAATACATATGAAAATACAAAAAACGAATATGTACTGGAGTTTTTCACCCACTTCTATGTTTCTATGTTGGCGTTTCAAAGAAATGAGTGACTTGATGTTGAAAAATGGAGGAAGAGTACCGAATTAGAAAAGTCGGTACAAAATAACAACTGAGATACAGGGGATTAAATTGGTTCCGGGTCACCCGGTCGATTCTGGATGAGTTGTAAAGTCAAACTGAAAAACTCTGATACTATATGTATTTCAATTTAAGTGTATTTGCTATAGGTACCACTTGGGATAAACCAGTAACCCTGTGCAATCCAATGCCCATCGGGGCCCATAATGAGAGGAGTGGTGATTTGAATGAATTTGGCAAAACTGTTTACTTGACTAGCTGTAATAAAGAGGGTGAAACTTCCGGACGCACTGAAAAACTATCGAGACTCAAAATTAGTTCATTTTGCTATTACTACTTTCTGGAACTCATGCTCTTTTGTGGATCAAATGAAATAATTTTCTATTTCTTGTTATTCATATCTGGGCAGTTTGTGAGTTGCACATACTACCGATTTTTCTAGTCGTATTACCACCATAAATTATAATTTTCTCATGACAAGAGCGACTGAAAATTCTCAGCAATCAGTGTTATCGAATTATTCTCTCGATGAAGAAGAACGTCCCGTTGCTCTGAATGAGTTGAAAGCTAGGAAGTTTTTGCTGTGTGTTGAGGAGATAAACTATTGAGGACTTGCTAGGATACCAAAGTGATATATCATTATTTTTTATCTCACTTGAAATATAATGTTTCACAGACGTTAAAATATTTTTTCATATTCCGTTAAGCCTCAATTCAGGTAATCGGTTATTGATTCGCAATAACAACTTTTCAATAAAATCGGGAAGTTCTCCTGTCTTTCGGACTAACAAGGTTATCGCCTGATAAGTTATCTCCTCAGTTGAATAACAAATTTCAAAAGAAGTTACTCATTACATTACCTATATATATATATATATTCAGAACATCTACAAAATCTGAAAAAAAATCGAACATTACATTATCGAAGTCGTTCGATAATGTAATCAACAAGAACAGAACTAAAAAAAACAGCAGCTTTTCATCTCATTTGCATTCGGTGTTATACACACTCTGAACTTTTTCTTTTCTTTTGATTCGAGCGAGCGTTTCAGCATTGAGAGACAATCGTATCTCTGGAACAGAAAATGTTTTCATATCGAAAACCCTCCGGCAGATTCACTAATTGATGGCCACGAATGGGAGCGAGTAGTCAAGCTTGGCACAACCCTTGATTATCGACAGATTGTGAAGCAGTAAACCCAGTGGTATCTGAAAATAGAATTATATAAAAAATTATGAGAATTTCTAGTTAGACGGCGACGAATTTATTTGAGGCAGAATAATACACAGCGCGTATAAACACATGATGAAGTCAAATGAAAAGAAACTAATTCAAGTATCATGAATAACAGTACTGAAGGATAACGTTGATGGATTGTTCCTGTCAATCAGGAATACAATCTGAAAATTGAAATGATATGGATGAAAATAATGGGTACATATGAAAATTAACCTTTATGGTTTCCTGTAAGATATCTATTATTATTTGAAATATAGTGAACATTTCATTACCGTGAAGTGGAAATGTTTCTATCTAGCTGCAAAATCAATGAGTAGAGATTTTCCTGCCTCGAAAAATCACTACATTTATCTGTCAACGAGTAATTTCACCGAAATATTTTTCCTCCTTTCACAAAAGATTTTCATTCGAATCAATTGAACTACCGAAGGTTTTGATTCAGTTCATATGTACATGACGTTATCGATTTCAGATTAGGATAGTTCTGGCATGAAATTTCCTTACCAGATTTTAAATGTTCGAGAACTATGCGAAATGCCTCCACATTTGATTTTTGTCTTGCAACTCATTGTGAAATTTCAACCCATTATATGGTAACTACCCCATTGAAGGTGTCCTCACCTTGTCGTGGTGGTGGGGCTTTCGTGCTTCTATGAACCTGAACCACAGGAAGAGACTCGGACGGAGGAGACCAGGATGGAAGCTACGTCTTTCAAGGAGGCTCTCAAGTCGGATGAAATCGCCATCACGTATGCTGGCTATCCAGGGGTTGAGCTGGACCCTGGAAAACTGAGCGGCGTGAAAGGATACCCACGGACGGCCCATAAGGGCACTTTGCGAAGTGTTCGATCAGGCCAGTGTATCTCGTGGTGACGTGCGCTGACAGGATGAGCGCAGCGCAGCTGAAGGATGTCGTTCCAACCCTGCGCCCTTGGGAAGCCGCAAGTCTGGAGGAGGGAGACATTCCGAAGCCGTGTGCTTGCACCGTCTACATGCCGGACGAGGCAGGGCAGCGAGTGGAGGTAGAACGAATACTCAGTCGCCTCAAAGTAAGTAAGCACGGGCTAAATGATGAGCACTGGAAAGTGTGGGCCTATACTCCTATGGAGAAGGGTAGAATGTAGATTCCTATCATAGACAAAGAGTCGATGGAAGTACTCAAGAAGCTGGATATGTCCCCATACTTTGGAACAGGGAGATTTAAATTCCGTCCAAAAGAAATCATACATCTGAGAAGGCTAGTCCCAGCCAATTAGGAGAGGCAGCAGGAGGTTCTGCAGACCAGGCAAGAGCAGATCCTGAGGACTTCCCGCGACCACAAGAGGCGCCGGCTAGCTCGTTAGGAAATCACCTACAGAGCAAAGGCAGGTGCCCATGGAGGTTGAAGCGTCAACGAGGGGGGCTCCGGTTAGGGCTTTCAGCACCAGGAGCAAAAGAATTAGGGTCCTGCAGATCCTAGGGCCATAATGGATGAGGAAGAATGCGCAAAACAAACTGGTGGCTAAACCCAAAACTAACACTCTGGTTATATAAAAAGGGTAGTAAGACCTATGATAACATACGACGCAGTGACTTGTGGACAAGAACAAAGTAATCGGGTTCGGCTATCAGGCTGGCGTGCCTGAGTGTCGCGGGAGCCATGAGAATGACCCTAACTGCAGCACTTGAGGTCTTACTTGGACTTCCACCATTGCACATCTACGTACAAAGAGAAGCTCGACTGGTGACAATCAGCCAGTGACATGGGACAGAATGCCCGTGGATAGCACAGTTTCGCAGTACAACTTTCAAAAAGATTTCAAAATCATCGTAACAAGTACAGAGGACTGGCAAAATGGCCAACGGTAAGGAACTTGGTAAACAGATAACTCGAAGACCCAAGGAGTGGGAGCCGGTATATACCGAGGCAGAGCAAAGACGAGAATCGCACTCAGCAGCGGACATAATGCAACTGTGTTTCAGGCAGAAGTAGCGGCCATGGAACACTGTATAGGGGAATAAACAGGCAGAAGGTCGCAAATGAAACCATTGCCATTTTCTCCGACAACCAGGCGGCAATTGAGGCACTCAGCTCATTTCAAATCTTCTCAAAACTGGTGGATACCCAGTTTTAAGGGTCACAAGGGCAACGAGGAGGCCGATGCACTAGCCCGTGAAGGCGCATCCAAGGCTATGATCGGCCCAGAACCCTTCTGAGGGGTAGCGAAAGCCTGTATAAAGACATCCATGATTTCATGGATGCAAGCCGAAAAGAAAGATTGGTGGAATAAGCTACCAGGAATGAGGTGGGTTCATAAATAAACCATCGGCCAGATTCACGGAGAATCTGCTATACCACAACCGTAAGGTTGTAAGGGAAATGGTGGGTCTACTAACGGGGCATAGCTGGCTCAGAGAACATATGAGAAACATAGGTCTGACAGAAGAAACCAAATGCAGGTTTGGTCGGGAAGAGGAAGAAACCGCACTGCATGTGCTCTGTGAATGCAAAGCGATAGCATGGCTGAGTAACGCAAGATGCGGGAAAGAGAAACCAGAGGCTACTAGCTATATGAAGGGGTTAGTGTCAAGAGTATAGAGTATCATCAAAGAGTTCAAGCTAGACAGCAAGCTCTAACAACCAAGGAGCATCACAACAGATCTGAAAAAATTGCCGTGAATCAGGCCATGGGCCAGCTCCCCGAAAATCTAATCCCGCTAACTGTAGCGAGGTCCAGTAAGCACCATTTTCCTTTTTATTAACTTGGAAATATTTTTGTTGCTTTACCGTGAGAGGCTTTGGAAATTAACTACGTACAAAATGGAGAAAGTATGCCTTCTCTTGTATGATTTTATGTCAACTTTAACGCGCATGTCTCGGAAACTAATTATCATAGGAAATTTCGCTTTATCGCATTCCTCTTTTTCTATAGATGGAATGCATATGTCTCGTCCTAGGCTTCAAAAATGAACTAGTCATTATATTTCGGTCGACCTCAAAGCCTTCACATCTCGTAAACTAGTTATTATACAGGTTTATGCATCAGGTCATTTTTGTTGGTAATTCCTGCATATCTTTTCGATACGTAGTGGATTTGACAAAATAATCATATTTCAGAAAAGTGGCACGAGGAGTAAAAAAATTTCACCTAACGAACTCATTCCTCTGACGACTGGCCAGATGTTTTCATCAGGAATTGAAAGAGGGTATATTTCATGGAAAATATAATAGACCGAGCTATAGCATCAGAAATTATATATACCAAAATTATTATAGATACCTTAAATGTTATACTACTCCAAACTGGGATGAAGCCCGATTGGCGGAAATAAGATACAAACAAGAAACCCTTTTTTCGCCTTCTTTTTATACTTTTTTTGAAGTCTCTTTTCTAGTCTCACATTTTTAGATTCCTTTCCTCACGGTTAATTCGATGAACAAAAATGTGTGTGAGTTTCCCAGTTCGTTTTTGATGAAAACTCTGAAATCTCACATCTGAAGAATTAGATACTGAACATTTCTAGTTTCGAGAATGAAAACTCGCATCATGAGAAAAAAGATATCAAGCTAAGCTGGTATATTTCATGGAATTGGTGAATGCTTAAGGCATTACTGATGGACTACCTGTATGTATTTTTCGCAACTGTATTCGAGAAATTCACACATCATGTTTCTGGCACCAACTGTGATTCGATATTGTCACGAATTACTAAAAATCGAAATGGGAACAAATTTCGAATATATCACTATGAAGAATATAAAAATGTTCCACTAGTGGAAAAAGAAAGACAGCTAATGGGCGACATTTTTTCTATTGGTAAAAAAATCACTTTTCTTCTGTTAGACAAAGGCATATATAACATTTTTCGTTAATAGTTGGTCACCTGTGCTAATCAAATGAAGACTAAAGAGAAATTTTCATTTGTTTTCTTTTGACCTCACGATGTCTGAGTATTATGGAACAAAAGATAATACAATTTCGACAACGATTCGACAATGAACACAACTTGTGAATTTTCATTAATATTTGGTAAGGTTCTGCGGATTATCTGACGAATAAGTGATATTTACATTCAAATATGTATGGCCCCCCCAAGAGGACGTTTTCAGACATTACAGATTGAAAGATTTGCCAGTACCCCACTTGACCGAAAAAAAAAAAATTATTTCGACCGTAATTATCGTATCCACCTCGGTATCCGCCCTAAAACAAGATTTAACTCAGAATATAGGTTGCCGTTTCTGAATTAGATACATCAAACGGAATCAAATTAAAAATCTCCACTCGGCTTTGCTTTCATTCGAAATTGCGAATTTGAATTTCAGATTCTACTCCTCCGGCGCACTTTGGCACATCTTTTGAAACGCATTTCATGGAGGCGAGTGTCCCCGAATAATTATCAGAGAAAATTCCGGAACGAAATACACGGAAGAACGTTCGTGAGATTATTAAATGAATAAATAGATACAGTATTCTGAAGCAACATGGAAGAACGGCTGAAACAAAGCACTGTTAAGGTAAGCGTTAAGATAAAATTCATTGATGTTAAATTGTTAATGTGTACGTATGAAGTATTCGTTATGGGAATATCCATGAGCTCTGAAACAACTCAAGAATAAATTTCAAGTCGCGATAGGGCACTTTGTTAATGAATCAAAATGGTAAAAAAAGCTGTGGAAATGTTTTTTTGACGTGATTTGTCATTAACTATTGATGAACGGAATGAACCAATCAGAATATTACACCGATAAAGTGATAGGAAATAGCTAAGCTATCGAAATAACTAAAGTCATTCACGTTGCGACTACATTTGTACGTGAGATTGAGTATATGATAGTTCTTTGAGAATTTTGAAATAATAAAGAATGGTACAATCAAACAAATACCAAGGGTAGTTAGCTTTCGAATCAAAAACACTTTCACGTTCTGGTGCAGGTGTATAATAACCTGTTCAGGTACGCAACTGTATAATTAACTGTATTTCAGTTGAAATTTGGCACTCTTGTTTCAGGTGTAGAGAGATTGGAAGGAATGAAAATTACACATAGAACAATGAAAATCGTCTGAAATAGCGAAGCATCTCCGGAAACACTCAGTTCTTACCGAGCAACTGTCAAGTTTATGCTATACTGCAAAAACAGTCATTGGCATCGTATATACTGAATACCTATGAAAGTTCCTCAGACTCCTGGCCTATTCCAAAACATTCATACATCCTTCGAAGTATGTTACCAAACAATTATTAGACTACATATACTAATAGGCCAATTGACAGGTCACTGTTGTCTGATTCATAGGAACACAAGGAACTATCAGAGAGCTGGCACTGTTTGGAATGTAAAGAAATAGAAGAGCACCTTCTTTGTGTCTGCAACAACTCTGGAAATATTTTCAGAAGTGAACAAATAATTGATAAAAGAATGACTTTTTTTCCAAAGACAACATAAGTGGCTGAAAAGCCAAAGAGCAAATCAGATGAGATTATCACAGAAACCTCTGGAATTTCATTTTTCACCAATTGAAATATTCGTAATTGTTCTCAATAACATTTTCTACTTTGGTTTGCTAAAAGGATCTATTGATATTTTTTGAATTGGAACATTAGTTTCGCTTTTAGATGAAAAATGCTAAAGATGCTATGAGTTCGATTTCTCCTTCCAATAACGAAATATTTCCATGCTATGCTATTTCGATGTGAATTATTCAATTGTTCTGACATGAAAAGTAGTACAGTGAAAAATGACACAAAAAAAACAAAGTTTTCGTGGTTTTCGTTAAGAACTATGCAAAATAATTTTAGAGAATATTTCTCTCATATATAAAATGACCCATAAGAGCAATGCAATTATCGAAAACTTACAGCGGTAATTGCATTGTATCGAAAACTTACAGCGGTAATTGCATTGTATCAAGTCACCATAACAACACATTTGAAACCGTACCGCTAGACGTCAGTAAACAACACAAATATCTATCTGTATGTCAGATAGACTTCAAAAATAGAAAAACATTTCGCGTTTAGGTGAGTACTCCATACAATCTATAGAGGAAAGTATAAATGAACAAAAAATAACGTTTCCTTGGGAATTTCTTTATTCGTGAAATATTCCAATGAATTACATTCGTGCATAAAAATAACCAGATAATTTTGCATTCAAGCGTGATATCTTATACAAATTGCATTCGGTTATTTTCATATTTTGTAAAAGAGCCCTCGTCCTATAAAAATAAATAAAAATAATAAACTTGCAATTTTGAGATATCACGCTCCTTTGCAAAATTATCGGTAATTTTTATGCACTCGTGCAATTATAACCGATAATAACGTGGCTAAAATATGTAAACATTCGTCAGTATGCTGTTATAGACAAAGTGAGTCTCAAGATTACTGTAGCATAATGTATAGATGAAAAATTTGATGTTGAGAAACCATTTTCTGAAATACTTTTGACGATGAAGACGTTTTAAAAATGTTCAATTTTCCAATACTCCCTGAACATTGCATCTCAAAACATAAATGAATCATGGATACTTCATGGTACTGATTACAAATAATTTTTTTGTTGATGACGAAAAGTTTTCAGATATTTCAGACTTTCCAAACCCCAGTTTGATTTCGTTTCCGGTTTCATTCAGTAAGATATTAAAGAGTTGTCTACGAATTGCAGTCTTCATCCAACACCTTTCAATAATCGTTTGCGACTGGCAGTTATATCTGTTCTAGGACCAGACGCCCATGATAAATGCCAGCGGCTATAGCGACAGTCGACCGAAGGAAAACGGAACAATATGAAACATAGTAAGCAGTGCTCTGCGATTATCGTCCCGCTATAATCGCTCTGCTATCATCGCAAGGGCCGCTCCAAGCAAAACGTTCCTTTGATGTGTAACGAATGCAAGACAGCCTAGGAAAAATCTTCCATCCAAATTATTGTTGAACTTTACGAAAGCAAATTCTGAATTTCACAAGGAATAACAAGCATGACACTGAAAGAGCTGGAAAGACAGTCCAACTAGTTGTATCCTCCGAAGTGATAGAGTCAACAAGTCCGCAAGAAATCACACCGAGTGTATAGTTTCAAAGTGCAAGCAAATCTGGTGTTGACAATTGAAGACTGCTACCATTGCCTACTAACTTATACGGAGATTTCGCCGAATAGCGTGAATAGTCTCATGCCATTTTTTTCTACTGTCTATTTCTTTGCTTCATTCATACAGTCCATGTAATGTCTTAAATGAAAACTTCATTTCTACATCATCTGGTCTTTCGAGCCGGATTATGGTTTGAAGTCTCTCTCATGCTCCAAGAATGCAAACTTTCTAATTTCACCCCTTCTTCACCCTTTTCCCTACCCCGCTGAAGAAGAACTTCAAATATTATTCTCTCTACTACGCCAATCGCACATTTTTCAGAAACATTGCTGAAAAAATATTCTGTATCATACATTTTACGTTTTATATATAACGTCCAAAACTGCTCTTCTGGTCGTTCAGGGATTCTGATGACTTCAGAATTGAAATGTTCTCTCATTGTGCTGGTTGAATATACTCAGGTACAGGCTTTTGCATAGGAATTGGAAAATAAGAAATTTTCCAAACAACGAAAACTATTCTGATATTACTACCTCGATAATGCCGCTTTGATAATCGAGCATTATCATAAATATTTCCATGCAAGATTTCGCACCACAAAATATTTGATTTCACAAATATTTTAGATTCTCTTCAATAAGGAAATGAATCCGAAAAAGTATTAACCTCCCATTGTGTCTCTAGCCGAATATCCTTCATTAATTCTACTGTTGATTCTGGAGGCCCCTATTATGTAACTTTAACTCGCCATCTTGGAGTGAAGTCCTGCAAAGCCTACATATGTGCCTCTGTATGCCTCGCAACCAAAGCGATTCATTTGGAACTTGTGGGTGATCTTTCTGCTAAAACTTTTTTAGCTGCATTTCAACGATTTGTCGCTCGAAGAGGTAGGGTCGCAACAATTTATTGTGACAATGCCACAAACTTCGTCGGATCAAGTACCGAACTGAAGTTGAAGCAAAATGCGGCGAATCATAAAACGATTCCCTTTTGTTTTTTCACCTTCCTCTGGCCCTCACCACAATGGTTTGGCTGAAGCTGGAATTGAATCGGTCAAACCTCACCTAACAAAAGTTATTGGAGATCAGTTCTTTTTCAAAGAATTCACAACTAAATTCACTTTGAATGAATCTTCATTGAATTCTCGTCCACTAATACCTCTTTCGCCAGATATCGAAAGTGTGGAAGTCCTCACTCCAAGGCACTTCTTTACCTTAGAACCTCTCTCTGCTGTTCCAACATCTGACTTAACAGATGTTCCAATAATCGTTCATCACGATGGCAACTTCTACAACGTCTACATTTGTGGCGGAGTTGGCGTCATGAATATTTACATACCCTACAGCAAAGGCATACGTGGTTAGATCCTAGTACTCCTTGAATGGGGCATCTTCAAGTTGCACGGGTTGCCACCATCAAAACCCCTACTGGAGTTTTGACGCGACCATTGGTGGAGTTGTTTTTATGACAATCTCACTCTTATAATTCAATTTTTTTTGGAATACATGCAGTTTGGGTTCATCATATATATTTTATCTTGTGTATGGGCATATTTTATTGCAATTAATTTAATTATTTCCTTTCAAATCTTCGAGTTTTTCCCGTAGCTGAATGTAGCAGGAACTGGTGACAGTATTTTAATTTTAATTTTCGGGGTATCTAAAAATGGCATTAGGCGACTATATCCCACGTATAAAAGAGTATACGGTCTTCCAATGCCACGTCATTATAGTTTACATGTCATTGAGTAACCAATCAGAAACCATTGGGTACAGTTTAAAAATGACACCGGCTCACATCATGTTTTCTGATTGGTTACTCAATGACATGTAAACTACAATGACGTGGCATTGGACGACCTATTATCCGTGACTATATCCTACGACTAGAACGCCACCTATGAGAATCAATCATGTGCACTGATCTAGCTGAAGCTGTATTCTCCAAAATAATAGAAACAACTCCGCAAGAAATCACATCGATTGCAGTTTCAAAGCGAAAGTAATTCTGGTGTTGATTATTGAAGATTGCTGTTATTGCCTACTACCTTACACGGAGATTTTGCTGCATAACGTGAGTAGTCTCATGCCATTGTTTTTTCTTCTTCTTTATTTTTTTGCTTTATTCATACATTCCATTCGATCTCTTTCGGAAACTGCCTTTCTGCATCAGGTCCAGAAAATATTTCAACTCCGCCCGATCTAGCCATTACTAATACTTCAAGCAACTATACATTTTATCGTATATGATATCCAATGGAAAAAATTGAATTTGGATTCTCATTTGATGAATATGTCGAAAATATGCTTTGCTAAAACCACTGATTGAAATATATCGAAAACATGGAGAAATTTTTCATAAACCTCCTGCATTAAATACTCACACATAAATATGGGATCAAACACTGTTTCTAACGTTATTTCGAAAAAAAAAAAAAAACAAGTCGAATGAAATCTAATCTGAAAACCTCTCACCTGTTCGAAAAATGCGAGTCCAGTTACGAAATAAGCAAAAAAAGAAGCGCTACAGTTCCTTTTTCCCAAACTAATTACAGTTTTTTGCTTGCAGAAAACAAAGAAGCGGCGAGTGAAAGTCGTCTCGGCAAGATTATCGGTGGAAGTAAAACCGGCAGAACTCCCGTACTCTCAGAACTCCGGTTCGTCCAATAACCAGGCGACCCTGACCTATTTCAATTTGAAGGACGGAGGGATGGTGAATCTTGACAGCTCCAAGCAACAGGGTCGGTAATGAAGTAAAAACAGATTGAGGTTGAGTTGAGACGTTAGGATCGTATGAAGAATACGAGATCAGATACGATAGGTGATTACCATAAGAAGATGGATTTTCGAGAGGTTTTGGGTAGGTAGTCACATCCGTGCTAAGAATGATGTTTCCCAGATTTCACCCCAAATCCAGCTGAGATATTACAGGTTGTATTCAAGACCATTGATTTGGGATTGTGAACATAATTAATAGAAGATTATCAGGCTGATAGGAAGCAATTCGTAATTATCCAAAAATATACAGAGTGAGAATAAATGAACAATTCGAGAAATTAATCAACGGTTTTCGATTCCTTACATTTTATCAATATTTGAGTTCAATTCTATTTCATTTTCCTGATAAATATTTTCATCTACTTCATGAAAGACTACACATGTAAGACATATTATATAGAAGGAATTCAGTATCAAATTCGTTGTTTCACTTCGAATTCTGTTATATTCCCAAAGGTATGGAAGAAAATGGATCTTTGTACAAAACCATTATGAAATGAGTATGTATTTTTGATGCAACAGATTTGATTCTCAGACAATACGCTTCCAAAGTAAGTGTTAATGAATATCCATATAACATTTGTTTTTTTTCAGAAACGGAAAATGTTTCTATAGACACTTATCTATTTTCAATTCAATTTTGAGTTATCTTATGCTTCAATTTTGAACAAGGGGACAAGTTTTCCAATTGTTAAATTGAAAACTACTCATTCTAAGAATTTCTGTAAAAAAAATCAGGTCACGTTATGATGCTGCCATATATCAAATCCCAGAGCAGTGATGATGAAAAGTAGTCCGTGGTGTACTATAGCCAAACTGTCTTACAAGCTGCCCTATCAGTGGATATTACACAAACTGTCAGATGCACAAGTGAAGAAGCGACCAAACCAGCAACTCCAGAAAATTAGGCATCATTCTATAATTGAAACATTTATCTTGATGAAATTAAATCCTTAACGCTCGTTGCATTCTTGAGCAGAGTTAAAGAATCCGACTCACTTCCGCTTTCGCCTGTTTCCTATGCAAATTAGTGCCATGATAACATCTGCGAATACTTTGAGCCGAATTCGTATCTTCAGAAGTAATTACTTATCGTCGAACCGTGCTGAAAATTAATTGAATAATTTTCTTTCTGTGATCCTGATTTCGTTGGTGCTCGCTGGGCAACCACTGACTGATTTCATTCCGCTGATGATTTACGTCGAGATGGTGATTGCAGGAAAATTTCAAAAATAAATTCGAATTTCATTCAAACATGTTCGGGATGATACTTTGTTTAATATTGTGGCCTTTAATTTTAAATCTGTTAGTAGTATTCGTGCTCTTCTTAACTGCTAGCTGATTCGTACTGAAGAGGATTGATGTGAAAATATTATATATATATATATATATATATATATATATATATATACACAGGGTGTAACATAAATACGATAAAATATTCAAGTGACGTATTCCTGAGACAATTTTAAGAACAAAAAGTCCATAAGAACTTGTGTCGGAAATGCTTCGTTTCGGAGATACAGGGTGTTAAAATTGAATTTTATGTCGCTTTTTGAAAATAACCCGTTTTTTTTGACGTGAGGAATCATAATTTTGTATTCATTTTCCTGTAACATCTTGTAGGCGCTACGTACGCTGTCATTAATCATTTCAAATTGCCCTTTTTTGACAGTAACCTAATAATTTTCATGAGAAAACCTAATTCCTACACCATTTCCAAGTAAAAAAGGTATACTCCCTCAACAAAGATGAAAGTGATCGTTTTCGAGATATTTCTTAGCTCCTAGGTCGCTAACTGAAATTGCTAAGAACATTACAAAAATTAACTATGTGCTGGAATCTCATCAGAATAAAAAACTGTTTCCTATGAAATATATATATATATATATATATATATATATATATATATTGTTCCAAAATTGTATAAGATATAAGAAGTTGTTATTCTGGAAGTTTATCCGTGATTTGTCCAATCCAATTTCAATGAAACTGCCGAGATATTGTTCGCTTTGGTTTATGTGACATGATTCTGGTCAATATGATTATAACAATACTAATGACGCGAATTAGTAAAAAATCGTAAACTGTAAATCAGTTCCCCTTTCACCTCGAACTCTGAACGAGTTACAGAGAGGGATAAAGTTAATTGCTTTCAAGGAGAATTAATCGGTGTCTGATATACTATTGCCTGCAGAAATAATTTTTTAACACTCAACAACTTGAATTAACTCCCGGTTCACTAAAAAAGAACCACGATAATTTTTCAGGAAACTCCTTTACTATATTTTGATACTGATCTTTATCAAGTACCTATCTAGCTCATTCATTCGATACGAAAACGTGCTGGTCGCAGTGTTTACTTCTCGAATTACTGTATTTCAAGCATGAAAAGCCAAATCATCCTATGCAAAACGCTCGACGATGACGTGCCGATAACACGTCTACCCTGTATTCAATTGTGTATTCTGCGGGCAGCATAAACGCTGAACCGCCAACAGACTATACGCTCATACATATATTTACAGATAACTACGAGAGATAGAGCCTGTAACCGCGGTCCTTGTATGCTTCGCTATAATTGTTAACATTGTATTTCCGCGGGAGGCTTACCAAGAAATAGTGCCAACATAACCATAGGAAAACGTCGTTAAACCAAGCTTCTAATTTACAACAAATTACTTGGGATTGCTCGCTGGACGGTCGAAGTGATACATGTATAATGGATTCAAAAAGTGTTTTCATGCGTTCGAAAATTGGATATATATTATGATAATCCTAGTGATTGAGTGCTACTGCAGAATATCGTAATTTTTTTTTTCATTCACTCAGAATGAAACTCTTCAGTTCGTTTGAATTGTCTATCAAACTTCGTTTGATAATAGACCACGATCATAAAAAGCTCTTAGACAGTATAACAGAGTGCCTCACTTCAACTCCGCTCACCCTTGTATCTATCTTCTTAATTGAGGTTATACTGAAAATCCGACATTTCATCAGGTAGACCCCAGATATACTTGGTAAAAAACAAATCAATGTTTTTCAAACGAGTGCAACTGAGATCAAAAATCAACATATAACAGTGAAACTCGCACATCTCTTATATATATATATATATATATATATATATATATATATATATATATATATATAGAGAGAGAGAGAGAGAGAGAGAGAGATAGGTAGTGTTGTTTGCTGACTAGTTGGGAAATGAGTGCTAAATATTTGGGGTATGTAGATTATTCAACTCAGGTAAATTTCATTATTTCTTACTATTCTTATCGTTTCCACTTAGGAGCAATCAAATTTCAACATAAAACATTCTCATATTCTATATCAAAAAATTTTTTTCAACGTTTTCATATCAAGCAAATTTCTCAATCACGACGTGCTATGAGCTCCACAGCAGTGATGCAAACATCAGTGTATTACAGGGCAATAGAACACACATTTCATTCCGTATTTTGTATTTCATGATTCCATGTTTCATGTCATTATTGTCATTTGTCATCATTGTCATTCGTCAAATGTCGTGTTTGCCTGGTTCCTCCTAAAGGTAAACGTGCCGGTTAGAAATTTAAGTTCGTACGAACAATGTATCAGTGATGTTTTCATCAGATATCATTTGACATCAAATATATACACACACACACACACATATATATATATATATATATATATATATATATATATATATATATATATAGAGAGAGAGAGAGAGAGAGAGGATTTAACACTTGAATTATTCAATTATCTCCCTTCTCAACGGTGCTCTATTTTGAAAGCGTCTTCAGCACGTCTTCTACTTCATTGTTCGATTCAACAGTCTCAAGTTACTACCTTTCAATTCATTGCTGTCATTGAAAACCATACAAGTTGAAGTATTTTATGTTATATATAAATATGAGAATTCAGCAATTCACAACTTAGAGATATTTAACTTCGGCCGTATAATAGTATATTATCCAACGAGCGTATAATGATGGCTATTATTCACGAGGAGAAATTTATGACCACGAGCCGCAGGCGAGTGGCCTAAGTCACCGAGAGAATAATGCTCATTATACGCGAATAAAATACTATACTTCCTTCACAATTAGTGAACAAATTATTATTTTATTCTAACAAATATGTCATACAATACCACTAACAGTTTGAGTCAAATTTGTTTGGATTCAAAAGCTATTTCGATATGACAGGCACATTTATTATAATCGCTGATAGCTCAGTGTAGATGCTCCTTGCCTTCTTTTTTTATACGTAGGTGGTAGGTATACAACTGAATTGACTTAACTCATTATTCACTAGTGAATAATAGGTATTATTAAGGTCGAGTGAAAAGACGTATGAGGGATACATTATACAATAGTCGTGAGTAAAACATTTTATGTACATTTGTTCGAAGGGCTGGAACTAATGGAATTTCTAATTGTCCTCTCAGAAGTTAAAATGTTGAGGCCTCAATTGCTCGTACGCGTTTTGATTTATGATGGTTGACATTCATAGAGGAGCGTCAGATCCTAATTTTGTTCTAAATTAATATCGCAACGGAATTTAATGTGTATTTTTCAATAGATAGAGTGATTCAAGGGAAAAGTGTATATGTATAACGCGTGCATAATATAGTAGAAAAACTCTCGGAAAAACACTGATAATTTTAGACTCGATTTTAGACGTTTCTAATGTGATGACATAAATGAACACACGCTGGCTGAATCATATGACATTCATCAAAATAAAGTACTACAGTTTTGTACACCAAAAATCGGCGATGGTATGTCTATCTCTTAGAGATAACCCACAATAACCATTTTTAATCCGGGCGAATCCAGGCGGATCGCCAGTATTAATATTTTTATTTGTATATCTGAATATTACAATCATAAGGATTGCACAAAATCTTAAACAAATAAATACCGTCTATACTCAATAAGTGAAACACTTGTTTTGAGTAATGAATCAAATCAAAAATTAAAAATGTTAAAAATGTCTGTCACTACACTAAAATAAAATACAACATATTAAAATTATTTCGATCTAAAATTGAATAAATATTGGACATTTCACTATTAAAACACAAAATTTTCAAATATCTCTATCATCAATAAAATGTGCAATTTTTTGCCTTGTTTGGACAAAAATAAAACGTTTCAGAGACTTTTTGAATAGGTGAAATACATTCATGTTACGAATTAACTCCGGAACTGTATTGAATAATTTCGGCGCTAAATAATTATAAGAGCGCTGGATAATTGACTTAAGCGTCTGTGGAATGATATGGTTGTTTTTTTTTTCGGGTATCATAGGAATGAGTTGGTAGTCGGAAGCATCTGTTCTTATGGTATGTAGTTACAGTGCTATTATAGAAAAGCTGTCGAATATCAAAAACATGAGCCTCAGAGAATAAAGCTTCGGTAGAGAAACGCGTAGGCTTGAATAAAACCAATTTCAATTAAATGAACTGTGACTCAAATCGATCATTTTTCTTGGACATACTTGAATTCGTCTGTTGATTCCAACGTGCACTTCCTCACTGTGATGTGACTGAACTAACTGAATACATGAGAAAATGAATTCTGTACCCGAAAATGGGAAGTTACGACCAAACATTTCTATACATCATCGAAAACAGAATATTTATTTTAAAAGTATTGAAATCCTTTTGTCAGCTGATTTCACCTCCAGGAATACGGAAAATTGACGAAAATATACCAATGATATCGATTGAAGAAAAGAGAAGCAGTGTAATGATCATAACAAGCGCCACCGTATTAAGGCTGAAACTGCTTTTCAGAAATGTAAATGAAGAAGATCCATTATACTTCGGTTGGTCCCATCCGAATAGATCACCTTGTAGTAGTACCTCTATGACTGAAATGCGCAAGTTGAAAGAAAGAATGATTCACGATGCCCCTATCTCACGATTCCTCACTCGAATATCCGTCTATATACTTCTTGCGCTGAATGTGATAAGTTCTAAAGTGTAAATTGGTTACAAATACGTGAATTGAAGAAAATTTTCCATATATACTATGGGAAACAAGAAAAACGATGCTCAGTGAAAACAACGTAGAAATTTGGCGAATACTACGGAAACTCGAGGAAAAACTCCATTACTACTCGTCCAGTAAATAAAATTGTTTTTAATGTTTTTTGTTATGTTTTAGAGAAACCAACGAAATGAGTGGACATATAATTGGAAATAGATGAGACTGACAATGATTTCTGATCATTGATCATCGGCAGGGGCAATCTACCTTGTAGATCAACATACGGCTGAACTTTATTCATCATAGTAGGCCGTTTTCTGCCCTGCATACTTTTTGAGTTATGCCAGCCGAGTGTCTCGCGCCCAAAGACAATTTCTTTTTGGTTGGCGCAGGTCCGTCGTCAGATTTGACATCGGAATTTTCCGCCACCAACAGTGAATCTTTCCGTAGTGATAACGCTGTTACTACTATACCGACTGAAGCAAAGTCTTACGGTAGTTATATCCAGGATGATTTCGCACTGCGGTGGGGTACCTATCTGACACAAGGACAAGAGAACGACAAGGAAGAACCTAAAGACACTCGAGGACAAACTCCGTTCTTACTCGTCGTAAGTAACTTTGTTTTTCATATTTTGTCACGTTTTAGAACGGAACCAAAGACGTGAGTGGACGTATAATTGGAAACGGCTGAGACTGACAATGATTTCTGATCATTGATCATCGGCAGGGGCAATCTACTTTGTAGATCATTCTACGGCTGACCTTCAATCATCATACGCCGTTTTTTTTGTCCCGCACACTTCCTGAGTTGTGCTCGCCGAGTGTCTCGCGCACGAAAACAATTTCTTTTTTGTTGGAGCAGGTTCCAGGCCATTACACTACCTCATATCCACCCCAACTGAATCCGGTAGTTCAGACCTTTTTTCTCGGCATCTGAGTTGAGGTTTTCCACCGGATCCTCAAATTTCGTTGGGCAAAGGTTTCTCAGAACAGCTGTGCCTGGTGAGTGATCGATATGCTGAAGCATTAAAGACTACTTTGTCTGACAAAGCCGGTGCTGATGAACCATTATGCAACGTTCCTCCCTCGATGTCGAACCACAGGAGATTTCGCTTGCACTAGACCTGAAGGTACAACCTTTCCCTTCAAAACACCTCGAGGGCACTGCTCATCGAAGTCAATAGCAATCTTAGAAAAATCAACAGAGGGGGGGACACCTCAAGCAGACAAAACAGAGGATGGTGAGAGCGGTTCACGACGTACAATAACAAAGGGACGAGGTAACATATTAGAACCTATACGCTGGTCGCATTAAATATTTGACAGCACGTGGCAATCTATAACTAACAACTCCAACATTTTGGAATGGGTTCAGAGATATAAAATCCATTTTTATACTCTACCTTATGAAAAACTGGCACCTGGACTGGCACTGGAATTTGACTACATTGAACCAGCCGTCAATGTCAAGAGCAATTTTTGGTTCAGCTATTTTCTCAGGTTTGAGTCTTACTGATAGCTATAGATTTTTTTTTGGATCTGAAACATTTGCATGAATTCATCACAGCCCCTCACTTGGAGCTGTGAAAAATCTGATGTCTAAAAATTGTTTTGTCAGTGGATTCGACAGATGCCGATAAACATAAGAAGTATTTGCGATTCCAATCTAGACACAAAATTTTTGAATTTAAATTTTTTTGTGTTTTGACTCATCTTTGCACCTTATATATTTAAACAAAATTCTCAGAAACGGTTATACATTTTTCGAGTTCGAAATTTTTTTGTATCTGTAGCTATTTAGACGACATCTTTTTCAATTAGTATTACCAAGATGGAGTGTTCAGGAAACATCCAACAAATTTGAGGTATCTTGGTAACCATTAGGATTCTATATTAATGAAAAATAAATTCATTCGAAACTTGATTTCGGTTTGCCTTGTGGTTGAATATAGGTGGCCGTCTACCAAATTATTTGAGGAGCACCGATGTATAACCTTTCAGACGGATCGGTAAGATTTTGATAATGTAAATTTCCACACAGTGTCACAGTGACTTTTTATGTTGGGCAACTAGAAGGTAAAACAAGGCCTGAATTTTCCAGAATATTACATGCAACAACGAGAAAGCCAAAGGTTTCAGTGAAGCAGGCCAAACTTCACATCATTGTTCAAAACCTTCAGACAGTTCTCCTCAAACTGTCACATTTTGTCGCATAGAGACAACAAAACCGTCAACGCGCAGATCAACCGGATGTGTGGAATGACGCACCCAAACCTCAACGGACTGGCTGGTGATATTTGGAAGTGGTGTGAAGAATTGAGCATAATGATATTCAGGAACTTGAGTTTTCTGGTGGACAATATATATATATATGTGTATATATATATGTGTGTATATATGTATGTGTATATATATATATGTGTGCATACAATTATCAACTGGTGATGTTCGTATCATATCATAAATAAGTTCGAAATATGAGTTTATAGCAGATCAAATGCCATGATGTGTCACCTTCGGAATGCAATATCGAGAATACGCCTTCCAAGAGCGGGCCAAAAATTTCGATAACCTGAAGTTGATCTGTTCACTAACTACTCCAACACATAGGGTGGTGTCATCTCACCCTGGGTGAACCGATTTTGTCTGGCATCCATTTTCCAGGAGAAAAATTGAGGGGTGAACCTTCAGCGATTCTGATGGCATTACTGATTGTAAATACGATGAAACCATACAATTTATTTTCGTCTCATTGGTGGATATTTGTGAAGGAGATGTGGATAAGGTAGATCGTCCCATGGGTGCAGCCAGGTAAAAATTTTAGTACTAGAAAATAACATAGATCAGCTTAAAATCTGATATCTCATGCAGGTAACTATGATACAATGGAAATGTTTTAGAGGGTTATTTTCAAAATACGATCCACTTTTCTCCCGATATGAGAAAATCTTACCAAGTGTTGACCAAATTAGAAAAATCGGAAAACCTCATTTTGAAAAATATATCACAAACTTATTTACGATGCAGAAAAATTCTAAGTCGTCTCCACAATTTAATATTCAAAAGATGTCAGGAAGGTGATTCAGTACATGTTTCGAACCTACATAGGTTCATCATCAGCTGAATTAACATTCAATTATGGAGATGAAAAAACTTATTGTTATGGTTGCTCTGAAGCTTGCTAAAGCGTACAAATATGATTCAAAATCAGAATGAGTAGCATTTTTATTGTATGATCAGTAAAAAAAAAAACGTTTACCGGTTGACGAGTGTCGCCCTTCAGAGGTCGAATCTTCCGCAGAAAATGTATGACGAGGCCTTTTGGCGTGTGAGTCCCAGCACGGAGGCTCGATGGGAAGTTGAACCCGAGTCTTTCCGCTTGAGGGGCAGACGTGCTTGTCTCTTCACTGCCGAGAACCAAATTATCCACAGAAGACCAAGAAAGCAACAACCACAAACATGTGTTTTTTCTCACCATTTTCCACGGTGAAACGTGAGTTGTGTATGACATCCACGATTATCGATTAAAAAACCGCACACTTTCAATTAGTTTTTTTTCTCATTTTTACTTATAAAAATCCTCATCACCCAGCTTCACCTCAGCTCTTCAGCCGTTTGCTGGAAATGAGTCTGCAATTTGGTGGTGTTGATACTGATCAATTCAAAGGCCACAGCACAAGACATGCTGCCACTTCTGCGGCCAACCAAATCGATTTGAGCACGGACACCATACGATCAAATGTAGGCTGGTCCGAAAAATAAAATACTTTTGGTAAATTCTACATAGACCAGTAATTACAAATGGTACATTTGCGGATTACCTCCGCAATTTCATTAAACGAGTGTTCGTTTTCTGGTTATTTGAGTTTTGCAACATCAAATTGTATTAGCATTCAAATACTGTCTGTATCAAATTCTTAGTTCATAGTGGTGAATTATATGAAGAATCAACAGTTCATTTAGACTACTTCATTAGTATCAGATCAGTCTGAATAAAATTTTGATCGCCTTTTGATAATTCTTTAAACATCTACAAGGTGATCTATTCGGATGGGACCAACCGAAGTATAATTGAGGATTAAACGACTTACCTGAAGGAAGTTCAATCTAAATTATACGAGGTTGGTCACATCCGAATAGAGAAACACCCACCCATCTCAAAGAAGAAAAAAAAAATCCTATATATTATTTTTTCTGTCATCCCGACCCAAAAAGGCGATATCATCGCAAGGTATATTGACGGATATTCGAGTGAGGAATCGTGAGATAGGGGCATCGTGAATCATTCTTTCTTTCAACTTGCGCATTTCAGTCATAGAGGTACTACTACAAGGTGATCTATTCGGATGTGACCAACCTCGTATAATTTGGATTGAACTTCCTTCAGGTAAGTCGTTTAATCCTCAATTATGCCCGAGATCAGGTTGAGGCGAAACCAGCCGCTGACTTGAAATTATTCCATTATCCAATGTTGATAGTTTCGCCTGGATTTCAGAATAGCATACAGTGCACGTGATCTAAAATCAACATTGACAAGTAGGCATTACCCAGAATTCCATAATATCTCGGCGATGAGCTTGCGACGCAATCGAGAGCTTCATTCTGACATTGAAGGAAAGCGAGGTTGTCTGTTCCTGGCTTCGATGATTTTAACTAGAATCAATAGGAATACTTACTCAACTTGATGTAACCTAGAGAACGAAATGTTTGCTGAATGAAATTTGAAAGAAATCAATCGTGAGGATGAAACCGATCAGTAAGTAAATCTCTATAAGAAAATATTATGTGATTATTCCATCACTTCTTCAAAGCGGATCATTTATATATATATATATATATATATATATATATATATATATATATATATATATATATATATATATATATATATATATATATATATATATAGTGAACATTTTCGAACCGGCAATATTCGATATTTCTATAAACATTTATTATTCTCTGCCGTATTTCTAATAATGAAGCAGGTTCAGTTTCAGTTTGCTTCAAATAGCCCCTTAAAAAAGTCTTAAGGTGTCAAATATGGCAAGCATGCTGTCCATTCCGTAGTACCTCGATGGCCAATCCAAAGACCATGGACTTTTCTGGAATATTGTAGTATTGCTCCATCTTTTTGGAAAAATTGTAATAATTACGATTCGCTCCGATGATTTCGGTTATTAGAGATCCACCATATTCGAATACAGTTCTCCTGTTGAATTTCGTTCAATTGACCATTTTGGAGATAGTTTACGTGATACCTATCTACTTGTTTAATCGAAAACTAAATGAGAATATTTGAACTGAGCAATGAACTTCTTAGTTGTACTGACATTTTTGTTTTTTTTTATGAAGAAAAAATGACCTATCCAACCTTATCGGATTGTTGGGATTGCCATATTGCAGAGGAAAACGAATATTTCCAGAAATATCGATATTAATCTGTTCGTATTCAGGTAATAATTAAATGTTTCGCCATTTTGTAGTAGGTGAAGATATTGACTTCACATTCTAAGGTTGTGAAGTATCCGTCAAGAGCTTCAAAATGATGTACCACAAGACCCCCCATTTGATTTTTTTACCAGGTGGCGCCCAGTCGCCTTCTTGAATTTTCCATCAGTCAATTTCACTCCAAAAAATAGTATTCATGCATCAATTCCATCATTCCAAGTTTCAATCGTTTGAATTGACCCGTTCAAAAAATTAAAGGGGGGGGCTTGGATTAACCGATTAAATGGATCAAAATGATTCTGTAGTTTGGCTCACTTTTCAGTTATCTACTATATTTTTCTTGTGTTCGATTTTGATGTTTTCTTATTTTGCATTTTTTCTGGTAATAATCTCAACATCTTTACCCCCTATACCAAGCTCAACCAACCAAATTGCGTGCATTTTTATAATTTTCAAAATTTTGATATTTAGCAAACGCTTCTGTGTATAATAATTCAGGATAAAATCCCTCGACCAGCAGACTCAAGTCATTTGATAAGCAAAATTTCGAAAATCATGCATGTGCAACACACATTTTTACCGATTAAACTTGGTACATTCGGGACGATATAACCCCCAATTATATTATAGTTCACCTAGGATCAGAATTATTGTAATTGGATATTATTTCCTTGGGTAAACCAATGATAGTGCCAAATCTGCTCGTCTCGGAAACATCGTTTGATCCGCCAGAGAAAAAAGCGAAAACAAAAATCCCAATCGAGTGAACGTCAGCTGTGACCGAACCGGCATTTCATCTAACTTTAATTAGAAATGTTTTTGTTTATGTTAGGACGCAGCCGCTTGGCAGAAGTTGAGTGACGTTAGACCGATCCGGTTGACGGGGTCCGGAATTCCGGGGGCGGTTTCCAGCAGACGTTCCAATCTCGTACGATTTTTCGTCATTCCAGAACGAGCAGATCTGTTTTGTTGCATTATCTGATGCCTTTGGGTGTACTTCGGTGGCCCGTCACGACATGTGGAATTGGAAGGGTCGGAAAATTATGGTTTTTGTTTGTGTGTTTGCCGCAAATAACATTACTGAGGAATGGGGAAGAATGACCACTATACAGGAAACATCGTTTTGACCGTTCGTCAATAGCATATTTCCTTTCGGCATATCAAACCCATTTTATCTTCTAGTATCTGTATCTAGTAGCCATTGTTATTGCAATTTCGATTTGTATGTATTTTAAATATGTGTTCAAGGACATAATGACTCTATTGACATTATGACATATGAATGAATTTATATGATAGTCGTGTGAGCCTCATGTTTGCCTTTTCTCATAGGTTTTTCAGACGAATTCTCTACAATCTATTTCCGAAATAGGGAATACTTAAATCTGAATCAAACTGCAAAAAATCTGCTGCGAGTTACTTCATATAAAACAAACTGTATACTTTCGAACAGTATGCATACTGTAAAGACTTAGTTTCTATTATTCTATTATTTCGCGAAACATTCGTGTGACTTGTCCTCTATCATTCTAAACAGTGTGTCCCCATGTTTTTCTCGATTGGAGTGAAATAGATGCAAGGCAAGCCTGTAAGAAGTCGTCTATTGAATTAATTATTGACCTCAACAAATTAATGCAAACTCTGCGTTTTGCGTGAAGTGCCCCGCAGAGCGTGATTCTCATTGCAGATTACGATAAGTTTCAGCATCAAGTCCTATTTTCTCTTGCGAAGGCACTTTTTTCGACACTACCCTTTATAACCGTATAATTCAATAATTTCTATCATGTTATGAGTCATTTGTCTATGAGATATTGATCTATTCATGAATAACTGAACAGATGCTGGGATCTAGCTCGAAAATTATGAATTTGAAGAAACTGGCAGCCCTTTTTTGCACGAGCTCAATGGAGTCGAAATTATGGGCGGAACAGAAACATTTGCCAAAGAAGAAAACCAACATTTAGAAAAAAACTAGCAACCAGCCCCGGCTTGGCACGGATAAAAATAGTTATTGTGGGTTATCCCTGAGAGATAGATATATACCATCGCGTACTTTTCTGTAGGCCAATTTAATGTGCACAATACTGTAGTACATTATTTTGTAGAGTTCAGCCAGCGTTAGCAATATAAGAGCAAAATAACACCTTCCTCTAGAATCAGTCTATCTATTAAAAGAAAATCATCAAATTCCTTGGGTAGTTCTGAAGATGTGAGCATACATAGGGACAGACAGCGGGAAGCGACTCTGTTTTATATTATGTAGTGCCAGTGATTAGGTTTTGAAAAAAAAGGAGTTCAACTTTCAGTCTTTGATAACCTCAAGACTTTAGAGTAGAGGAATATAATGGTTGAGTGCCTCCACAACTCAAAGGGCACAGCCGTAAAAAGTACCAAAATTGTTTCAAGTATAAATAATCTATTGACCAAACAATTTAAAATTGTGTCATCTAAAAACTCATGTCAATGGACATATTCCAGAGTTTCAACCCATAACATTTTTATAATTGATTTATATCCGAAATGTTCATTAATTTTTCCGAGGACTTTTCAATTGTTCGAACTGAACATTCAGTAAATGATGTTTGACGTAGGTATTATAAGGTTTCAAACAATTGAAACAATACTATTCTATGAAAAAAAAATTGAATGTTCAATTGAATATTGATTTCTTCAAGAGCGGTTATTCGCGGTGTCGTCAACCATGAAGAAAAAACAGTCAATCTTCAGTAGGGCAGACGAAATTTCCGGAGAAAAATATTTCTTCCATCAGAGAATCAATTATATTTCGATTAAGAGATGAGCACTATCACTGCGCTAATCTTGTATACTATTTAAGATTTTGTTTGTGCCCAAGTTCATTCCCATTGACCACCATTCTGAACAATTATATCCTGGAATATCGAAATAGTCAACAATCTGGAGGGAATATAAAAAGCATTGTTTTTTTTCCATCATTCATTTCGACATTTCAGATTCAGTAATGCCTTCCTTTTATATATAGATGAATCCGCTTGTCGACTGAAAACAATCCCGATCGGAAAAACAGAAAAAAATATAATACGGCGCCATTCCACTGAAGAACAATGCTGCCTTCTATTATCTGAATCCATAAAAGCCATTAATCTTGTATTTCTGAACGAAACGAGACGAAGTAGGCTAATTGGCGTATTTTTGCAAGTGACTATCACTTATTGAAGTAGAATAAATCACTATAGCCTTGTTGATCGGGCGTCAGACACAAATAAATAAACACTATTACTCAGCGAAGAAGCATCAGAGAACAGTTATGCAATTTCAAAAGCAGTCTTGATAGTTTCTACTCGACCTAGAAGTGGTAACTGAATAAAGTGATCGTGTAGAACTCAAAATTAACGAGATCATTGAATCGAACAGGCCCATACTTGATTAAAAAAATGATCACAGCTTCCTATACGATTCTCACTGACAATGGGTTTACAAAACCGCTATGCAATAGCTTTTCAAGATATCGCGTGTCCTCTACTTTTTCAATGACCGTTTGGAAATCGGCCAGTTTCTAGCATATTTGATAATGAACGTCATTCTGAAAAATGTTAATCAGTTATTTTTTTTTATATGCAGATTCACACGAAAGGGAAGCCCTGTAATGTTCAAAGAACACCGCGTGAATCAAGGGACAGGAAATACGAATTAACATTTACTTTGAATTTATGAAGTGTGTAAGCCTCATCAAAGACCTCTTTCGGCAAGGAGTTCCAAAGCTCAGCTGTTCTATTAAAAAAAGATCCCTGAGCAAGAGAGGATCGACAGGTTTCCAAATTCACAATAGAGGGGTGGGAGTTCTGTACTCGTCGAGTCATCCTTGTAGATATTGCCAAGAGGGGGACGATTGATAACAATTCGTAAGAGCATCGACCGTGAAAGTATCTACAGAAGAGAGACAAGTCTCCGACCCTTCCACGATGTTCCAATAAAGTAAGCGAGTCTGTGAGCGAAGAATCATCAACAAGATGAATTGCCTTTCTCTGAATAGAATCGAGAAGCCTCAATGAATGTTTTGGTGCCGGACCCCACACATGAGAACTGTATTCCACGACAGGCCGTATCTGAGCCTTGTAGATCATTAGGAGCTGACGAGAGGTGAAGTATTTCTTCGCTCGAAATAAAAAACCAAGTTTCTGGGAAGCACTTTCAGCGATCGATCTCACATGGTTTTCCCATGAGAGATTATCACTGATCGTAATTCCTAGCATCGAGATAATTGATTTTGTAGGAACAGTTACCCCAGACATCTGAATATTTGATAATGAAAGATCGGCTGTTCTTGAGACGAGACATGCCTGGGTTTTCGTAGCATTAAATTCCCCCAAGTTCATACCCCATTCTATTATTTTTGCCAAGTCGTCGTTAGTTTTATTGACGTGAATGTTTCTCTGAACTTTCGTTTCTCGAGCTGGTATTGGGACTCTGGAAGAGAAATTAGTATGAAAGTACTGTCCTCCGCAAAACTATGTATTGGACGAGATGTTTTCTCGAGCAAATCATTGATATGAAGCAAAAACAAAGTGGGCGCCAGAACTGAACCCTGTGGAACACCTGCATTTATTGGGAGAATAATACAGAAATGCGATTCAAAAATAAATCAAGATAACGACCAGAAAAAAACATTTTCTAGTATGGTACATAATACTCTGAACCTGAACACTCGAACGAGAATACCTAAAAACATAACTTGTGCCGGTGAGAAACCCATAATTATTGTCATCGCGCTTCGGAGATACCTCTGGATTTTTGGTGACATATTCAACAAACGAAATTTAGTTTCAACTTTATAAAAATACCGAAAAACCTGCAATACCAGTCATTCATATGATAGACCCATTTACGGTTCTGAGCCATCACTACTTCTCAGTGTTGTGATGGTTTCAAAATTCGCAGTCATGCACAATGAGATAATTGATTGAAAACAACTAATATTCTTATTAGAAGACTGAAAAACGAGTGTTCAGTAGCATAGAGTTCATCTTCACGTCCTCACGATATTGTTACGAAATCTCCCAGAACCGGCCCTGTCGCTCGTAAACGCAAAATAATATGAGAACGTGAGAGAGAACGTCATTTTCCAGGAACTCTTTATTCGCGTGGAGAATTCGATACACATCATCGAGATCTCTCTGGAAAATTCTCCATATAATCCAATCAAATTAACTGTTCAAGAGCCCAAAATGACGATTTTCGCCTACCCGAAAAGTAGCTGTGGATTCCGGCAGACACATGTGTCCTTATTATGCCCTAGAGTTTGCGCCAGATTCTGTCCGTGCGTTAAGCAACAATTAGCGGTTGAATGCCGGAAAACATTATTTTTGTTTGTTTTTTGCTTATATAATGAAAACTATTGGTCGTATCGAAAAAAATTTCAATTGAAAGTTGTAGATAATCGAAAAATCTATCGATTAGCGTTGGCCCGATGTCGATATTCTGATTTGTTGCCTTACTATTGCTCTCGGAATTCGAAAAAAGGCGTTTTTTTCATTACTCTATTAAAAAATGTTGAAATGCATTTGGGGGTTGTAACTGTGAATTTGGGAAGCTTTCAACTAGAAGAAACCACAGTTTCAATTTGGTTGGAAAACAATTGATAGGTTAGCAACAATCTAATTTGTTACTAAAAAAAGTGTCCCACTAGATTGTTATTTCTTGCCCTACGGATAATCGTAGAGCAATGAACGAAACGTTTTTGGATAGTCAAAGAGTTGAACTACAAATTATCTTTTTTGGAAAATCGATTTTTTCAATGTGATAGCTTTAAAAATGGCGTCAAAAAAACAACGTTTTTCAAACTAAAAAATAATTAGGAAAAAATGGTCGTATCAAAATGCGACAAAATGCATAGGAAAGCTGCTATTTTTCTACGAATTTTGACAACCTTACTTTCGTTCCACGATAATTAGGAGCAAAGATAACACTTTTTATCATTTAGTTTTCCCTCCATTTGTTTATTTATATGAAACAACGAGACCTCGACGACTGCACAGAGCAAGAGTCATATTATCCATAGGAACCAGCAGAATTTGTTTTCCACAATTATTTATCATATTTATTGATAGGAGCATTGGAGGTTCTTCCGGGACAGTTCGACGTGCCGTGTGGAGGGGGAAGCCGGAGAGAACGATCTAGCGGTAAGCGGCCGTCGAGTGCATTGCGTGAAATAAACTGATCAAAGCCCAAAATGACCTCGCTGTCTGTGTCTCGGGAACTACTGGACGGATTTTGTTTTTTTTTATTTTCAATAGTGCATCGAGATATGATCGAATATCACTATGGCTTACCGGGTTTGTTTTCGTAAATCCCTCAAATCACAAATATTTCAATTTTTACGCTGCAAATGTAGTGAATTATTCGTTCATTTCAAATTTCACTCTGATAATACGATGTCAAATGTTACCTTAGACAGAGAAAGCAAGTTTTCTCTGACGTTTGAAAATAAAATAAAGCACGGCTCATCTCCTTTCCAATTGATATTTTTACAAATGTGTATATATGAATGTTATTCAATATTAAGATTTTTGACCCATTTATGTGCAACATCATTCTTTGAATATTTACAGCTTGTAACTGAAAATGTCCATTAACATTCATCTATTCACATGTTTATATGTTATCAGGCATTTCAGATACTTGGCAAATGACGAACTGAACCTATACGGCGGCATCTGCCCCCAGAAGTTCTCGTTTGTTTCTTTCAGAAGAGTGTGATTTCCATGTTAATACTACTGTACAGAGTGTCCTTGATTGAACATTTTGTATCGTTCCGGCCGGTTACACTGTGTGCGCGAAATAAACATTCCATTTGAACTTTTATTTTGGTGGTGATTTGAACATGTATTATTGTTAAGCTGACTTCTCACCGTACCTATTGCAGTGTGGATTCTTGTGATAGTTCACGTGAGAATATTCCATTTTTTGATTTCCCAAAAAGGTAAGGTAATTCATTATACATAATTTCAATTACATCTATAGGTCAAAAATGTTTCGGTAGTAGTATGATTCAGATACTATTCTATAACTAATGTTCAAACTTTATTACATTTTATTTTGGACTCACTTACAAACACATTTTACAGTACTAACATGTAAGGATACTTAAAATCTACCTCGTGCTAACCAGAAAATGACAATACTACTATAAAAGAAGTCATAACGATATTCCCAGAGAAATAGTGTTAAGAGCGTTCTAGGTATTCAATACATTAAAATGAAAAAGAGAAAAGAGAATACATGTACAAGACAATTATAAGATACAATTGAAATATACAAGCTCTAATATCCTTTTGACTGGTCATTAAGAGATCCAGGTCATTTCTGATGATTAGGAGATTGCATTGTTGCATCATGTTATCAAAGGGTGAACAATCTGTAGCACTTATGGAGAATAACATTTTATTGAAGATTCTCAGGTTGTAGAAAACATGGACTGCTATGCACGAGTATGTGTCATTGTTGTCATGGTGAAACATGCATGAACGTTGAAAAAAAAATGTGTTGAAATCCTAAAGATTGATCAAGAATTTTCGGACGAGCATAGTATCTTTTTTGATGAAACAAATGTTACGGTAAAAAGCTACAGTTCGAATGAATCTGGAGAATGTGTGCTTGACAGTGAAAGTGATGAGCATGAGAGCGATGCGAGCGAAATTGAATATGTTATCGCAAATAAGAGACCAAAATTGTAATGGGAGTTCACAAATGCTTTAAATGTATGTAAAGTAAGGAAATGTGAATATTTACGAATGTAAAATAATTTTTTTTTAATAAAATCAATATACATTTTACTTATTCAATCCTTCTACGAAGTGAAAATTGAATTATTTGGGATTTGAGGGATTTCCGAAAACAATCCGGGCAAGCCATAGTGATATTCATTTATATATCGATGCACTAGTAGAAATAAAAAAAAAATCCGTCCAGTAGTTCCCGAGATACAGACAGCGAGGTCCTTTTGGGCTCTGATCAGTTTATTTCACTCGAGACACCACGTTCGACGAACGAATCGTTCAGAATAACTTAGAGCGATATGGAATGCGTATGATGAACTGCGATAGAACATCACGAGCGTATTCATTCGGCTCTCGAGAATAGGGCCCCCGGAAGAACCTCCACTGCTTCTATCAATGAATATGATAAATGATTGTGAAAAACACATTCTGCTGGTTCCTATGGATAATATGACTTTTGCTCTGTGCAGTCGTCGAGGTCTCGTTGCTTCATTTAAATAAACAAATGGAGGGGAAACTAAATGATAAAAAGTGTTATACTTTGTTCAACCATCCTTTGCCGTTACGTCATACGTTGTCCAACTTTATCTCTCATTCATGAAATGGATGAGACGGAATTATGACGTCATTAACGTATGTCTAATGTCGATGTGAATTTTATTTGTCATTCTCGACAGTTCAGTTGTCATAGTTTGATTTGTTTAGTATTTCTGGTCATTTTCGCCTTTTTCAGTTAATTTTTCATTGTCAAAATGCCTTTCCGGTATAATGAGAAAAAGCAAAGCTTAATTTTGAAGTTGATTGACTACTCTTCAAGAGAAAGAGATGCTGGAGTGCCGCTTTTACCGTTAAATACAGTCTACAACGTATGTATCTACCTATGTGATGCAAAATGTAAGTTTTTATTTGTTTAATTTTATAGCGTGTTTGCTGATGCTCTAGAAATATTTATTAGAACTGTTCAAAAACTAGCTACTAGTGGAATGGAAACAGATAAATTCTAAAAAATTAAAGTTCATGTCGGATATGTTTCTGCTCGAGGATCATCGATTTATATCATGCATCAACATGCAATAAGAACACGAGTGTATGCGATGTATTCTGCAGGTAGATACATACAAATAATAATTTTGAGGTTGAGTGTAAAATAACATTCAACTAATATAAGACAAACGTAAAACAGCAGAATACGTCACCGATTGTGACGTAACGGCAAAGGATGGTTGAACAAAGTATATCTTCGCTCCTAATTATCGTGGAACAAAAGTAAGGTTGTCAAAATTCGTAGAAAAATAGCAGCTTTTCCATGCATTTTGTCGCATTTTGATACAACCATTTTTTTCTAATTGTTTTTTAGTTTGAAAAACGTTGTTTTTTTGACGCCATTTTTGAAGGTTTCACATTGAAAAAATCGATTTTCCAAAAACGATAATTTTAATTCAACTCTTTGACTATCCAAAACCGTTTCGTTCATTGCTCTTCGATTATCCGTAGGGCAAGAAATGACAGTCTAGTGGGACACTTTTTTTAGTAACAAATTAGATTGTTGCTAACCTATGAATTGGTTTTCAACCGAATTGAAACTGTGGTTTCTTCTAGTTGAAAGCTTCCCAAATTCACAGTCGCAACCACCAAATGCATTTCAACATTTTTTAATAGAGTAGTGGAAAAAACGCCTTTTTTCAAATTCCGATCGCAATGGTTAAGCAACAAATCAGAATATCGAAATCGGGCCAACGCCAAACGATAGATTTTTCAATTATCTACAATTTTCAATTCAACTTTTTTTCGATCCGACCAATAGTTTCCATTATATAAGCAAAAAACAAAAAAAAATCATGTTTTCCGGCATTCAACCGCTAATTGTTGCTAAACGCACGGACAGAATCTGGCGCAAACTTTAGGGGATAATAGGGACACATGTGTCTGCCGGAATCCACAGCTACTTTTCGGGTAGGCAGAAATTTTACGAAAAAAGTTTATTTGATTGGACTAATAGGCGTACACAAGTATACTAGGAAGACACTTCATCGCGGAGGATGTAAATCAGAGTGTTATTCAGAGTTTCTAGTAGAGAGAGATTTGGTATTGATTTCTAGAACAGAGAGTTGGAAAGTTTAGCAGAGCAATTTGAGTGATTGTATTGTATTTTGTTGTGATAAAGAGTTGTAATAAAAGTATTTTAGTGTTGTTTGGAGTCTTAATGAACGAACCCAAGGATAGATCGTAACAATATCCAATGAAAAGCACTAGTCAATTAGGATTGAATATATATATATATATATATATATATATATATATATATATATTTGATCGGCTAGGCTTCCGCGGTTAGAAATGTGCTGGCTGGAACTTCCGTTTACTTGTCTACGTTTCGGCTCCCATTTCGGAGCCATTTTCAAGACTGAGTGACCTTGCGTCTAGGTCTGAGTTGTCTTACTAGCTGGCTATCATCACTAGAGATCGAGGATTGGTCTAGTGATGATAGCCAGCTAGTTTTTAAAACGTCTCAATGTTAAAAAGCAACGAAATCAATGAATAAACACGACAAAAACATCGTACACATCTAAATTTCAACGAGACATGACAACGTGGCTATTAACTTGACACTTGACATCAAATTTGAAAAATGGGAACAAAACGCGGGGAAACCTCCGAAAGCTCGATTGTTTTTGTTTTCGCCACAAGAATCTAAACAAAATCAAATCAGTGGAATCACCAGAGTTTTTAGGCATCTTAATCAAACTCCACACTCGAGACATGAGTGACAACACATGCTTGAGGACAACACTTGACACAGTTGTCACTTCGAAGGCAGACAGGTTGGTGATAGGTCAAATAAACTACAGGTGTCACTCTATTTTCGAGGTCAGCAAAATAGTTGACCTCGAATGAACGCAATTCAGAACAAGATACTACATGAACAAATTCAAGAAATCTATCCCGCCACCAAAATAAAAGCACATCTCATGTACTAAAAAAACTAGCACGAATTACGACGACGCTATTCCTGAAATTCCGGCTTCTTTCATAATCTGGAATTATGAGCAGAACAGTATTCAGTTAGTCTTCTTCGAGTACTTGGAAGCGTAAATTCCAATAGAGAATGCGACTCGTACATGAAATTCGGTCTCGAGAGCGACATTGGAGTTTGATGGCTAACAGTCGATTCAAGTATGGAAAATGCCTGGGTTACTATTACACGAAACGATGACATTCCCGCGAATACCTTTTGAAAGCGTATAGTTCTCAATCATTTTCGAATAAAATACAGCTCATAAATTACAAAAAACCATCTCGTCTCAAAATACATTGACAACTCATTCCTCACAGAATTCAAAATCTCCAACATCACATTGCATGTTAGATCGAAGTCGAAGACAATTGAGAGAATCATAGAAGTAAGTCTGCGTTACACACTCTGAAAGTACCGTCATCAGCGCCCAGTTGGTTGGCTATAAGCCTCAAAATTCTAAGAAAGAAGGCGGCTGTTACGTTTTCAAATATATTTTTGCATTCTGTGGTTAAGTTTCTCATAATTATAGAGGAACCTACTTTGATCTACATTGAAGCACTTACATGCCCCCCACCCAAAGGTAATTGAGCTACAGCTCTTGTCAGGAAGACCAACTGCCACAAACCAGTATAGGGCCAGGCAGTTTCATAACATCTGACTCAGGATTTTGAGATTGATTACTCAGTGTATTCAAACAGATATCAAAAGTAGTGGTAATGCAATATTAATGATTGAATATCTCTAAATAACGTGGAAAAATTTCTAATACCAGAATATACTGTCCAGTGTTTTTTCAAATGAATTTTCATTATAATTAAACTTTCTAACATTTTGATGTTGCCCATCTATACCACCCAATCCTCAAAGTAAGTCTCTCCGTGCAGTAGAGTGTATAGTGATCGACAATGATATTGCCATAGTGAAAGTCGTGAGATCAAGCCCCGCAGCAGCCACAGTTTTTTCCAGATTGATATTCGATTAGTACAAGTGAATGGTTGACTGTTTGATAACAAAAAATGAATAATTCCGAAAATAAAAACTAAGAATTATTAGGTGACATCGAGTATATCGATTTTTTTGTCGATATATCATTTACAATATTGTATCAATATAGTCAATATCATTACATCGTTTTCTAATATTTCCAATAAGTATCGCCAAATGTTCACATTTTTTTTCTGGCCATTATGATAACTACAATATACTTAATGTTAATATTCCCTTAAATCTGAGCCTGTATACACCTAATATAGAGGCATATCTGCCTACTCCTGGCATGGTTTCCTTTCTTTGTTGTAATTTTGTCAAGTTGTGCATCGCTTCAATAATGACAGTTACTCAACTAATGCAAATATATTCTTCATTGAACTGATATTTTCTTCAAGTTGCAGATGCTCGCTGTAGTGGAACTACGGAAAAAGAAATAACCGCATCACAATTTGTGTAGCCGACGAAGTAGGTCACTTTTTGTCACCGAGTACAATACGAAATGAGTATAACCATTTCATCCATTTTCCAGATAAAAATAACCGACCGACTCCGGTCGCAGAAAACTCCTTTATAAAATCTCCAGTTGAGGGTTCTTTCTTTCGTTCGTTCCGTCGTTCATGTTCAATAAACATTCACAATGATTCAGTGTGAGACCGTCTTTCGAACCGGAAATGGAAGAAGTAAAACATAGATTGGAAGAATATTTTTCCAGTTACATGAGGGGGAGTGGGGGGGGTTACGGGTTTATATATACGTGGAAAGTATTATTCCGTCACTGAGGTTGAAATAGAAGTTGACATGTTCACTTATCATGAAGATGGAATATAGGTTTTATCGTGAATTTCTGAGATAAGTTGCTGCGTCTAATGAAAAACAGTTACTTCTGGATAGAATAAATCTAATTAGTCAGCAACTCGTATAATTCAAATTTGCCTATCAAAGAAATATAATATAAGAAGATCCGTTTCCGTTCTCAAAACTTATATGCAAATTCCTGTTAAATGCAAATATCTCTTGTTGACAATCTTCGTAATCGATATTCGTCCAATATTTCAAATCTGACATAACATTTTGTCCTTCAGGAGGGGCAGCCATCCGCGATCCATATCAAGCAAACTCATAGATACGCATTTTTCACCAGACAGTATGACGAATGCAGATTTCCTTAATTTTCGCTTCGTCCATTGCTCTATTTCGTCATAATTTTCTGATAATTTAGAACCACCTATCTGTCTGTTCCTGATGTACATCTTGTGTTCACTGTCTCGCACTTCCAATGGTTGAGACGTTTCACTGATATATTTCTGACCAGACGAACAAGGGGTTTGATAAATACAATTGTTTGTATTTTCCGTTGTGTTATTTGGTTTAGTATGAGTCAGTTTTTATTAAAAATCTACCATTCTACACTATAGATTCCAATACTAAATCTTATTTTTTCAGATTGTTGTAGGTTAGAAATCCAGAAAACTACGGAACAAAAAATACTCCATCTGAATATATGCATCATCTCCCACAGAGCTTTCATTTCATCATTCGACAAACTACAAGGCAAAAAGGCACATCAGGCTCGGTAAGGAAACAAGGCCGTTCGTGTCTTGGCAAACCAATGGATAACAAATCAATAAAACTGAAATTGAATTGTGATTTATCTAGTCCATCGATGGAAACTAATTTTGTTTTTATTGAAATGCCGGAGCGATGCCAAACCATTGTCTCTGGAAACAATGAGCCATATTTTCAGTGGAATTGTCGAATTCATGTTATTTTTTGATTGTTCGATCCGGCTTGAGGGCGAATTGTTCATCATTCGAGTGATGACATCACTTTTATGGCAAGAGTTGGGACCAGCATTCGAATGTTTTCATTGAAATGGGCCGTATGAATTAGTGAGACTTACTTTGAAATGGAAAAAATAACAGCTCACTTATATTTTCAAAATATACAATTTGGAACATTGAAGGCTACAGTTTCTCAGAATTCGTACAGCGCAGTGAGTAAGTATATGCTCCACACGAGTTGTGCGAACGAAACTATTCAGTAAAAGGGGCTGTCTCATTTGGATGTTTGAAAATTGTAACTATTATGTAGTTGGGGGATATCAAAATTTCTCTCCGAGAAAATATAATTTTCATTGTGGTGAATGAGTATCTGGTGCAGATGGTGTGATCCTCTAAGGAAAAACGCCATCTGGATGATCAAAAACTACAGCATGCATATCGTACGGAGAAGCCGTAACAGATGACGCTGCGAACGTGAATCGTCTGCAGATAAAGCTGCAACATCTACAATAGTAATTTCGATGCTCGAAATGATTGAATTCGCTAATCCAATGCCAGGCAGCTGTTTCGACCAGCCATAGGACTCCTCAATAACACTAAGCTTGCAAACAGAAAACATTTCAAACGGTCTGTTCCTTAGGAAATAAAAGTCTGCAGCTGGTAAAACTGGTGTAAACCTATCAGGCGAAATGCCAACTACTGAATTACCAAAGACTCAAACTCCTACTACACCAAGTAGAGGAGACCTCTTACAACAGGCACAACGTACGGCAAAGTCTTTACAAATGACCCGCCACGAACGAAAATCGTATACGGTCTACTTTCATATAAAGCAGCAACCCTCTATAGAAATCTGAATTTCGAGGTTCAGACAGCCGTTTCGACCCGCCATTGGTCTGCACAGTGACACACGGCTGAAATTGTCAACACAAAATATTTCGAGATGCCTGAACACATTCAGAAAACACAGTTTCTGTATAAATCTCGAATACAGTAAGTTCCTTTTTCGGAAAAACAACACATGTGGTGCCGTTTCTTCCTCTTTCTGACAGAACTTGCATAGGGTTGCTTCTGTCCGACCCATGTTGCTCATATTTTCTGGGCCGGCCATGCCCCGTCAGTAAACCCACCACTATCCTTACAACCAAGCGGTCCCTGGGAGCTTGTTCCAGCAATCTATCGATTCAGCACGACCAAACTGATACTATTTGCAATCGACGCGCGTTTTGCTAAGAAGGTTAGCATCTTCAGGGGAAGAAAACTGATACTAAATCCAAAGACTAGGATTGATTATTATAGTGCAAAAACTACCTGCGAATTTCTCAATAATTAACTAAAAAGTGGGCTGAAAGGGATGGGACTCTCGAATGCATCCAGTCTAGAAATGTCAAAATATTGTAACGAAATGTGCTAGCGCCGGCCCTGCCGCCTATCGATGCGAATTAGTGCGAGATTCCAAGAACGACTATTCTCGCGTGATCGCGGCTCATCCAGAAGATTCGACTGTGTAGATTTGTCTAGATGGTTCTCCACTGTATGAACGAGCATATAAAAGCGGGAGCGCGCACGCCGGCAGCAGAATTGTTAGTACAGAGAGTTTTAGTAGCGAGCATTGGGAAGTTATCGGAGCGATTTAAGTGATTGTGTTGTATTGTATTGTGATAGAGAGTTATAATAAAAGTTGTTTAGTGTTGTTTGGTGTTTTAATCGACGAACCCAAGGAGTATCGTAACAGCGGTGTCAGAATTGAGATTTTCCAAGGATAAATCGTAACAGTGGTGTCGGAAGTGGCATTTTTGCTGATAAATAAAGACAATTTATGGTGAATACGAGAAGTACATCTTACGATACGATGGAGGACATGTTGAAATTAATCCAAAACCAATTTGCGGATTATGAAAGACGACGGCAGGAGGAAAAACAAGAAGAGGAAAAGCGACGACAGGAAGAAAAAAAAGAACGACAATTAGAACGAGAAAATGAAAAGAAAGATCGAGAACAAGGACTCCAGAAAATTCTCGAAGACCAGAGAAAAGAGCGAGAAGCTGAAAAGAAAGAACGAGAAAATGAAAAGAAAGAACGACAATTAGAACGAGAAAATGAAAAAAAAGAACGGGAAGAAGTACTCCAGAAAATTCTCGAAAACGAAAAGAAAGAACGAGAAGAAGGGCTCCAGAAAATTCTAGAACAACAGAGAAAAGAACGAGATGACCTCCAGAAAATTCTAGAACAACAAAAGAATGAATTAGAGCAAATAGAAAAACAACAAAAAGAAGACTTCCAGAAAGTTCTAGAAAATCAGGAAAAGTTCTTCGAGCATGTTTCACATGAAACCAAAGTTCAAATGGAAGAACTGAAAGAAAACCTAAAGGTAGAACTGAAAGAAGACCTAAAGGTAGAACTGAAGGAAGATGTCAATAAGAAAGTGGATGTAGTGCGAGAGGAGATGAGAAATGAAATGGAAGGTTTAGAAAAACAGATAGCTCTTCTCAAGAACCGAGATCGCCGAGACAGTGTTGCCACGTCAGGAATTTCCGTGAAACCGCCGACTTATGATGGGCAGTCGTCTTGGTCCATGTATCGTCGACAATTTGAGGCTGCGGCAGAAACCAATGGATGGGGCGAAGAAGAAAAAGCTACGGCACTCATAGTAGCTTTGAGAGGGCCAGCTTTGGGTATATTGCAGACGATACCCATAGAACAGCAAAAGAAATATGAGGACCTGATTTCTGCATTAGAGTTGAGGTATGGCGAACACCGAGAACAGCTGTACCGGGCACAAATGGAGACTCGCACACAAAAATCAGGTGAGAGTCTGCAAGAATTTGAGGCAGATGTTCGACGCCTAATCCAGCTGGCATATCCAGAAGCACCCGGAGATTTCAAGGAGCAGTTGGCTGTGCAGATATTTATAGACGGACTGAGAGACCCAGAAATACAAAGAACTTTACGATTGACGAGTTTCAAAAGGAGTAGCGATGCCTTGGTACGTTCGCTAGAAGTGGAGGCGGCCTTCAACACCTCAAGGCCAAAAGTGCGAGCGGTAACAATTGACGATCCCGAACATCGATTTGGCACAGCGAATAGTTCAGTCGAGAAGGTTCTGGAAGAAATCAAATTGATGATAAGTGGAATTAGCACCCAGAAGAAGAAGACATGCTATAGATGTGGGAAACCTGGACATCTTATCAAAGACTGTCGGGTGAGAATGCCATCAAGATCTAGCTCACCTGCAAGTGTGCCATCTCGTACGCAATCACCTGTGAGGACAAGGTCATCCAGCGAGACCTCAAATTGGCGGCAGGAAAACGAGAATTAGCCAGCATATCGGGGCGCATGCTGGCTAGCAATAACAGAGCCCCCAGGGTCATCCGTGTTAACAGGCTGAAAAGAACATCTGAGAGCCTCACCATTCCAGGAAAATTGAATAAAATCGACGTTATATGCACCATAGACACCGGTGCTGCAGTTTCCTTGGTACGCAGCGACATTCTTCGGCCTGGAAGCGTGAAGCCTATTTCTTCCAACGTCGTACTTCGGACAGTCACTGGTGAAAACGCACCTATTCGAGGAGAGGCTGAAATTACATTGGTTCTTGGGCGACTCACCATCACAGATACAGTTTACGTCGCAGATATAGAAGATAAATTCATACTCGGAATGGACTTGATCAGTGACTATGGATTTTCATTCGACAATGAGGAGAAGATAATGAGGTTCGGAGGAGAAGAATTTGTCCTTACAACTCCAATGGAAAGGACGATACCTGCAAAACTGCGATCATTGAAAACTGCGAGAATTCCTGGATTTTCAGAAAAAGTAATTTGCGCTACATTAGATGAAGACCCTGGGTGTTGCGTTGGAGTAGTCCAGCCATGTGATGAATCCCCCAGCAATTTGGTGTTTGCACGAGCCTTAGTTAAAACGAACAAAAATATTCCTGTGAGGGTTGCCAACGTGTTTCCTGGAGAAATAACTGTTAAGGCAGGCGATGTCATTGGAACATGTGAACCTGTTACTTGGGTAGCGAACTGTAAATCAAATGAACGTCAAGAAATAAAGGCGAGCTCTGAGAGTGTTATATCAACTCTGGAAAAATCATGTCAACACCTATCAACAGAGGAACTGAAAGCTGCCAAGAAGTTCATCAGGAGTGAAAGTGACATTTTTGATTCGACAACAACAGGAAGAACTAATTTGGTCAAACACAGAATCGATAGTGGCCAAGCTCATCCGATTCGGCAACCCCCAAGAAGAATTCCATTCGCCAAGCAACATGAGGTGGAAGAGCTTGTCGACAAGATGATGAAGGACGGTGTGATTGAAGAGTCATCGAGCCCTTGGTCTGCACCTGTTGTGTTGGTTTCCAAAAAGGATGGATCTACGAGATTCTGTGTCGATTACAGGAAATTAAATGATGTCACTAAGAAGGACAGCTACCCTCTGCCAAGAATAGATGACACATTAACAACTTTGGCAGGTTCCTGTTGGTTCTCAACATTAGACCTGAAGAGCGGATACTGGCAAGTGGGCATACATGAAGACGATAAGGAGAGGACTGCATTCTCGACTGGGAGTGGGCTTTACCAGTTTACCGTTATGCCGTTTGGTTTGTGCAATGCTCCAGCAACGTTTGAGAGACTAATGGAGCTGGTCCTTCGGGGGCTCACTTGGAAAACTTGTCTTGTATACCTCGACGACGTTTTGGTCATGGAAAAAACATTCGAAGAACATCTGCACAACCTGCAAGAAGTCTCTCAACGATTCAGGGACGCCAACCTCAAACTGAATCTTCAGAAATGTTCATTGTTCCAGAAAGAAGTGGATTTTCTAGGTCACACAGTTTCATCAGACGGTATCCGAACAGACCAAAAGAAGATACAAGCCATAAGAGACTGGCCGAGGCCAAGAGACAAACATAAAGTGAGGAGTTTCCTAGGTCTCTGCACCTACTACCGTCGTTTCGTAGAAGGATTTGCTGATATTGTGGCACCCCTACATAAGTTGACAGAAGATCGAGCATTTGAGAAACTGAAAGTTGCTCTATGTTCCAGCCCCATTTTAAGTTTCCCACGTCAACGAGGCCTGTTTGTTTTGGACACAGATGCCAGTAATAATGGTATTGGAGCCGTACTATCACAAGAGCAAGATGGTCAGGAAAAAGTAATCGAGTTCTACAGCAAAGTACTCACCAAGCCAGAAATAAATTATTGCGTAACGAGAAAAGAGCTACTGGCAATAATCAAGGCTGTAGACCACTTCCACAAATATCTGTATGGAAGAGAGTTCCTCATCAGAACAGATCATGCAGCTCTGAAGTGGTTACTCGAAATGAAGACTCCTGAAGGACAAGTAGCAAGGTGGATTGAGAAGTTGAACCAGTATCACTTCAGAATAAAACATCGACCAGGACGATTGCATAACAACGCAGATGCCTTGTCTAGAAGACCGTGTTCGGATACTTGTAAACACTGTGAGCGAATTGAACGTCGCGAAGGAATCAACCAAGTGAGATTGGTAGTAGACGACAATTGGACGACAGCAAAAATGCGAGAAGACCAGGAGAATGTTCCAAACGTTGCAGATTTTTTGAAATGGAAAGAAAATGGAGCGGAAAGACCCACCTGGAAGGACATCTCAGATCGATCGCCAACGTTTAAAGCATTGTGGGCCCAATGGGATTCCTTGATTGTGGAGAATGGCCTACTGAAGAGGGCTTGGGAGTCAGCCGATGGCAAGAAAGTGAGTTCCCAACTGGTTGTGCCCATGTCGAAAATAGAGAATGTTTTGCTAGAGATTCATGGTGGTAAATCAGGTGGACATCTAGGAGTTAACAAGACCCTGGATAAAATAAGGCAAAGGTTCTACTGGGTCCAATGTCGAGAGATGGTGCCGAAGATGTCCAAAATGCGAAGCAAGCAAAGGTCCTAGTACAAGATCAAGGGGCGAGATGAAACAATACAATGTTGGTGCTCCCTTCGAACGAATCGCCATCGATGTAACTGGACCGTTCCCGATGACGAATGATGGCAACAAATACATCCTCGTTGCCATGGATTATTTCAGTAAATGGGTTGAAGCTTACGCCTTGCCTAATCAAGAAGCATCCACCGTTGCAAGAGCCCTGGTGGACAACATGTTTACGAGGTTTGGAGTGCCAATGGAGCTACATTCCGATCAAGGAAGAAATTTTGAATCGAATTTATTCAGGAAGGTTTGTGAATTGATGGGAATTAGCAAGACCAGAACAACTGCCCTCCATCCACAGTCTGATGGCATGGTCGAGAGGTTCAACAGGACTATGGAAGAACATCTTTCCAAAGTAGTAGAAGAGCATCAAAAAGACTGGGATCGACACCTTCAACTATTCTTGATGGCTTACCGGGCAGCTGTGCACGATTCCACAAAGCTCACCCCAGCCAGGATCATCTTCGGGAGAGATCTTCGTTTGCCCTGTGACTTGGTGTTCGGATCCTCAAGTTCTGAGGAAAAAGAGGTACAGGATTATGCAGATGAACTGCGAGACAGCCTGATAAGGATTCACGAAATTTCGAGAAGAAGATTGAAGATTATTAGTGACAGGATGAAGGCTCGATACGATCTCAAGGCAAATACTGGTGGATTCAAAGAAGGAGATCGAGTGTGGCTGTACAACCCTCGTCGTAGAAAAAGAATTTCTCCCAAACTAACACCATGCTGGGAAGGACCCTATTCGATAGTCAAGAGAATAAATGACGTGGTGTACAGGATTCAACGTAGCCCCAGAGCAAAAATGAAGGTCGTTCACCTAGAAAGACTCAAACGTTACAATGGCGATAATGACGTATTGTTTGATCGGGACGATCAAAATTGAGAGGGGGATAATGTAACGAAATGTGCTAGCGCCGGCCCTGCCGCCTATCGATGCGAATTAGTGCGAGATTCCAAGAACGACTATTCTCGCGTGATCGCGGCTCATCCAGAAGATTCGACTGTGTAGATTTGTCTAGATGGTTCTCCACTGTATGAACGAGCATATAAAAGCGGGAGCGCGCACGCCGGCAGCAGAATTGTTAGTACAGAGAGTTTTAGTAGCGAGCATTGGGAAGTTATCGGAGCGATTTAAGTGATTGTGTTGTATTGTATTGTGATAGTGAGTTATAATAAAAGTTGTTAAGTGTTGTTTGGTGTTTTAATCGACGAATCCAAGGAGTATCGTAACAGCGGTGTCAGAATTGAGATTTTCCAATGATAAATCGTAACAATATGATAATGATAAACTATTAAATGTTACTCGGGGCCAAATTTCCAGCCGACCCAAGAGGAAGTGTGGATCTATGCATCCCCAATCATAGCGGAGTTAAAGGTTGATTGGTGGGAATATTTTATACAATCGGCCATCATATTTGGTATAATTATTAATTGTTACTTGATAATTGAAGATGCATAAATCCTTACTGAAATACGCACTTCTTGCGCTGAAAATTCCAAGTGAGTTAAATAAAATGATGATTTTTTTTCAACTGAGTTCAATATAATGTAAGCCATCTCAGAGTTCATTACGTCACATATTTTCAGAAAATGTCACGTCATATATTTTCAGGAATGTGGAGAAATAGTTGTTGATTTATTCAAGTATGCTATCTAAACTTGTTCTTGCAAAAACATGTCAGGGGAAATTCTTGACTACCGCACCAGGGGCCTATAACACAACCACTACAAGTCTAACAAGTGTATAAATAAATAATACAAGTGTAGATATTCTGTAACATAAAGTAACTTGTAGTTACTAGTGGGGCACTGGTAATTACGGGACTTTCTCTACAATTGTAGTATCATTTCGTAACACAAAAATGAAACTTGTACAGTTGTGTAACGGAATTGTCAACAATTGTAGACAATGTTCTACCTAACTCGATTGATAAGTAGATTGAGCGTACTGACAAGACAAGACAAGGTTTATTGACTACGTTACATTTTACAAGAAATGTTTGTAGCAAGTCACAAAGACTATCTCGTGTCGAGAGATAAGGTGAGATGAGTTATAGAACTATCTAAAGTATAAAGACAACATACAAACAAAGACGAAACACTGTGTATAAATAAAAAATATTAACTACAGCTTGTCTAAAATAATGAAATAATGACATTACATTATCACACTCTTCTGAAATGATCAATGTATTCATTGACAGAGTAGAAGCAGAACCTCAAAAGATATTTTTTCAGGCATTTTTTGAATCTAGAAACACCATAACTCTTGAATTCATCTGGTAGGTAATTATAAAGATTGTAGTTAAGGGAATTGTTTTTGCATTTAGTTAGTCGGAAGCGATTAGTTCGTATTTTATTTGCGTTTCTAGTATCGTGATCATGTAGATCCGATTGTTTGATCAATGAATCAGTTTTTCTATGTATTTCAACCAGTAAGCTGTACAGAAAAAGAGTTGGTAGCGGCATTATTTTCAATTTCAAGAATAGAGGTTGGCAATGTTCTCTGAAGCCTGCGTGTCCCAAGATCCTGATAGCTCGTTTTTGCAATTTGAAAATTTGTAAGGCACTACTTGAATTTCCCCATAGAATTACACCGTAGCTGATATGCGAGTGAAATAACGAGAAATACACTGTTTTGAGTGTTTCGTAACTAGTGAATTCTTTGATTTGGCGTAATAGATATAGTGTACTACTAAGTTTGCTTTTCAGTTGGTCAACGTGTTTATTCCATGTAAGGGTGCTGTCCAGAGTTATTCCCAGTAATTTTACATCATCCACACCTCTTGAACTGGCAATTGGAGAAAAATTCAGTTTTTTAGTTTTTTCGGGGTTTAACTTGAGCTTATTTACGCTGAACCAAGCTTCTGCCTTTTGTTCAACCTCTGCAGATATGTCTGCTAGTTTATATGCATTTTTGTCAGAATATATAAAGGTAGTGTCGTCGGCAAATAATACAGATTTGAATGGCTTCATGAATGTACTGATATCATTCACGTAAATTATGAATAAAAGAGGACCTAACACGGAGCCCTGAGGCACCCCATGTTTGACAAGTTTGTAATTTGATGTGGAATTGTTGATAGATACAGCTTGATAACGATTTTTCAGGTAGGATTCAAAAAGAGAGAGTGTAACTCCCCTTACACCATAATAGTAAAGTTTCTGTATTAAGATATCATGCGATATGCAATCAAAGGCTTTGGATAGATCGCAAAGCGTAATTGCTGTATGGCAGCCCTGGTCAATACCTTCGACAACGTCACTGATAACCTTGAGGACAGCCTGTATCGTTGAGCGCTCTTTACGAAAACCGAACTGTGATTCGTTGAATAAATGATTGGATTCGAAATAATGGAATAAACGAAGTTTAAGAATTTTTTCCACAATTTTTGCAAAAATGCTTATAATAGAAATTGGACGGTAGTTCTCTAGAAGCGATTTGTCACCCTTTTTATATATGGGAATAACTCTAGATAATTTTAATGCATCGGGAAAAATACCTGTAGTAAAAATTAGGTTGATTAGTTCAGTAAGAGGCTGCGAAATTATTTCGGAGGTTTGCTTAATGAGATCACTATTTAATTCATTAGCGTCAAAACATTTTGAGTTTTTTAGAGTTTTAATCACGTCGAGGACTTCCAATTGAGTGACAGGACTTAGAAAAAAGGAAACGCAAGGTACAGGGAAATTATTGAAGTTCAGTACTTCAGAATCTGTCAAGTCCGGAAGGGTTTTTATAATTGAATCAACAATTCCCACGAAATAGTCATTGAAGTCATTGGGGGTAATATCGTCTATTGCAGATATTTTAAGGGATTTGTTCCTTTCAAAGTTTATTATTTGCCAGCATGCCTTCGATTTATTTTCCGCCGTAAGTATGAATCCATCATAGGCCTCTTTTTTGGAAAGCTTTAGTTGTTGACAATAGAGTTTTTTTAAATTTTTATATTCTGAGATATGATTGGTGTTTTTCGTTATATCAGCTAAAAGTTTAATTCTGTTCAGATGTTCTCTTAGATTCTTCAGTGTTTCGTTGAACCAACAAACTGGAGAATTATTAGATTTAGATTTATACGACTTTAGTGGAAATGTTTTTTTGACCAACTCATTGTAGGTATTCACAATAAATGAAGATAAAAATTGAACATCCTGGGAAGTTTTGAATATATTCCAATCAATATTTGATAGAGCCTGGTTTAATTTCAAAATACCGTTCTTATTTATTACCCGACGATTATACTTATGGACAGAGACATCGGGGCTATCTCTGAGTATGAGATATTGTGCACGATGATCAGATATGCATGGTTCGAAAACTCCACTTTCGTAAAACTCCTTTTCTAAATTTGTGAATATATTATCTATACAGGTGGCAGTTGTCGCTGTAACTCTTGTGAATTCGTGGATGATGTAAGTCATACCAAATGAAGTCAGTACGTCCTGTAATTCTTTTACAATTGAAGAGCTATTCTTGAAATCAACGTTGAAATCACCCGTAATTATAACTTCGATGTCTGGTTTAACTGTATGATTCAATAAATTTTCAAAATTGAACAGAAACCTGTTGAAATCGCCTTTACACGATCGATAGACTGTAATAATAGTGAGTTTTCTATGAACGACTTCTATGCCGCAAAATTCAGAATCCAACTCCGTACTGAATGCTTGTAGATCCATTTGTCGAAATTTAATGCAATTTTTTGTGAAGATGGCCGTACCACCATTCAACAATTGTTTCCTACAAAAGAACCCTGCCAAAGCATACCCATCTAATTTTATACTCCTGAGATTCTGCTCCCTCTGCCAATGTTCTGATATGCATACTATATCAAAATTATATTCATGTAGAAGTGACTCTAGGACTAAGACTTTGTTACCTAAACACTGAGTGTTAATATGAAAAACACTGAATTTTTCATTACTATTAACAAGACTTGCTAAATTGTAATTATTGACTTCAAGCTCTTCATTACAGTTAGAAGAGTCTAAGAGTTTACGATTGGTAAAGTGGTCTTCTGAAAATTTTTATTGAACTTGAAACGCCTAATCACAGCACCACTAGGCCAAATATCGGGATTATATACCTCGTTCAGAAGCTCAAGTGGAAATGATACCTTATATGTTGATGAATGCTCCGTTCTGTTCCATTCGTCACATTTGAAAGGAATATTTGGGGCAGTTTCCTTAAGAACCACCGATAAATCATCCGTCTTCATATCAGGACCAATTCGGGACACATGCACATGTCCAAGCCTTGGTATTGTTTTGAATTCGGATCTCTCATTGCTGCCATATATTGCCGTGAATTTATGTTGATTGTTTTTGTTAGGGGGATTCCGTTTGGGAATTCCACCTGCTTCTGTTTTGTTTGGTTTTTGTTGTTCTGGTTTTTGTTGTGATTTGTCGAGAGTGCCGTTCAAGGCTACACTATAAGTTTTTTTAGAAACTACTTCACTTTTGCTATTGTTTGGGCCAGGATCGACAGAATTTGTTATTTCATTTGCATTGAAAGATGTCGCTGCCGGTGTCAATTTGATATTATATTGAGTTTGTTTTAATAGATTAATGAGGTCTTCTTGTTCTTGAGTTCTCTTCTCTAAGTGATACGTAAGCCTACTCACAGTTTCCAGTTCCTTCTTTGTAGCCTCCTGAACTTTAGATAATATCTCGCATTGCGAACAGGTTGTGTCGTGAAACTTTTCAAATTCACTATTATGTTTGAGATTATCACTAATTTTAGTTAAGTAGTTATTCAACTGAACATTTGTTACCGTCACAGGAACTTTGAGAGTAAGGATAATATCAATTAACTCATTTTTCTTCAATTTGTTGAGCTCTGCTGAGAGCACAGATACTTCATTCGCAGACGCCATCTTCGATACTGGTGTAGTAAAGTCTTTCATCGTGAGTGTATATCTATAATTCGACTGTCGATATGTGGTCAAGCGATTCGGATAGTGAAAACGAAAATGGTCGTGTAGTATATCGCTAGAGGAAGAGAATTAACTTTGTCATACTGACAGATGGGCAGTTTATGGAAAGGTTCAGACTTAGTCGCCAACAGTGTGAAAGTCTTCTTCAAGATATAGGTCCAGCCATAGCGAATACAACGATTCAATGGTATGGCTTATCACCATTACAGAAACTGCTTATTGCTCTGCATTGGTTTGGAAACGGAGGGCAATACCATGGAGTATGTGATATGCATGGAGCATCAGAAATGACCGTATGCAGATGTGTTCACGCAGTTACTGCTGCCGTAAACAGAATAAAATTTGATGTTTCAGTTCTATGGCCCGACAATACAAGGAACGTAATAGAACGTTTTCTTAATTTGGCAGGATTTCCTGAAGTTTGTGGAGCTGTAGATGGAATCCTCATAAATATCGATGCCCCCACAAACAACGAACCTGTTTACGTCGATCGCCATGGGAAGCATTTCATCAACTGCATGGCTGTATGTGGGCCTGACTTAGGGTGGGTACTTTACGACCTGATTAAGAGTCCGTTAAAATAATCGATGCTGAGAATGGACACCACTTCCTGTCATTTACTACTTTGGAAGCACAGTCTGAGCACCGATTATTTTAACGGACTGTTAATCAGGTCGTAAAGTACCCGCCCTTAAGGTTTTATTATATAAGTGCAAATTGGCCCGAAAGTGTGCACGACTCGCGGGTACTCCGTAATAGTTCTCCGTTTCGTAGAATGGAAAACGGTTGGAGACCTCATGCAAACGCTGTCATTCTTGGAGAATTTGCTTATCCTTTGCGTGAATGGTTAATTCCACCAACCTATGACGATCCGATGAACCCAGCGCGGACCGCATTCAAAAGAGCTCATAAACGGACTCGTCGCATTATTGAAAACGCTTTTGGCGTATTTAAAGAAAAATTTCCATGTTTGAACCACCTACGAGTTGATCCAGCCTTCGCAGCAAATATTTTCAAGTGTTGTGCAACATTGTACAATATTACAAAAATTGATGAAGATGATAATATGGTATTGAATGGTAATGATGAAGATCAAGGTGACGAAAACAACCTCAGAGATAACGAAGCATCTCCACTAGCAGCTCGAGCTAGAGTTCAACAGTTTATAAATTATTTTAGGATGAATAATTAGCGAATTTCATTATTTTTTTTCAACTTTTTAAAAAAATTGCATTTTCCCCTCTAGTATAACTTGTTTGCCAGCCATAGCTACAAATATTATTTCACTCGCAGTCCTTACAAAAACACGTTGAGAAATGTTACATCACGAATCGCGTTACCGAAAAAAGCACTTAAATAAATGAATTGTCTTGTAGGAACAACATATACAAGTGTAGAATATTTTACTTGTAGCTACAAGTATATGAAATAATCTTATATTACGAGATATTAGGATACTTGTAGCTATAAGCGAATTACTTGTAACTTGTAGACTTGTTACAATTGTAGATTTGTGTTATAGGCCCCTGGTGGAACGGTTTGCTCAGTAGGCTTGAACGTTTTTTCAGCCTGAAAGTTTGCATCGATAAGGCATTAATCGAGGGGGAAACAACTAGCTGAAATCTGTACAAGATTTAAAATCTTTCAAAGGCTTGAAGACTTAAACGCATGACTTAAAGACTTAAAACAATGACTTAAATGACTTAAAATTTTTAGGTGTACAAGATTGAAAGGAGATGTTTCCCCCTCGGCATTAATAAACATTTGACAAAATGGTTGAGGCTTTCGCGGCCGAGGTTATTAGTATAACTACTGCTCTTCGGGCTTGAAGGCCGTCGTATTTTGGAATTTCTTCCTGACGTTTCGCTAGCGCGAGTGGCCAGCTTCTTCAGAGGCTTATTCATCTCCGATGAATCGGAGATCGGAGATGAATAAGCCTCTGAAGAAGCTGGCCACTCGCGCTAGCGAAACGTCAGGAAGAAATTCCAAAATACGACGGCCTTCAAGCCCGAAGAGCAGTAGTTATATTAATAAACATTTGTTTTGATATACAGTTATTTGCTGATTAGTGGTAAATAATCAATGAGAAACTATTTTCATTGACCAAACGGAATGTCTTTGCATGCACAATTCAACACCAAAGTTTGTCAAAATTTCACTGCAACAAATGAGGAATATGAGGAAACTTCTTTGAGGGCGTAGACTCCAAGTATCAGATAGTATGGTTGAATGCTTCTTCGAATATTTATTATCAACAAAAAAAACTAGAAAGGGTTGTTCACTATAATTATTCAAATCACTTTGTGAAATCAACGTGAAAATATAAGATGAAACCATTCGATTTTCCCGAATTTCCGTGATACCCGGCAGTTAATCAATCACGGCTAATACCCCGATTTACGTTTTTGAGCCAACAATGATATGTGATTATACAATCAATCAAAAAATTTCAGATCCTGAGCCCTGTTATTATTGTTGCCGCGATAGCCGATTAAGGCGGGGTCTATTAAGTGCATAATTTCGGGTTGCGTGGCGATTTTTTATTGTTTTGTTTTTTCGATAATGAAAGAAGCCTTCTTTTGTTGGTTATCACTTACCCGATCTGTCCATTCGAAGATTAATCGTTGATTGCAGGGGTACTTACCTGAAAATAAACAAATGAGTAAATCAATCGATTATTGCGAAATGATGTGATGTTGAAATTAATCTTCAATATGAGACAGCCTCCTTTCGATAATAATTCAAAAAGTAGTAGAATGGTGACAAGCGAATGGAGGAATATACACTTGTACATCAATATACAATAATTTGAAACAGTACTTAAATTGACGAATACATACACATAAGCACCATTCATGTTCCTTGGTGATTTTTTTTCATATTTTTTTATTATTTATCGTAGATGGGAGAAGCGAATTGGTTCAACATTGTCCCAATAATCATCTACATATCGTTAGGTGTAATATTGATGCAATATAGCATGCCATTGATGTCAGAAATACTCAATCTGGTGTGGTAGAAATGTTTGAAATGGGTTATCCCGTTAAATGAGAGTTTGAAGGACACCACTTTTCGATGCGAGACTATATTAAATAATAGGAGTTTGATGAGAACGTAATTAAACAACTAGTCCAGCAGCCACCACCTGATTTTTCGAATGATTAATAACAGGCTGAAACTCCGTGAGTAGGTTCGGTTTGACGAGACGCCCAAGTTTTTCCTCTGTGAAAATTCTCGTTAGAGGTAGCTAACGTACTGCGCAGGTGTGAAACATGTCGATTTGGCGGGGTGTCAAAATTGTCGGACTAACAGTCACTTTTTCATTCAAATATTAAGATAATTGGATAATACACTCGAAAAAACAATTGTCCTACAAAATGGATGGTTTGACTGGAGCGTCCTCCACTCCGAATATGTCGAAAAAACGAGGTCACAAAAATTATTAATAACAAGCCGTTTTTTTTTATGCAGCTTAGTAAATACTTGTATAATGAAATGGCCACATAGTCCTACAAATTTAGTGGCACGTTTTCCCAGTCCTACGCTTGGAAGTTGTCGATACCACGGTAACACTTTTTTCATCAATAACCGTAGGACAAAGATAACACATGATAGGTTAGTGCATATTTTGCCCAAATCAAACAGTGTCCAACCAAAAGATGGGTATGTATTGCTAGTCCTACAAGAATACTGAAAATAACATTCGTAGTTGTCGTTTTGGGTCATTTGGGACACATGTATTCGTGAGTAGAATCAATAGTTTTTTAAAATAATCTAATTGTAGTTGCATGAACTGTTGGTATATATGACCTGCTAGAATAAAAGTAAAAAATACAATATGATATAATGAAAATAATTAAATATGATATAATCTTAATCTTCGTCCGATTCCGATGGCGACGCTTTATCAGTTTCGCCGTGATTATCATCTTCATCCTCGTCGCAATCGTCAGAAGAAATGTCATCTTTCTGATTGGTCTAAATTTAAATTCAGACCAATCAGAAAGCTATCTGATCGTCGTACGATCGAATTTCGGATCTGTGGGAATCCAGCCTAAATTGGAAGCTTCAGTACTAAATTCTTTCTATACCGACAAAACGCGGCAAATTCGAATATTTGTGATGGAACAAAATGCGGGAAATTTGAAAAACCTATATAATTCAAAATGCAAGAAATTAAAAAAGCTGATATAATTATTTCTTCCATGGAGGAGCAAATATCTGACGAATGACAATGACAGAATGACGCATATTAGCATATTGTATGGGAATACTAGATTTCCATTGAGAATACTAGGCTACTAAAAAAATCGAGAAGTACTAAATTTAGTAGAATACTACTAAAAATCCCAACCCTTTTGGGAAGGAAACCCAAGGGCCACCGACGCTGTCGGCGTACCAAACTTTGTATATATACAATAGCACGCGCCCGACACGTATTAAAAGAATCTCATTTCAGCGGTAACTTTGAAATTCGTTTCTCGATCTACTCTCACCAACGACTTATACTGGTAAAATTATTTAATTTTATGAAATGTACATGTTAACAGAATTCGGTGATTTACTCTGTAATACTCCAAACTGCGAGAAATGCGTCGAGTGAGTTTTTAACAAAATATATCTATTCCTGGAAATACATACCACTTTTTGTGTAGGACAGTGGTGAAATTGTGTTTCACACTTTATTCCCGATATAAATAAATTAAAATCAGGTTGTTATTAATGAAAAAAGTGTTACCGTGGTATCGACAACTTCCAAGCGTAGGACTGGGAAAACGTGCCACTAAATTTGTAGGACTATGTGGCCATTTCATTATACAAGTATTTACTGAGCTGCATAAAAAAAACCAGCTGGTTATAAATAATTTTTATGACCTCGTTTTTTCGACATATTCGGGGTGGAGGACGCTCCAGTCAAACCATCCATTTTGTAGGACAATTGTTTTTCCGAGTGTATTATCCAATTATCTTAATATTTGAATGAAAAAGTGACTGTTAGTCCGACAATTTCGACACCCCGCCGAAGAGACAAGTTTCACACCTGCGCAGTACGTTAGCTACCTCTAACGAGAATTTTCACAGAGGGAAAACTTGGGCGTCTCGTCGAACCGAACTGACTCACGGAGATTCAGCCTGTTATTAATCACTCGAAAAATCAGGCGGTGGCTGCTGGACTAAACACTTTATTGTGTATAGCGGATACCCTATGCCCTATAGCAAGATTATCTAGTGACTGCTCTGAAAGTGATGAGTGAGTAATGTTCACTCTCCAACATTTTCAAATCCAGATACACAATGATCTCGCGAAATATCAAAATTTCTCAAATTCAAGCAAACTATTATCGAATGTATAATCTGACGACTACTCCTCAAAGTGGTTGACAACTTTCTGTTATCGAAATCACATTTAATTGTCGAGAGCGGTGATTATTTGCCAATAAAATTTAATTAGAATTTTAAGATCCTAATTGATGTCGCTATAAACGTAGGGCATTATTTCATAAAATCAGAAAACTCATTAACTTCTCGGAGAATATCGGAATCTTGAGAGAACGAATTCCGAAAATAAATTTACGATTATTTCATTAAAGTGCTTGACAGATTAATAGACAAACTTCGAGCTTCCTCGAAATTTGTTGAATAATTGAATTCGAGTGTGTTCGAAAAAAGGCGATCAATGCCGTAAGGAAATGAGTGATTGGAGAGCCAGCAAGAGATTTATTGGATAATTCTCACTTCCTCTGCATCCGTTATTGAATCATTGCAGACCAAATTGAATTCAATTGACGGAAGGGAGCGTATGTACCTCAAGCACGGTCTGTAGTACGAATTACGATGTTGCTGTGGTAGCGGATGGCAGACCGTTCGAAGATGGTACGAGAATACCAATAGACCGGGAGGTCATGACAGGTGACGTTCCACCATTTTTTCGTGCATGCCTTTTTGAGGCTTGATAACTAACCCTAAAATATCAAAGGTAGTCGGGGTTCTAGCCCCCCGCGCGTCCTCCATAAAGAAAAACTTTTTTCTTTCTGTAGCGAATTTTCGTGTTTTTCCGTGATATTAGTTAGTTAGTTCAAACTAATTGAAGCTTTAATAATTGATGGCATGCACCCCGCAACGGCCCAAGACGATCAAAGGGTTATGAAAACCTGAAAAAAATTTAAGGGAAATTCCGTGTTTTCAAATTGCATGCTGATGTGAAGAATGGAAGTTTTTGTAATAAAAACACTATGGAAAAATTGGCATGCACCCCTCGTAGGACCAACGGTGAAAAATTTCAGGAAAATTCTGTAAAATTTTAACACTGATTTTCCGTGATTCCAAACTGCATGCCATTGAAAAAATACTTAATTCGTACCATCAATCAATAGAAGGAAATTTGGCATGCACACCAGGGTGTTGCAAAATAGAGGCATGGATGACGAAAGTTGCAAAAAACACTGAGCAAATTTAGGTGACTTGTTTTTGCATGCCGTTTTGAATTTCATGAATTTACCTTATTTCAAGTCATGAATGTAAATGGTATGCATGTAGCTACAGTCCAATACACAAAAATTGTGGAAAAATTGAATAAACATCAATTTTTGAATTGAAAAAAAAATCTAAAAAACGCCGTGACTTCTTGCATGCCGCTATATATTTTGTTGGTAGATACTTTTTTGAGCCGAAATGCAAAATAGCATAAATGTAGCTTTATGACAATTGGTTGAAAAAACAGAAAAATCGTCCGATTTAATAAATTTCATCATCATGCTGACCGGTAGCGAAATTGTTGTTTACTTCTGAACGGTGGTATAGGCAATGACCTAGCGTGTAGCGTCTATCATAGGAGTAGTAGGTAATCTCTCGTGCTAGTCGACGTATGATAGGCCACGTTTAGACTAGAGACCGGGAGATTCGAGTCATTTGAATTGATTTTTTTTTACAATTCTTGAATGTTGGACTGTGACAACATGTATGTTATTTCAGCCATCACTTTGAAATAATGTTTATTCAAACAACTTTCATGGAGCTACATGCATGCCATTTCGTGCATGCATACAAAGCGGCATGCAAGAAGAAGTCACGGCATTTTTTAGATTTTTTTTTCAATTCAAAAATTGATGTTTATTCAATTTTTTCACAATTTTTGTGTATTGGGCTGTAGATACATGCATGCCATTTACATTCATGACTTGAAATGAGGTAAATTCATCAAATACTAAACGGCATGCAGAAACAAGTCACCTGAATTTGCACTATTTTTTTGCAACTTTTGTTATTATTTATAATACGATGGGCTTATTCAATATGCATGCCATTTCAATTAGATAATTATTCCAATATAAAATTAATATTCATTCTCATTAGGAGTGATATGGAATCACGGAAAATCCGTAGTCAAGTTTTACAGAATTTTCCGGAAAGCTTTTCACCGTTGGTCTCACGAGGGGTGCATGCCAATTTTTCCATAGTGTTTTTATTACAAAAACTCCAATTCTTCACATCAGCATGCAATTTGAAAACACGGAATTTCCCTTAAATTTTTTTCAGGTTTTCATAACACTTCGATCATCTTGGGCGGCTGCGGGGTGCATGCCATCAATTATTAGAGCTTCAATTAGTTTGAACTTCCGTATATTACAATGGCATGCAGTATAATATCACGGAGAAACACGAAAATCCGCTACAGAAAGAAAAGCGTTTTTCCTTATGAAGAGGACGCGCGGGGGGGCTAAGACCCCGACTATCTTTGATATTTTAGGGTTAGTTATCAAGCCTTAAAAAGGCATGCACGAAAAAATGGTAGAACGTCACCTGTCATGACCTCCCGGTCTACAAGGGAGACGTAGGGAATCGGTTTTTGAAGTGTTTGTGCATATCCTCGCCCTGCAAACATGAATAATTAATGATATAGTTTACTATTTGGAGCCCTCGGATCACCACGAGTGAGACGCTGGGGGAAGTAAGCCTCCATTGCAATGCAATTAATTCAATAAAGAGGGTACTGACTAACAGCGTATAGTATCAAAGTCATGTTCCTTTCTAACAAAACAACTATTTTGTTTCCCATTTTCGATTTCTTCTTAAAAAATACATCAAAAACATAGGGTTTCATTGGTATCCGTCAACCCATTTTTGATAAATACTATTTTTTCTGTTTCATATAAGTAGATGAACAGATTCAAATTTATGGTTCGCAACGAAAGGCAGAGAAGAATATAATCGTGTCGCCACTCACGATAAAACCCATCAGGTGGTACGATCGGAAGTATTTCATTACTGATTTCAAAATTTCCAATGGTACCTATTTCAATATTTCATCTTGGCTTTCCTGACTGCACCAGAAATTTATGGATTTCAATTGGTATGGCAACTACCACCATGCCAGACTGATATCACTCGTACTCGCTAACAAGGCGGATTTCATGAGTTCACCAAGGTTTTCGAAATTTCACCTAGGATTTCTAGATTTCATCAAGAATTGGAAACTAAAAGCTTGTTTCGACGATGGAATTTGTCGCTGCAACTCCAGAAAATTGCATATGTTCATGCAAGTATTTCGAGTTGCATGAATCTTTTTTGGTGCGATAAGTTGCAACGACTCAGTTATTTCTATGGTGAATTTGTTGCCGCAAACCAAAATACGTGGTTGCATCATTGTCAAGAATGTTTATTTTGAACATTTCCATCATTTTTTGAAACGTAAGGAATCAAGTTGAGTAATAAGGTGATTTCATGACAATATCAGCTATTAGAAATGAATGAAATCATATATAAATTCTGTAATGTGATGAACGACATTCATCTTGGTAACATTCAGTGCTAGTTTTCGATATTGGCAACCCAAACTGACAGATAGATGACATTTGTCGCAGCGACAAGTCGCCGCGAGATATTGCAGCGACAAATTGCATCGTCGAAACAGGGTGTTAGAAGTGAAACATCCTCTCCTTCTTTTGTATTCCAATTGGGAATTCCTCATATTTTCTTTCCCTTACCTGTAAAATATAATCTCTTCCACTTGTATTCCCAGATTTCCTGATTTTGTTTCGTTTGAAAAGGCATAGTACCTCAAAAACGTTACTCATCTGTGAACATTTTCATAAAACATACCCTATGAATATATAATTCGAAAGTCGAACGCCCTCACTTCAGCCATGTCAGATGTTAACTAACAATCTCAAACCTCTACATCGGCATAAGTCATTTAAGAAAAAAGACAGACAGTAAGGAAGGAGCTTGTCCTCTTTGCGATGCCTTCCAAATCCCAGTATATACATTGCAATTATCATCATTATAATGTAAGTATTATTTTATTTTGAATATACCTCGGTAAAGGTTCCATTTCTTCATCCAGAAATTATATCCTTCGGTGTACGGCCTTGGTAAACAATATTCTGGTGTTCGAAAAATATTGACACTTTTCGGCTCGTATTAGTCTCGTATATTGGTGGAAAATTTCCCCTGGGATTCATTGGGGTATGTTAACCTCAGATCACGCACTAGACTAACTAAACATTCTTTACGCTGCTGCGTCCGCGGAAAATACAATTCACAGCCAACAAACAATAAAACACGTAATTGAATCATTAAAGCGTCGCCTTTTGTTTTTTACGTGTATATTGCATTAAATGCTTGCACAGCACACGGCCAATTTCATTTTCTCATATATTTATAATTGGAATCTTTTTTACGACGAAGCGATATACTGAGGTCGTTCTCTGTCGGGTATGACGAAACATTTCGGCAAATGGACCACCGACCACGAGCTTTTTTCGCGAAATTAACAGTCCGTATGGGCAATTTTGCCTTGTCATCGTGGGAGAAATTATGAAGTGACTAGGGGCCGGCGGTTCGATGACAAGTCGAGAGGTTTATTATGTTATCATGCAAAATGAATTGAAAAATGTAGAGAGTTGAAATTACTCAAACCCATTTCGATGTTTTATGAGTAACAACCGTGAAAAGTAATTACATGATGATCGCTTTTTCGGAAATTGATGTATGGAAAGCAAGTAACACCTTGAGGGAGAGGGGGAATCAGAGGAAAAATCATGTGTTCAACTCGGCAGCAAAGTATATTTTCTGCCTTAGCTGAATTCCTAGTCTCGCTACGCTCGGCTATCAACCGCGGCAGTCAATCTACTACGAGGGGTTGACCACATGGGAATTCCGGTGTACAATTGATAGGAATTCCGAGGGATTCCGAGGGAATTCCGAGGGAATTCCGGGGAATTCCAGGGAATTCCGAGGGAATTCCGAGGGAATTCCGGGGAATTCCGAGGGAATTCCTGGGGAATTCCGAGGGCATTCGACTGCCATTATTTTCCTCAATATTTCAAAAATGACGTGTCTTGAAATTTCACTATACAAGACGAAGGGACGCCCTTGATTGTGGAAGAGAGACTAGATCATAATTGGCAGACAAAACGCAGGTTGTCTGCATTGTTGCCAGCGGTTACCGAAATTGAAATAAGACGGTTATAGCTCGCGTTATACGATCTGAGTTATATAGTCAATGACTGCAGTCTTTGTATGATTTCTGAAGTTTCTTTGCAGCTCCATCATGTTATTTGGACGGTTTTATATAATTTATCGGTTTGTAATAAAAAGATGATCGGATATATTGTGGTTCAATGTCAACTGTTCTCATTTGAGATTATACAGGGTGAACACACCGGTTAAAAATATTTTTTTTATTTTCCTAGTAGGTAATGTTGAAGGATTGTCAATAATTTTTGATATTATGGAATATAAGGTAAACGCACCAATTATTGACAGTGCTCCAGTAATTGACATTTGTTGATATTTTTTTCAAAAATAAGGCCATTGAAGTGAAATGGAGCAATTTCCATATATAATCTGTAAGATTGGTACATTTGGCAACATTGTAGCTATTGGGCGGGAAATTGGGTGCTTTCATAGTTTGTTTATACGTGATGAAAGTTCAACGTGTCTGATTTTCTAAATAATTTTAAGTAAATTGTTTAGGTAGGTCCAATCAAAAAATTTTTTTTTCATTTTCGGTGTGTATGTTTCGCGAATTTCAACTATTTGTTAGCATTTAGTAGACTGTAAAACTGATTTTGTGTATAATATTCAATCACAATAAGTCACCTAAACCACTTTTTCTGGAATGTCAATGACTGGATCAAGGAATGCATATGTGTACCAGTCATTGACATTGGGTGTCAATGACTGGTACACTGGTAATTATTGAAAGGTGAATGCCAAAAAGCACAAGAAGACATACATAAGCTCGCCTAGAAATATGGGCTCGGACAAATTTCTGGTTCCAGTCTTTGACAGGGGGTGTCAATTACTGGAACATAGAGTGTCAATTACTGGAACATCAATTGTTACAGATGGCGCCAAGAAAGAATTATAGTCAGGATAAGATGAATGCCGCTCTAGAAGCTGTAGCAAGAGGAATACCTTTAGCTACAGCTGCGAAAATTCACTCTGTTCCAAGAGTAACACTAATTTATAAATCGTCAAGTAGGCTACCTACGGAGTGTAGAATGGGGCCAAATACCGTTCTTACCACCAACGAAGAGGACCGAGAAGAGGACCTTTTAGAGAAGTGGATCCTTTCACTGGCTAAGATACACCACCCAGTCAATAAGGAACAGCTACTGGACAGTGTGAGTCTGATAGTTCAAGAAGCCAAACGACCAAAACCCATTTACCAACTCTCGTCCTGGTCGAAAATGGTACGATTGCTTCATGAAACGCCATCCAAATCTTACTGAGAGGGTCGCCCAAAACTTAACGCCCGCTCGCGAAAACGTTTCTGAACCCCAACTACGACAATGGTTTCGAGAAATAAAGGAATATTTGATATCCAAAAACCTATTTGAGATAACAAACGATTCCACAAGAATTTTTAATTGTGATGAGAGCGTTTTTTTTCTTCAGCCAAAGGGCGACAAAGTGTTGACAAGAAAAGGTAATAAAACTGTATATAATGCAGGAACAAACGATGAAAAAGAAAATCTTACCGTTTTGGTAACTGCTAATGCGGCTGGAGAATTAGGTCCTCCTATGATCATTTTCGAATATGAAAGGATTCCGAGTCATATAGCCCTTAGTGTTAATAAAAGCATAGGACGGTTCGAAAGTGGTTGGATGTGTGGCTCCACATTCTATGAATATATAACAAGCGTATTTGTTCCATGGTTGGATAAGAAAAAAATTAAACGACTGATTCTTATGTTCGTAGATGGTCATGTGTCTCATATGACATTCCATTTGTCACAGTATTGTTCTAAAAATAGAATGAGCTTTTCGCACTCTATCCAAAAAAGGAAGAAAAGCTTGCGATAATCAAGAAGTCAACGAAAAGAAAGAGGAAAGTTTCAGATTCTGCAAGTTCAGTTGAATTCGAGGAATGGGTAGGAAGCGGGGATAGTCTCGATGATGTCGACATCTATTCAGAAAGAGATTCAGAGAGCGATGAAGATGACGATATCCCGCTGAGTTATTTGGTCACAAAATCGAATTTGAAATATGAAGATATTCGTGTTGGAGATTTTGTTTTGGCCAGGTTTATGGGCGGAGTTTTCGTTTAGTCGAAAATGATATATCAAGTTTGAAGATATCATCGATAAATTATCTCAACCTGAAATTATAAATGTCGGTGACAGAATTAACTATATATTTTCATATGACAATTGACATATTTGAAGCCTAGCTCTTCCAAAATGTGATTCGAATTTTTTGTATTTGTTTTTCTTTGTAAGAAGTTGATTTTCAATTACTAATTTGAATAAATGTTCTTTTATTGCGTGTCAATCATTGGTGTGTCAATAACTGGTACATAGAAAAAATCTGGGTGTCAATAACTGGTGCATCAAACATATATTTTTGTTAAATTTTCACAAACAAAAAGTATGTTTTTTTCAGTGAATCGATTTTGGTATATTGATTGTCAATGTACAAACTACAGGTAAAAAAATATAAACTGAATCTGAAGTCATAATTGTGACCCATGGAATTGTTTTAATGCAATTTATTACCTAAAGATGTCAATAACTGGTGCGTTTACCTTACGTTTCTGGGAAACAGTTTATTTTCGCTATATAAGCGATGACAAAAACGTATAAAAAGAATTTTCTCCACAGATTGAGTATCCCGTAATCATTTAGCGGTTGAAAATAATAGAACTTACTCAATAGACCATAAAATTTCGTTTTTTTTTTAATGACAAATTGTATTTTTTCGATACTTATTATTACGGATTCAGAACTTGATTCTATAAGGAGAAATCTCAGGAAAAATGATGTTAATAAAACAAACCTGAGTGGAATCAGACGATCCGTTCCCTTTATTTTACGATTGTGACTTGCATTATATAGATGATTTATTTTGTTTCCGATATAATAAATACCAGCCTCAATGAAAATGTGAAAAGTTTTGATATGTAAAATCCGATATTATTCAGATTGGGTCATAATCATAACATGGTCTACTTAAGCGTCTAAAGTTTATGTTCCACTCAGAAATCTCAAAAAAAACTTTTGTGGGAAAGTTCCGAAATATATCTTTCATATTTCGTCGGGTTTCCTCGGAATTCCCCGGAATTCCCAGTATTTCCGTCATTTAGTTTCAATATTTTATCGATATTTCTTCAAATTGACATATTTTTTTGTAGGAATTCCGAGGAATTCCGGGGAATTCCGGGGAATTCCGAGGGAATTCCGGTTTACGGGAATTCCAGTGTACACATTTTTCCTCAGTGGTCAACCCCTCGATCTACTACTTTGTTGGTGGCGTTTGTTCTGGTATAATCCTGTTCGGGAAATATTCTCAACGAAGTGAGAAAATTATGATGACCTGATGTCTCATTAGGTATAATGCCCCAGATTATTTACTTCAACGCGATAATATGACGAAAAAGTTCGAATTTAGAAAACAGAGTTTCATAGCAATCAATCGCGTTCCCCAACAGCGATAAAATTGACACTTGACAGCCATGAAACTAATGTCCAGCTGTCATTTCTCTCGAATCAAACGTGATTCTTAATTCTACTGGGAGGAACGAAATGATTATGTTACGGCCAGTTGCACCGCTTTTCTTAAGCTGTGCTTTATCTGAGCCAGGCTTTGTTGCTATGGATTTGCCAATCAGCTTCCTTGTTCCTTAACGATTGAGCCAAGCTTAGTTGAATCTCTGCTGAGTTGAAGCGGTGCAACTGGCCCTTAAATCAAATAAAAATCACCGGTATTTATTGTGCTATTGTAGTTTGTTGCTACCTCGGGTAATGATATGGAAATATGTATTCGTGTATATATGTATGAAGGCACCTACTGAGTGGCTGACTATTCTTACATTTTATTTATTCACCTTTTTCTTTAGAATATTTAATTGGCCGATACTTGATCAAAATCTATAATAGCATTATTTAAAAGACATTTATTGTCTGATTTTCACCTATTGTAATACCATAACACTCCTGAAGAAGCTGTCGTATAGTGAAATTGAAAAAAGTGGAGCGGTTTTATAGCTGAATGGAAGTGGCCCTTACTCGATGAAAACCCATATGAAACAAATAATATACAGTTCCTTGTAAGATTTTTACATATTAGGGTTTAGTCAACCGGGACACGTGTTTCGCTATAGAAGGAAGCTATTGTATAGCGAAACACGTGTCGCAGTTTAGTAAACTCCTTTGAATTTTTATCAATCGTTCCACCCTTGGCAATATCTACACGGATGACTCGAATAGTACAGAATTCCCACCCCATTATTGTGAATTTGGAGACCTGTAGAAACTCTCTTGCTCAGGGATCTTCTTTCAATAGAACAGCTGAGCTTTGGAACTCCTTGCAGGAAGAGGTTTTTGCTGAGGCTTACAAACTTCAAAAATTCAAAGTGAACGTTAATTCGTATCTCCTGTCTCTTGATTCACGCGGTGTTTTTTGAACATTACAGGGCTTTCCTTTCGTGTGAATCTCCATATAAAAAACCCTAATATGTGAAAATCGTAGAGGAAACTGTATATTATTGGTTTTATAACTGTCTATTGAATATCACACAAGGTGTTTATGGTAGGCATATTTATAAAATGTTTGTATAACTATCTTGCTACAAACATATCGTTCGTGAATGAATATGTATAATGTAATATTCGAAAATAAGAAAGCAAACTGTCCTTACATCACAGAATTCAAGCAGGCTAGTTAGCATAGAATAATTGAATTTAATCAAAAAACACTTTCCTGAGTGATTTTCATTCACCAGTTTACAAAACAGCCAAACGTGTTTCACTATACAATAACTTCTTTAGGCATGGTAACAGTGAAGAAGTCAGCAAGTAATTTGGCAATTGTGTTGTTCCCGTTTGGATTGTGTGAATTGTGTCCAACAATTGAATAATCGCCACAATATATTTGTATTCGAAAATATGTTCATGTAGAAACTACATTTTCGAGCTTTCTTGGAGAGAAATATACATTTTCAACAAATTTATGTAGTGGGATTATTAGTCTACAGAGTACTGATCGAAAGTAAGTATTTTTTTGTGGATAAATCTGCACTTCGTAGTGTTCTGGGTTTCAAACCAAGCACAATCCAAAAAAATAGGAATTGATATTGGAATCTATACAAGTGTAGAAAGGTAAAATTTTTTCAGATTGTCGTAGGTCAGAAACCCAGAAAACTACATAGAGTAGTCTACAGAGTATGATTCGGAGAAAAAAAGAGCCAAAATATGATTCCCCTCTTCTGAAACATGTTGTGTTCATTTCCTGGTACTGGGGTTTAAAATAATTACATGCATGGTCTACTTGAAAACGAGTCGTTATGTTTAGTTCCAATTCCTTCGCGAATTCATCACCTCACCTAGACCGGTGAAACCCTGTACACTCGAACACAACGTCATTACTTACAACTTAACTGTATCATTAAGCTTAACATCCCCAATTCATCTGTCTCGAGTAGACTTAGTACAATCATTAACGAGGCGGCGCTAGGGGCACAAACACAGACGAACTCGGGCCATGATAAACTAAATCCAAGTATTCGCAGGATAAACTAGACGAAATTGCACGTCTTGACGGGCACCCTGTCTCGGGGATAATGCGAGGACATCAGCCCGGCGAGTGGAGTGGCTTTTGTTGTCATAGGACGTGGAATTACACGGGACTCGTCGGATCACGGTGGCTGTGCATATGCATGCAAAGCGACTTTGGAGAGAATTCTTAATATATGTTGGGACTATTATAAAAACGAAGATAATGTGAGCTTCATCAGAATTCATATTAGCTTGTAATTGTTTTCGAACTATATGTTAATATAAATTTATTCTATTCAAAACGACTACGTAAAACATATTATAATAGGTTGAAAAACGGATATAATAATATAATAGTAATTACTGTTGACTTGTCAACAAATTAAAGCTCTTTTATTCTCATTCACATCCAAACAAGCGGCATTAAATCGCTGGCGCCAAGACCCCAGTTTGAAGACGAGATCTGAGTGGGTGAAAGCAAGAAATAGGTGTAGTGCAACAATTGAAGCTGCTAAAGAAGCACATAATCAGAAAATTCGTTCAAAACTTGTTGAATGTACAAACGGTTCTCGTTCGTTCTGGTCATTTGCTAAAGCTGTCACCAAAAATTTCACTTCTAATTCATTTCCCCCTTTAACCAAAGAAGATGGATCACAAGCTACCTCTGCCCAACAAAAAAAAAACGAATATAAGAAATAGACCTGGATACGAATAAGGCTTGCGGATCTGATGGAATCCCGAATTAACACCAGTAATTTGCGAATTATTCAACCATTCATATAACCTTGGCTTGGGGTTTTTTCTAAGTCCTGGGGGACAGCAAGAGTTCAGCCAGTTCCTAAAAAAAGGAATAAGACTTTACCTTGTAATCCAATTGCAATGCTTTCTATCATTTCCAATGTCATGGAAAAAGCAATCAATACGGAATTCGCCATCAAATATCAACCAGTGACTTATTGGCTTACGTTTCTCATATTTGGCAGCATACAATCGAGAAAATTTGGAGAAACGATAGCTGTTGCACTCGATATTTCAAAAGCGTTTGATCGAGTTTGCCATTGGGGTCCCCTTTCTAAACTGTGGTCTTATAGTTTGCCTCCTCAGTTGTGTGCTTTGTTGAAGAGTACGGTTTGTTGATGGAATATCATCTGATATTCTCCCAATGAATGTAGGTGTTCCACAGGGTTCAGCTCTGGCGCCCACATTGTTTCCGCTTCGAATTAATGATTTTCTCGAGAAAATATCTTGTTCGATACACAGTTTTGCGGACGACAGTAATACTCTTCATACCAGTTTTTCTTACAGAGTTCCCATACTAGCTCGAGAAACAAAAATTCAAAGAAAGATTCACGTCAATAGAATTAACGACGACTTGGTGAAAGTAATAGAATGGGGTAACATGAATTTGGTGGAATTTAATGCTACGAAAACCGAGGCATGTCTCTTCTCAAGAAAAACCGATCTATCATCGTCTAATACTCAGATGTCAGGAGTAACTGTTCCTACAAAATCAAGTATCTCGATGCTAGGAATTACGATCACTGATAAACTCTCATGGGAAAACCATGTGAGATCGAGCGCTGAGAGTGATTGCCAGAAACTTGGACTTCTATTTCGTGCGAACAAATACTTCACTTCTCGTCAGCTTCTACAAGGCTTAGAAACGACCTGTGATGGAATACAGTTCTCATATAGAATTCGGCACCAAAACATTCATTGAGGCTTCTCGATTCTATTCAGAGAACAGTAATTCGTCTTGTTGGTGATTCTTCGCTCATAGACACGCTCACTTCATTGGAACATCGTAGAAGGGTCAGAGACTTGTCTCTCTTCTATAGATCTTTCACAGTCGATGCTCTTTCGAATTTGTTGAAACTGGCTCAAACTTGAAGAAATCTTTTCAGACGGAATTGACAACGGCAAGAAGTTGATATATTTTTTATTACACAGAAAACATGACAACCACAACATACAGAGTATAATATATGAAAGGTAACATTGTATTCTCAACATTCTTCCTCAATGTGAACTCTTCATGAATCTTAAAGAGAGACGATTGAAAAATAACACTCTTCCTCAATGTGAACTCTTCATGAATTTGAAAGAAAGATGATTGAAAAGTTCTCTTCCTAGGGGTTTCGTAAACAAATCAGCATAATTTTCCTTGGATGGAATGTATGCAATATTCACATTTCCATTCAAAATTCTCTCTCTAGTATAATGATAATGAATATCAATGTGTTTGCTTCTCTGGTGTAGCACAGGATTTTCAGAGAGATGTATAGTCGACTGGTTATCACAATAAAGTAATGGTGTCAAGTGTTGATCCATATCACTTAATAACTGCGACATCCACATAGCTTGTCTACAGGTGATAGACAAAGCCATGTATTCAGCTTCTGTGGAAGAAACTGCTACACTTTGTTGCTTTTTAGTGGACCAACAAACAACACATCCACCGTAAAATGCAACATATCCACTATATGATCTTCTATCATCCAACGAATTCGCAAATGAGGCATCACTGTACAAAATTAGTGAAGGGGAAGGTTCTGAATTATATACTAGTTTTTTCTTAATTGTTCCCTTCAAGTAACGAAAAAGATGCTTTACTGCATTGTTATGAATATTTGATGGATCGACAGAAAATTGCGACAAGACATTGACGGAGTAAGAAATATAGGGCCGTGTTCTCATAGCTAGATAAAGAAGACTACCAATTTTCGACTGGTATAATTCTTTGTCAGTTCTTGAGTCTCCTTCTTGTGATTTTCGCAACTGTGTTCCACAATCCATAGGGGTTGAGGCAGGTTTACAATCCAAAAAATTATATTTATCCAGCAATTTATGAATGTACTGCTCCTGCGATAAAGTCAAATAATTATTCTGCCAAGTGATTTGGAGAGAAAGAAGAAATTTTGGTATTCCGAGAAAAGTTACTTCGAAATGTTGAACCAAAATATTTTCAACAGTTTTTATTCTCTCATTTGATGTAGCAAGAAGTAGGAGGTCATCCACATAAACTGCTACAAGCTGTTGCTTATCAGGAGGGAAAAATGAGCAAGGATGTGCAGTGGACTGTTGAAGATTGATTTTGTTCAGAACTGTAATCAATTTCTGATTCCATTGACGAGGTGACTGCTTCAATCCATAAATACTTTTCTTCAATCGACAAACTCTCCCTGGTTGTTCATCAACCCCTTTCGGTATTTTTATGTAAACCTCAACGTCAATATCCCCATTCAAGAACGCTGTTTTGATGTCCAGTTGCCTTACTACCATTTTTCTATGTACAGCATGAGATAGAAGTAGTCGAATCGTTTCGTATCGCACCACAGGAGAGAAAGTCTCTTCAAAGTCAACTCCTGGAATTTGACTGAATCCCTGGGCAACAAGTCTGGCTTTATATTTACAAATTTCTCCCTTTTCGGACATTTTTTTCTTGAAAACCCATCGACATCCAATGACTCTTTGATCGTTTACTGATTCAACAATGTCCCAAACTCCATTTTTCTTCATTGATTCCAGTTCTTCAGTAATTGCTAGTCTCTATTCTCTTTCTTCTGGACCAGACACTGCTTCTTCAAAAGTTGATGGTTCATTTATAGCAAAATTGCAGAATTCTTGTTCATAACGTAGTGGTGGGTTACATTTTCGAGTACTACGTCGAATATTGAAATGATTTTCTTCTGAACTACTAGCTACAGGCTGTATTTCATCGTATGTTTCATTTGTTGAACATTTTGGAATATAACTCCCGTCTTCTTCAGAAATGTCATCATTTTTATTTCGGTTGTTGAATGGTTCATTTTGAATAGACTGTATCTGAAGTTCCTCAGTTTTATCCATTGGAGTGATATGGAACAAATCATCAGAAATGAAGACATAATCCCTTGAAATTGTAACTTTCTTTCCTGTCCAAAATCGATACCATCCGATTTTCTCACCATATCCGACTAAAAATGACTCTGAGGCTCTTTCATCAAACTCTCTACCCTTCACTCGAATTTCTTCGGGAATATAAGTATAAGCTCTCTCCCCGAATCCTTTAAGATGATTAATTGATGGTTTTTTACCAAGAAACAACTCGATCGGAGTTTCATTTGTGAAAGAGTGAGGCAAATGATTTTTTGTATATACTGCATGCGCCACAGCTTCAGCCCACAATATTTCGGGAAGTCCAGAGTCAATGAGACTTGTTCTAGCTATCGTTGTTATAGTTCTATTAAAACGTTCTGCTAAGCCATTTGTTTCATGGACTCTTGGAATGGAATTTTCAATTTTAATTCCCGTATCTGCGAAAAAAGACTTCAATGAATTCGATGAATATTCGCCTCCGTTATCGGACTTGAATATTTTAACTTTTCTTTCTGTTTGGCGCTCAATTCTCCTTATAAACTCTTCAGTAGCTTCTTCTACTTCACTTTTCTTGGAAATGAATTTCACCTCTGCATATCTTGGAAATTCGTCAATGAATGAAACGTAGTAGTTCTTTCCCCCTAATGATTTGATTGGAAAAGGTCCAGCAACATCGGAATGAATCTTTTCCAAAAGCTTAAAACATGGATTACCTTCCTTTTTGTTGATTTTTCGAGTCATCTTTGATTTTCGACATGCCGAACACTCTATTTCGAAGGTTTGTTTGTGTTATACATCAGGGTCTGCTACAGAGTTTTTTATATCAGAAAAGGACCTGATGGGAGCATGTCCTAATCGTCTATGCCAGGTCGAAATACTAATATTATTTGTAGCCGGTTCATTGTCCTCTTGGAAAACATTTTCTTAGGTTTTCGAAACTATCCAGCCAACCATTCTGTCTTTTTTCCATAGGGTTATATCTTCTCCACCTTTCATGGTTTTTCCCTTGGATTTCAATGTTTCCCATGATATAAGGGAACATTTAAGTTTGGGAGCATAAATAACATCGTGAAGTGTAACATTTATAGTGGAACCATGCGGCAAAAGAGCTTTCAGCTTAACATGACCAATGTGTATTGCTTCAATTTTTTCATTATTTCCAAGTCTGATGAAACCTTTATGAGGATGAATATCGTCAAAGACATGAATATTTCCAGTCATATGGGAAGTCGCTCCAGTATCAAAAATCCATTTGGACGATGCATTGTTCGCAAATGATGCAGGATATGCAACCTCGTCAGAATCATCGCTGTGGACTACGTGGACTTTCTCGTCGTAACGTTTTTTGTTTCTACAATTTTGAATAGTATGTCCCTTGTACCACCTGTTATTATCCTTGCAGTATTGACATTCTCTGATAATTTGTTTATTCTCTTTCTTCACCACGAAAGCAGTATTATCTTGTGATATAGATGTGGTACTTGTGATAGTTCTAATAACTGAGAACAAACATCGTCATAGGTCAGATTATCTTTGGTTTTGAGGTTATCAACTATATTATCCATTTCATCCGGTAGGGTGGTTGAGAATAATGAACCTTTTGCTTTTGCTGAATTAGCTGAGGGACGTAGAGCAGCTTCAAGGGAGTCATTTTTCTCAGATGGAGTTTTCGCTGTGCGTTCAATTAATCTCGCCCAAAGCTCATTATATTTAGCTAAATGGACTGCTAAACTATGCTTGGATTCACATTTGATTCCTACGACTGATTTCACTAGGCATGCAAAGAATATTCATTTCTTTTATTGAACAGATCGTTCAGTTTCTTCCACATTTCGTTAGCTTCTGTGAAGCAAGTTATTTGAGGGGCGATGGCTGAGTCTACATTGAATAATAAAAACGCTCTAGCTAATGAATGTCGATAGCGCCAGTCTTCACATTCCACTTGAAATTCTTTCATTTTCCCCGAATACTTAGCATCAGATGGTTCTACTTGGAGTCCATTTCTTGCTGGGTCTTTCTCTTCGCCTGTTGCTAAGAGGTTGTAAACATCCATGTATGCAAAAACCATGGTTTTCCACGAGTGGAAGTTAGAAATACCATGAAGTTTCTCAAATTTGGGAAACTTATCCATATTTGTGACTTCTGATATTTTTTTTGACACTTCGATAGTCTTTCTGACAGCTCTACGAATTTCTCCCTGAATAACTGTTAAATTCGGGCTTACAACTTTGATAACAACTTCAGTTGATTCCTCCAGGCGGTTAGCGACGATCTGGGCCCATAACCTGTTGAAACTGGCTCAAACTTGAAGAAATCTTTTCAGACGGAATTGACAACGGCAAAAAGTTGATATATTTTTCATTACACAGAAAACATGACAACCACAACATACAGAGTACAATATATGAAAGGTAACATTGTATTCTCAACAGAATTGTTACCCTTGGCAATATCTACACGGATGACTCGACGAGTACAGAATTGCCACCCCTTTGTTGTGAATTTGGAAACCTGTCGAACCTCTCTTGCTAAGGGATCTTTTTTCAATAGAACAGCTGAGCTTTGGAACTCCTCGCCAAAAGAGGTTTTTCCTGAGTGAGGCTTACAAACTTCAGAAATTCAAAGTGAATGTTAATTTGTATCTCGTGCCCCTTGAGTCACGCGGTGTTCTTTGAACATTACGGGGCTTCCCTTTCGTGTGAATCTATATATAAAAAAAAATTCGGTACTCATCTGTAGATACGTGTAAAATGGAATTTGGAAATTAATCCGTTCCGTAAAAAATTCGGTGCTCATCTGTAGATATGTGTAAAATGGAATTTGGAAATTAATCCGTTTGAATCGTGGCAGTAGAAATCAGTGAGTCACCCCGCTTCGGCAATCCAAAACGTTACCCGTCCCTTGCTAGCACAAGGCTTTACAAATTCTAGGGGCACATGGTAGTTGATAATAATTGAAATATCAAGAACGGATATTTGGTGTGGTGTCGTTTATAAGACGTTTCCTTGATCAATCGTCCAAATTATCGACGAATCGAGTTGACAAATTACTTTGTGTGACCTTAGACTACATTTGCATCGTCTGACAGTGGCGTCTGGGGTGACTTTCTGATTTTTTATTAGTGCATTTGCTATTTCGAGAGTAGATTTCCCAAGAGATTTGTTTTTCGATGTACAGACCTCTCCTGATAGGATTGATATCTAGGCCACCGCCATTTGCTAACTGCCCAGAGCCACCTAACGAAATATCTGCCTTGACCCAGGCGCAAACCGACAATGGATCGTGTATTGAATATAAAGCAGGCGATCAACGAAATCATCAATCAATCTGGAAGAAAACGTATTCGAATTCAGAGATCGTAATCAATACATCGAACATGTGTTCATTCGAAACATGTTATATAGAAAATGTTGGAAAGTACTTTTCGACCTAATATTCTTCTTCTATTCGAGAAGTAATGCTGCAGATTGGAGTTCTGAGTTGCCAGTTTGTACTAGACCAAGAGCCAGAGCCCAAAAAATTCTCTGAATTTACTAAGCCTGGATTTTTATGGCTTATTGCAGTGGTTGTGTACACAAACATACTGCGGTCAGTCAGGCGAAACTGAGAACAGGTGTTTCAGGTACGCTATCGAACCTGCCGTACTTGCCAAGGTAATAAAACGAATTTAATAAAGCTGAAAATCGTTATACAGATTGTATATTGCATATACATAAAAGGTACGACAGTCAGTCAACTGAATATGGGGACGGAGCTGGTCAGTCGGTCGCAATGTATGTACAAAAAATAAATACTGTGCAATTAATTTACTACACTTCAAAATTTTTGTGATCCAGTATGCCACCATGTGAATCAGAATTAATGCAACAATTTTTAAGAGCGAGCTACAGTGCTAACATTTGGCGAAATGCACATCGAAAAGTAACGACAGAACTGTCTCCAATCGATGACGGGTGGAAAATAAACAACAATAAATATGAATTCAATTGGTTCCAAGGTGATCAATTACCACAATTCGTCAAAGATGTCGTCATTCAATCTCCTCAGGAAAAATCAGGCATGAAAATAATAGTGTTAGCAAAGTTCAATGCTTCATATTTAATGTAAAAAATAATTTTTTTATTGTTTATAATAACAGTAATTATATTGATTTTTCAGATTCCCAACCCGAAACTCAATCGGAAACGACAGAGCTTGACAATTCTGATCGTGAGAGCGAAATGAATGAATTTGATGATTCGGAGCAAGAATTTGATGAGTAAATTAAGTAAGTATTAGTTGTGATAAATATAATCTAGAAGTATAATAACTGTTATATATTGTTATATTATTATTACTAAATGGCCTACTTACTTATTTCGTTTATTAAATAATAAAGAAAAAAGCAAACCGCCACCTGCGACGCCTAGCCCGCGCGAAATTTTCATTTCTATTTTTGCTGACTGACGGGAGTTGTCCCGCAAAATCGATAACTGATCATTTTTCTTTATGTTTCATATAGCATTCAATACCCTCACAAAAATTTTGAAGTGTAGTAAATTAATTGCACCGTATTTATTTTTTGTACATAGGTACATTGCGACCGACTGACCAGCTCCGTCCCCATATTCAGCTGACTGACTGTCGTACCTTTTATATATGCAATATACAATCTGTATAACGATTTTCAGCTTTATTAAATTCGTTTTATTACCTCGGCAGGTACGGCAGGGTCGATAGCGTACCTGAGACACCTGTTCTCAGTATCGCCTGACTGACCGCAGTATGTTTGTGTACACAACCACTGCAATAAGCCATTACAAAACCAGGCTTAGTAAATTCAGAGAATTTTTTTGGCTCTGGCTCTCCGTCTATACCAATCCCCATAGAACCTTACTGAGATATGATTGATATGTTGAACCACATTCATTGAAACCAACTCGAATGTGAACAAATTCAAACCTTCACATAGGCCAACGACACCTATCAGTTTGCAACTTGATGAAGTTGAAGCCTATATACCTTTTATTTGGTGAAGACAATATATTATTTGAAATCATCCTCGCTGATAATTAACGGAAATGTCAATATTCCGCACTTTTTCCGCACAATAATTCACCGCTGCGCGATTTGTGAAAGTGGTCATTTGAAAAATATGTTAATCGATCCGAAAAAATATGAAGATCCGATTCTACAGAAACGCCAACTACGCTCGAAGACACCGCGCGATGGTAATAATTCATCTTACCAATTCTGCGCGGCTCAGCTGGCATAAAATAGGCGCCCAACAATAGTTCCGTCTGCCACAGAAATCCGCTATATCTGGCGTCTGGAGTACGGTAACAGGCCATACCGACGCGGAACGGACAATCCGGACACCTACATGTGTCCCCTCATTATTATGACGATGATCGGTGGATGTTCGCTGGAACACGGCCAACAAGATAAATAGTGCGGCTTATCTCAGTTCGGCTGGGCGGAACGAGGCGAATAGTTCGGTTGATGACAGAAATATTTGTCAACGGATTTGTTGTTACAAGTTGTGAATTAGCGCATTTCGATTTTTTTCATATCTAGACGAATTAGGAAAGACGAAACGAATACTTAAATAAAGAGTCATGTTTTGGGGAATCGACATATTATGTTCCGACAATGGCTACTCTTTCGAGGTCGGTTTGTAATGAGTCTTCCAGATGAGATTTCATCTGATATTTCACCATTTTATACTGGTGCCCCGCAAGAAACATTACATTCTTCTATCAAATGGACCACTGGCAAGAAGTAAATTCTTCAGTATTACTTTACGAATGATAGTAATCTGCCAAGCACTGTTTTGTATTTCGGTGGTTGTTATCAAAATGTATGTACTGTGATGATCAAGTTCATACCATCCTGAAATATTCAATAAGTTACTGTTGAAACTACTACATGGACTATATGGTAATAAGAAATGTGATGAAAAAATAGCGGGTTTTCACTGTGGCTTTTATAAGTGATATAATAAGTATAAGAATATCTTATAAAAACAAGAATTGTAAACTTACAAGTAAACAGAGTTATTTAAACGAATAGGTATATCAATACATATTGGGTATAACTTCTAAGGTACATGTAACAAGTGAATTAAAAATTGAAATAAATTATTAGTTTTGATAAATATGATCGTGAAAGTATACAAAATTTCAAGCGCGTCTCTTCTCTGAGAATAATCCAATTATGATGTTCGTAGTTATGACCATGAAAGGCTACCTGGTGCTGCCATATGTGCTCCGCGTGAAATACTATTCTCAAACATTAACTGGGCGTTTTTTTCGAAAACCCTGGAGAGGAACAAAATTTCGGATTTCGAAAACCTTCGTGAAAATGTTTCTGCTAATGGTTTGATGCCTCCCACCCAGCAAAATTAACACAAATCAGTTCAAAACTCTTCTGGAAGATAATGGATTATTGTTGGGAAAGTTGTGTGAAAAACTGAAAATTTTTCTGGGTTCTTGATATCTCATTACCTGATAATAATGAATCTATACACGTGTAGGAGGGCAGATTCCAATCCACCACGAAAAGTTTCTGCGTTGATAAAAACAGTTCCTTCTGAATGAACTACGTCCTATTATTCACCAACTTCTCGTATAACATGCACTATAGCTTGTGGTAAGTTAACAACCCAAAATACTAGGAGAGGAAAATTCATCTACCACAGTGTATTGCCTTTCATACAGTACTTGGAAGCATGGTAATATGGGCCGAAATGTGTAGGGAATTTAAAAATTCAGAAAATCTTTGCAAATGTTGATATGTTAAAATCATCCTCGAGGGTTTGAGATTGAGGTTTCCATAATAATATAATAGTCAACAATGTAGAAGAGTCATTGAAAGAGCAAGGTATGCTATAGTAAGACATTTCAATTGTACCAAGGCTAGGATAATTCATGAAATAAAATAGGATACAGAAGGATTCAAATTACTTAGGTACTTATTTGTATAACTTCATTCAAAAATTCATATTTCGATAACGAAAAAAATAATTCATATTAAATTCAAAGATTTTTAGAAACTGTAAAGCTGCAAGCAAAGGGTCTCCTCGGTTAAGATGGTCGAAATGCCCTTAATCACGAAATTTCGATTTGACCCTCGATTGATGTTACCCAGGTCTGAAAAACTATCACCATATTTTTTTTCCTCCTCCCCCTATCTTTTCTCCTCTGAGGGTGGAAAAATGGCATTTTCCATGTTTTATTTTTTTCTCTCACTCCAGGACTCGAAAAATATTGAAAAAATTCAAGTATATAAAAGACAGTCTGTTATTCGAAATAAAATTTTTTGGGCCCCCGGGCCCCCCATGAAGGCCTTAAAATTGATAAAGAACAGTTATAGGATATATTTAATGTGAAAAATCTCCAAGTGAAAATCTTTCAACTTGTATAATAGCTCAACATTTCAGAATGAGTCAATTGAATTTGAGTGTACCCTATGAAAAATTGCATTTTAAACATTTTTGTTCTTTGAATTTTTTCAATAAAATCAATGACAAAAAAGTTACAGCCAATTTTTCATAAAAAATTCACAAAAAATGCTTTTTTCTCAAGTACCACCACTGATAACGAAATGAACGATACTAGTTGTGATAGTACATATCAGCCCCATTGAAATGATGAAACAATATCACCCGGGACACCTGGGTTTCTGCCATTTTTTTCCAATTTGTAATTTTTTTTGAAGGCCTTCATGGGGGGCCCGGGGCCCAAAAAATTTTATTTCGAAGAACAGACTGTCTTTTATATACTTGAACTTTTTCAATATTTTTCGAGTCGTGGAGTGAGAAAAAAAAAATAAAACATGAAAAATGCCATTTTTTCACCCTCAGAAGGGGGAAGATAGGGGGAAGAGAAAAAAAAATATGCTGAATGTTTTTCAGATCTGGGTAACATCATTCGAGGGTCAAATCGAAATTTCGTGATTAAGGGCATTTCGACCACCTTAACTGAGGAGACCCTTTCGTAATTACACTCCCTAAAAAGAGATTCATTTTCGTAGAAAGTTATCCAAAAGATCCAAAAGTATGATGAAGATTTGTGGATGATGTTTTTGTTATAAGGAATAGTGGTGGAAATGAACTTGACTCTTTTTGTGAATCAGTCAGAAGTAAGTTTTGCATCAGCTATCTGACAAGACATGTTTTCTATTGCCTATCGCACTGAATCAGTAGTGAAAAAGCTAAATCGCATATTAAACCATGCCGTAGACTACTCGACCACCACTGACCAATGATTTGATGATCTGGAGTTAATGCCAGTTTTACATTCACACTACATGTAATACATATTCTTACCTAACACAATTACACAAAAAATATAAATTCAACAAATACATTTTCTGAGATATTACGAAGAAAATGAAGCATAAAAAGAAAGGTATTGTAAAACTTTTCAATAATTTGTGGAATCGTATTCACCTAGAAATTGATTTGTTAAATAGGTAGAATCATGTATGAAAACGCTTCTGAAACCTGCGAGTTTGTCAAACTCAATAATATATAATTTGATGAATACGATTTCACAGGGACATTTATTTTCTGCTTCGATTTCTCAATTCTGCTCTCTTCCTCAAACTATCTATCATTCGTTCGATACAGCGGAGAATAAAGTCATATAATGGTTTTGTAATGAGCTCCCGGTCTATGAGAATTTTTTGACATGATTATATTTAGCACTAAAAATCATCTATCACATTGTTGCTACGGGCCCTTTCATTTCATCGAACGTAATTCTTTATATAAACCAAGCACTGATGGAGATAAATGTTTTCCATGGAAGTGTTATAGCTTGTATCCTCAAAGTTGATTTTTTTCATTATCATCGATTATGATAATTGGCGTATGTTATCGTCTGCTGTCTGCATCGATTGATTTCAGAGACACCTGACGGACTGGGGAGGCTGTTTGTGATGACTGATGACATTCCATCGGTTTTATAGAGACTGATACGGAGATGGCTAGTAAGGCTTATTCGGGTTCCCTCGAATATCTGAAAGCAACGCTTCAAGCGGCTACCATTTGAATAAGCATGCACAAACTTTCACTCGCTTTCATCTACTGTGCTAGGAATCTAACGTTGAAAGGAAAGACCTCGTTAATCCTTAGTTTGCACGAGTTACGACTATGAGTGTTGACATTTCTAGATAGACTTCAGCTGGTTTCAAACCCATTATGTTATATACATGATTGGTACTGAGCACCGTCAATCTGGAGATTATTTATTTTCTCTGTGGCTAGTATGAACTTTTCTGATTCTTTTTCCCCAATTCAATATAAATAATCGAATATAACTTATATGAGAGAGGTGACTTCAAGATACGTATGTATTTGTATAGGCTTGCACGGTCAGTTCTATGCAATGCTATCGGGTTGAACCATGGCACATGAAGTTTCATGTTCGACGTTCCGGCTCCGATTTTGGAGCTATTTTCAAGGAAAGATACTGGGGCTTCAAGGTCTCAATCTCTCTACTCCCCAGGTCTCGTCACGAGTTCTCTTTAAGGTATCAATCTGTTAACTCCTCAGATTGAACTAAGTTCAATGATATTTTGATCAGCGGAGGTCAATGAAGTGGAACTAATGAGTGTTTGGAATGGGGGTTTCAGATAATTAAGATCATCGAAAGTACTAATGAGCACCGGAAATTCATCTGCTACGGTGCGTTAAATGAGTTGTACTCCATGTTTGCATATGCAGGTATATCATTCACAGAGATTATAGATTATTTTTTCTCTTTTTATCGAAAACTAACGAGTGAGCGCAGAAGACAGAGGCTTGTACGGGCAAGGGTCAGCTCATGTTCTTGAGTTCCGTAGCGCTCCGGGACAAATAATTGATTTTCCGGTAGTCCATGTGCTATAACAACCGTGGGAAAACCCAGAAAAATCCAGTGATACAGAATCGACGAGGAACTAACCCGCTCGGACACAGACAGATCCTATTTTAATTTCTGTACAATTCTCACATCACAATACATCTGGTGCCTGCAACGTACCGCACTATTTTCAAACGAGCAGCCACTATCGAATGAATCTTTTAATAGGTGGCTCACACTCGGATAATAAAAAAGTCGGAGCCCCGATCACGAATTTTAATGACCCGATTTCGGGTATAATAGCCCTGATCATGCTTAATTATCGTTTCGAATTTAGATAGAGTAAAATTTCATAGGACGAGATTATATCAAAAATGCCGGTTTCCTAACGTGAATTTTAATAGCTGCTTTTGCTTCATATTTGTGACCGCAAAATGGGACATTATTGCTCCTGTTATAGTTTTAGTGTCGTGAATATAAATTATATTGCTTTTAGTTACAGATAACATGGAATTATCAGATTCCATGACCGAACAATTTGAAAATTAGCGTGTGAAGTACCTACCGGGTGTTTTTCAGTTATTACCACTTCAGGTAAATGGCCACAATAATTGTTGTTCACACTACTGAAACCAACTAAAAAAAGCTCCAATTTTCTTACTGAAGGCTATTTAATCGGGATGAGTGTACAAGAAAATCACGTGGAGTAACGAGATTTACAGATAATTAAATTTCCAATTGTATCACATACAACTTTTTTTTCCGATAGAAAACGTTATCGTCATCAATTCAATAATGAAAACATATTTCACTTATTTTTCCAGTCATCATGTACGTTCTTCAAATAACATGTGAGTTCGACATATTTTACAAGAACCCCGCACTAACAGTGGAGAAGAAGTTTCATTAGAATTTCCTAAATTTTTAATATATTGTACTCCGGGTTACCTGATCAAAGTCACCATTACCATAACCTTCCTTAATGAGCTGAATGAAGATTAGGAATTTCTTGATTTCACAAAAATAGTTTTGATTGAATTCGCTTGAATTTGTGGTTTGCTGTATACAATTACATTTCTGAACTTACATCGAAACTTAATGAAGTCAATATTTACGGATGTACAGAAAATCCAAACTCGTTTTGTCCAATTATTTGAATCAGGATCGATTTATTACGACAACGCAAAAACAACGTTCCATCGAAATACTTGATTGACAATTTTAAAATCATCTAAGGGGCGTTTAATGAAATGAAATCAATATGTAACACGCCCTTTCTATCCCCACCGAACGAATAAAACTATAATTCGAACATCTTCTTAGGTTCTTCCTCTTCTAGTCGTAAAGTTTTCTTGTCTAGGTTGAATAGATTCTCGAATACCTGGACTTCGATCAGAACTGCTAAGAAAACTATGGTCGAAATCAAAATGTGGACTGAAGTAACTGGTTGAATCTTGCTGTTATGTCTGGAATCTATTAGGTATCAAATGTTCTTTGTTTCTTCTATGAATTATTCCTTTTTCAATATAATATCTCGCAGTATTTGGTAATTCTATATTTTAGTGAATTTGTAGACTGAAATTATGTATCGAGTTCTCTTATTATGACAACGCAAAAACAACGTTCCATCTAAATACTTACTTGATTGGAAATATATAAATCATCTGAAGGGTGTTTGATGAAATGAAATCAATATTTAACACTTCCTGCCAATAGGGGATTCTAACGAGAATGGCGTAAAATACGAATTATCAGGAGTTAGGAATATTCATCTTTTTGGAGAAAAAAGAATACTGAAACGAGCCCGAAATGGAATTTTTCATTTGCATTGAGAAATTCGTGTCAAAACTGAAAAAACATTACAAGAATGATTTGGAAAATACTCCCTTCACGCGTATTGTAGTCATTTTTTCGGAAAGTAGATTCACACAGTTAACAAAACCGCTACACCGTTTCACAATAGCGTGTTATAGTACTATTGAATGTTTGATGAAGCTTTTGTAAAAAGAAATACGTATAGACCTATTAAGTGAAAATCATACAATAATGTGTTTATGAGGTGAAATTAATTTCGATACAAAGTACTAACAGTGATGTTCATGTTTCGGAAACAGCATTCATTTCCGTTTTCACAAGTGGACATAATTCGAATCGCAATGTCTCAAACGTTTCTTGTTTCGTCAAAAATCCGTAACGGATCTGACATTTGGAATGACACTTTGTTCATCAAGAGGAAAACAGAAGTTTGATTCATATCAATTTGACACTTCGAAATACCTAGTTATTCCCAGATAACATGATAAAACGGTATCTCCAAATTTTACTTTTCTCGTCCCTCTTTTTTTTGCTGATATCCGGGTGCTATTCGATTCTAATACTTCATGATCTCCATCGGCAGTGAGTGACTGATAATTTAGAGGCATTAGGGCATCTGTTTCCGAAATATGATGTTTTCAATTGGTTTATTTGGTTCTATAACATAGCTGTTACCGGTTCGTTTTACTTTTCCAGGTGATGGGGAACATATAGTATGCTGACAAAATGGTTAAGGCTTTCGCGGCCGAGGTTATTAGTATAACTACTTCTCTTCGGGCTTGAAGGCCGTCGTTCTTTGGAATTTCTTCCTGACGTTTCGCTAGCGCGAGTGGCCAGCTTCTTCAGAGGCTTATTCATCTCCGATGACTAAACAGTTCGATTTCTCAAGGCGTATTTATATTGATGCAGGTAGTCTGGAGTGTTAATTACTTCTGTCGGGTTCGGGGAATAATCATCATTATTAGTTGCCGCACTACCTGCTGTGATTTCATTATTTATTTTGATTTCTTCAGAATCGGATTCCAAATTCTGTTTAGAGTCAACGCTTCTTCCTTTCTGTTGAAATTGTCCGCATGTTTTTGGATCTCTATTGCCTCCCGTACCAGTCGGCTATGGTAACCTTGGTTGGGGGCAATCAGTGTTGCATTTTCGAACATAATCTTGTGGTCGCCCTCACTCAATGCGTGTTCCGCCACCGCCGATTTGTCGGTTTGCCCCAGCCTGCAGTTCCTTTGATGCTCTTTGAGCCTTGTACCCATGGATCTTTTCGTGGTACCGATGTAAACCTTCCCACAGGTGCACGGTATGCGATAAACCCCTGCCGCTGACGTGGGTCTCTTTTGTCTTTACCGACCTGAGGCTTTGCTGGATCTTTTGGTTGGCTTGAAAACTTTTTTTATGTTATATTTCCCCAAGAGTTTTCCAATTCTGTCAGTGACCCTCGGGATATATGGCAGATATGCATTCGCAACTACCTGAGAGTCCTCCCTGTTATGAACCGTGGGACTCTTCGGTTTCATGGCTATGACTCTCAGGTAGTTGCGAATGCATATCTGCCATATTCCAGTACTGACAGAATTGGAAAACTCTTGGGAAATATACATAAAAACGTTTTGCCGACCAAGAAGATCGCAAGCCTCGGTCGGTTAAAGACAAAAGAGACCCACTGTCAGCGGCGGTTTTCATGTGTGTGGGAATTCATGGTACCACGAAGATCCATGGGTACAAGGCTCAAGAGCATCAAAGGAACTGCAGCTGCGACAATCGGCGGTGGCGGAACGCATTGAGTGCGACCACAGATTATGTTCGAAAATGCAACTGATTCCCACCAAGGTTCCACTGGTAGGGGCATGAGATCCAAAACATGCGACAATTTAGAAAGGAAGAAGCGTTGACTCTAAACGAATTTGGAATCCGATTCTGAAGAAATAAGAATAAATAATGAAATCACGCAGGTGTGCGTTATGTGATTATTCCCCGAACCCGACAGAAGTAATTAACACTCCGACTACCTGCTCAATATAAAGCTTGAGAATGGTTTAGTCATCGGAGAGAGCCTCTGAAGAAGTGGCCACTGCGCTAGCGAAACGTCGGAAATTCGACGACGGCCTTCGCCCAGAGTACTATATAGTATGCTGTTTGTTATGGAATGTGTAGTTTGAGTGTCTAGTGAGTTTTCATTGTGGAATGCACGAGTTTCAATTTCTACAAGAATATCTTCTATTAAAATAACTGAACATTTTTCTATATGAACATCATTTTTTCAGAAATGATTTCTTGATCAATATTCACCAGTGAATTGCGTATTATTTTCGTTTCATACTTAAGACATCAGACGATTTGATTTCTGACTCCTGTATGGTGGTTTGACTCATAGAGTAAGAAGAATGCTTTTTTATATATACTCGTGTCAATATGAGGGGTAAATTTCGATCTAGTAAATGCCGATCATTCTTATTTTCAATTTCTGATGTGAATGCCATTGCTGTTGATTCCTGTTTGTTGATATACTTTGACTGTGACCACGACTGCAAACAACAGTCAATTGCGTTTTCGTAATCAGTAGGTATTTACCGTGTGAAATATTCAACGTCTGGAGGAGGTCTACTCTAAGAGCCAGAGACAAAAACCTAAGTGAAAACTCATTACAATGTGATATATCATCAAAACTGTAAACGCTACTTGGGCCGACAGCTGTCTCTCACATTTTCATGATTTTCTGCATACTATGAATACTGACGAATTACCTATTCGTGAGTTTTGTATTCCTTCAAACTCATAGTTCTGCGATGATTTATCGTTGACCCATTATCTGGCATATGAGGCTTTTTCGCGTGTACGCTTGAAATATTTCCTTTGGTGCTTGGATGTTAACGACCCTACATGTATTAACGAAAGAATATAAAAACAGTATGAATAAAAAATTGCTTTTATGTGCTGTGAAAAACTAGAATTTCGACATAACATAGAACAAACAACAATAAAACAGTTCCTAATGACAGTAACCGTGTGGTTTTTTTATCACGACACAGAAAAATATTACAGAATTTTATGATCCAATTTCTAGGTCTATTACTCAATTCCACCACATTTATTCAGGTTATACGGATCGTTTCAACATTTCCTCTCGACTTTGCGTACTTTATGACTGTATATAATTTGCGAATTAGCGACAATAAAGACATACTGACAATATTACGTAAGGACATCAACGAGGATAAAAAATGTAAAGTTAGAACAATGAATGAAGTCTCAAGAAAAAGTTCAATTATAACCTTCCTTACAATGTATAGAAGTGCCCCACTCAAAAAATTGGATAATTGGGTATAATATTTTCAAAGGGGGAAACGTATATGTTCCTTTGTTGAATGATTTGCGAATTTTATTCTGCTATTTGTAAAAAGCAAGTTTGGCGACCATGTGTTAATCAGTGATTCTATTCCCCAAAATTGAGCGTGCATCTATGAAACTCTCTCACATAGGTTTGATATATTGAATTATTGGAATTCAAGGTCCCAGGTATGAGTATATCGTTCACAACTGGCTCATGAGAGAAGCTTCAGTGGATTTCCAAAACAATTATGCAGTATTTGATTCTTGATATATGCAATGTGTCCAAAGCAAATGCTATAGGGATTCTCCTCAGATCGATAAAAAAAACTATCAAAAAAAATTTCTTTCATACAAACTGATTCAGCTGAGAGTGGACAAACAAAGAAATATAAATTTCAATGAAAAACCAAAAAATATAAACATCAATCGAATCCACAATTTTTTACCCCCCCCAGGAAATTATTTTTTCTAATCTCCCTTCCATCGATGCCAAGCTAATTCGGAAAAAAAAAATTGTAGACAAAAAATTTCATTCACCACCCCCCAAAAAAAAACAAAGGAAAAGAAAAAATATAGGAAAAGAAAAGTAAAAAAAAAAAGAAAAAAAGGGAAACAAAAACTACCGAAAAAAAAAAAAGGGGGGGGGGGAAAAAAAAACAAGTAATATTAAATTACCAACAAAAAAAAAACAACTATTCAAAAGAAAAAACCCACATTTTTTTTTTTTTTAAAAAAAATTAATTAATTACCCCACAATAATCCAAACAAAAAACAAAACAATTTTTTTTTAATAGAAAAGAAAAAAAAAAAAGAAAAAAGGAGAGCAAACTCTTCCACAAAAAGTAAGTCTTTTTTAACAAAATCCCCCACCAAACCAACAAAACCCCCCGGGATTCCCCGAAAGACCCAACTAATCCTCCTTCCAAACCCCCTAAAAGGGGGGGAGTTGGGAAAAAAACCAACAAAAAAACCCCAAAAAAAAAAACAATTGGGTGGGGAAGGGGGATGGGGGGGGCAAGCCAAAAGGCCAACCCCAGCCAACCAATTTTTGAAAAGAACGATGGGGGAATCCCCCACCCCCCCCTGGAAAGGGGGGGGGGAACGACCTGGTGGAGGCAAAATTAAATCAATTCCCTCGGAAACCCCGCCAAAAAAACGAGGAACAAAGCCGAAAGAAACAAAAAAAATCCTCCAACAGAAGGCCAACCAAAAAAAACGGACCGAAAAACCCTTTTCCCAAAAATCCACCCCAAACAATCAGGGACCAACGACGCGGACGGGTCAGCAACGAACAAAAAAGGGGTTTTCTGTCGGAAAAAAAAGAAAGTAAGGCAGATCCACAGGTCCATTTTTGGAAAGACGCTCCATCAAAAAAAAAAAAGAAATCAAAAAAAAAAAATTTCCTAATTGATCTTTTCTAACCCCCACCGACAGAAAGGAAAAAGTATTTCAAAAGGAAAGGAAGAAATTTTTTTGCCCGAACAAATGAAGAAAGGCGGGTTGGGGGAAAACAAAAATTCCTGCCGGGCACGGGGAAACCAAAGGGGGGGTTTAAAAGAAAGGAAAGAAAAATAAAAAGGAATATTTTTATTTTTTAAAGGAAAAAAAATCCAAATTTCCCGGGAATGAAATTTCAAGTTTTTTCAAACCTTTTTTTTAAGGCCGGGAAGGCCCTCCCTTCCGTTTGTTTTTTTTCGGTCTCCCCCCCTTTTTAAACCCAAGGGGGGAGGTCCCTCCCCTCCCCCCCAAACAAAGGACAAATCACCCCAAACCCCCAAAAAAAAAATAAAAAAGAAAAAAAATAAATTAAAAAAGGGGAAGAAAAAAAAAAAAAAGGAGAAGGAAAAACAGAGTTTAATTTTTTGTTTTAAGTCAGGGAAACCGGGTTTTGGAAAAAAAAAGAAGGGAAGAAATTTTTTGGATTTAAACCAATTCCTTCCTTTTGAAACAGAAAAGGAAAAAAAAAAAAGGGAAAAAAAAAAGAAAAGGAAAAGGAGTGGTTAAAAAATAAAAAAAAAATAAGGAAAGGGAAGGAGAAAGAAAAAGAATTTTTTTTGGTTAAAAAAAAAAAAAAAAAGGGGGAAAAATTATTAAAAAAAGTTTTTTTTTGGAAAATTTCCAAAAAAAAAGAAGGGGAAGGGAAGAAAAAATAAAAAAAAGAAAAAAAAAAAAAGGGGTCAATCGAAAAAAAAAAAATAGTTTTTTTTGAAAAAAAAGAAAAAGGACGGGTTTTACGAGGAACCCAAAAAATTTAATCGAAAAGTGGGAGAACAAAAAAAAATAAAGGGGAGGTGGATTGGTAACCCTTTAAAAAAAAACAAGTAAATGGCGGAAATTGGGGGGGGGGGGAAAAAAAAAAAATGGTTTGAAAAAAAGGTTTTTTGGGAAAAACTGGGAAAGGCGGAAAGGAAAATGAAAAAAAAAAATCTTGGGAGGGAAAAAAAAGGGGAAGAAAAAAAAATTTGAATGGGGGGTTCCATGAAAAAAAAAAAAAATTTGGGTTGTCAACGCTGGGGGAAATCACTAAGAATGAAAAAAAAAAATTAAAATTTTTTTGAAAAAAACTGGAAAAAAAGAGAGTTAAAATTTGCCCCTGATAGCAATGGACCGAGGGAATCTTGTTGACTCACCCTGTATAGTGATTGAGATTGATAGTGCTCAAATCATCTCAGAACAAATCGTTCGTTAAAGCTAGTCTTCAACTACGGTCACTGACTATGTCGAGGAGTGATAAATACTTAGTGGTTTGAACTGCCCTCACGCGAAAAAAAATTCTTTATATTCAACCATATGGCATAGCAAGCAGATACTTTTTATAAGGACAGGATCGCTAGTGAGCCACTATTAGTCGCCATTGTTGAATTCTATAACTTTTATCACTATTTTCGGAATTTTGTCAACTGTTACTATCCTTATTATTTGATACTTCAACTTTAATATATGTTGATGTGTGAGGCAAGCTCAGATTTTTCAAAGTCAATACTATAGCATCTATAGTCAGCAACTTTGCCTCCTCTCAGCCTTCATTGTAACTCTTACCGTTTTCGGAATCCCCATCCATCGACTCGAATTTCACTCACCCGGTATGAGAAGAATTATAAAAAATGTAATACTCAGGTCAGAATCCATTATCATGGCCCAAAACGTGGTACCCACAGAGTCTTGGTTGATTATAATAATATGGAAGATCATGTTTATTGAAGATATAGCAAGAAATCAATAAGTGGTTATTGAAGCTGTGGAATAAATGGCGTCCGGGTAATGAACAAGATAATTACGTGGCTAGGGCTCTGCGGTCCATTTGAAATTAAATTGATTCATTTGATGTCAGGAGTCTTAGGCAAGTAGTCCATTAATAAATATATATGACAGAGTTGGGCAAATTCACTACTTTCGTGAATTTAATTTACGCGACAAAATTAATTGAATTCATGCAGTGAAAATTCATCAGGAAATGAAAATTGAAGCAACGCGCTAGCTTGTAAATTGTCGATTCACAATCCATTTTGCCTATTTCTCGAGATTAACGGAACATAAATCGGTTTCCTAGCTAGAGTGATAACCTTTTTTATTAGAAGGGCGTAGTATTCGATGAATATTATTTCAGATATTTTAAACTTTTCATTAAGAAGTGAAGAAAAAGGTTTGTAGTGAATTTGCAACTAATCTCTTCAAACAAAATAACTCGTTTTTTTTTGGTTCCGTAACTATATAGGTATAATAATGAAGGATTATAAGTAGAGAAAATTAGTGATATTCTGCTGTCAGTCATAAAAAAAATTCCATGATAACTTTTTGGAGAAACTTGAGAGTTCACTAGTGTGTACAGGTCAGAGCTGGATTTTTTATCTACATCATTTGAGTGGTATTGGTTTAGACTTCCATTATCTATATTATCAGCCTGTTGCAGAAAAAAATATATATATATAATAAATACTTAGAAATCAAATGGGGCAAATGAATCCAACAAAATGGAATTGATTTGTATTCTTATAAGCTCTTGACTTTTGTTTTGCAACACGTTTCAATAGTTAATAATAAAAATAACGGAAATAATGGAAGTACGAACTAATACCTACCAATAGCAAGGAATATTCTCAACGACATCATCTAAAGCAAACAATTGAAATTCATCGAATAAATACATGAATGATAAACATCATATTTATATTTGAAGAAACAATATGCATATGCGTATCTTCTACAGGATGGTCAACATCAATTTCAAAAACTATTGATTTTTTTTATTGAAACAGAAATTGAAAGCTCCATCCAGAAGTAGTTGAAGGCTGGGTCTCACTAGGACACTTTTATGGACGCCACCAGTTGATGCCACTAAAGTTGCCCTGAAATGTCCCGGTGTGATTGAATAGTTGCCGCTTCTAGACATTGAAGCCAGTAAAAAATTTTGTTTTCTCCTAGAGCAATTTTTAGTGTCTCGTTGACTGCCAGTTGACTGATTGAAGAAACAAATATCCCTGTGTGAGCGTGTTTGATGCATTGTAGCGGAGTAGTTTAAAGGTTAAAAAACACCTGCGATAATAAGGGAAATTTATTTCCAGTAAATTGTTGGTGGATGAAGTAAATATGGCTAATAAGCGGAATAGTACCCAAATTTGTAAATTCTTAGACATATATGAGCAATACGAACTTTTATGGAATACAAGATTCGATGATTATATGAACAAAGGAAAACGAGAAATTGCATTTGGCAAACTTCAAGCAGAAGAATTAGGCGTTTTTACAGTCGATCAACTGAGAAAGAAAATTAAAGGCATAACAACTGTGTATAGAAATGAATTGATGAAGGTTATTAATTCAAAGAAGAGTGGGGCATCCGCGGATGATACTTATATTCCAAAATTAGCCATTTTATAGAGCAACTTCACTTGATAAACTGGAGTCAACAATTCATACGTGTGATTTCAATTTTACAAGCAACTTTAGTTGCATCAACTTGTGGCGTCCATAAAAGTGTCCTAGTGAGACCCAGCCTTAACATTAACAATAAAACCAGTGAATATACGCAGACCGGAGCTAGATGGTGTGAATCATCACGCGATATCATGTTATCTTAGTAGTAGAGTAAGATCCCAGAGCAATCAGACATAACTTATTTTCACACGGATGAAACCTGAAGTTTTCAGTAGCGTCTCGTGTGCCTTGAATACCTACGCGCTTTGTGGAACTTGCCGAGTGACACCTGGGCAGGTACCAGGTGAGAAAGGTAACTAAAAATAAGAATTATTTTACTTAAATTCACATGGCTGATTTTTATATATGTCATGAAGAATATTATTTTAAAGTAATATCATAAGTGTCAGACACTTTTGATGGACCAGAGCTTTTATCAGACGCTTTTAAGCTACCCAAAAAATAAATGAACTTTACTTATTTTTACATGTCTGATATTTCAATATGTTATTGAAGTATTTATTTAAAAGTTATATTCAATTAGTAAGACAAATTAGAGTGACCAAACATCCCCTAAGACAAAAATTATTCAGCCAGAAGTATGAGGGCGAGAGTACTATGCATGCGCTTCAGAGTGAATGAGACGTCCATAATAACTCGGTTTCCCTTCTCAAACTCACCATCTGTTTCAATCTACTGTGTATGTGCTGTTTGTGTGTAATATAACTTATAGTATACAGTATAGTCAGTGTTGTTTTTTAAGGCACAATTGTGCCAAAAGGGGCACTATGGTAAGCACTTTGAGAAATTGGTCGAAAACGGGCACAATTTTAAGATTCCGTATTTTCGTGGTGCTTTTCATTTCATTTTCCTCAACAATCCTGTTTCCTGTTAGTATGAAATTTAAAAATTATGATTTCTATGCAATATATACATGATTTCTCAACGTTCAGATTGGTAAACATTAAAAAATGGAGCTTCATGTAGTATTTGATATGCAATTGATGGAATTCCGCAGGTTTCTGGGGCCAAAATTGCCTCCTTTGGGGCTTTGGACAAACCGTCTACTTTTTGCGAGGACAAACGCTAACTCGAATGTGACTCAAGTGGCAATTTTTCATATTTATAATATATTATTGAATATATTTATATTTTTACGATGCAGAAAAACTCAAAGTCGTCTCCACAATTTAATATTTGAAAGGTGTTCAGTACGGTGATTCAGTACATGTTTCGAACCTACATAGGTTCATCATCAGCTGAATTTACATTGAATTCTACAATAAAGGAAGAGTAATATAATATTAGTTGATAAATGAAGTATAAAATTTACTTACATGGAGATGAAAAAAATAGCAAATTCACATGGTGAAGTTCAAAAGGACATAAAAAATTTGGTTGGGTTAGGTTATTTTTCTAATATTGCATATTGGGCATAAGGGCTCCAAGCCCCCCAATCTTTAATGTATTTATGGTGTTAGGGATGTCCCAAATTCCCCTAATATCAAATTAATCATAATTGTCACTACCAAATTTTTTATGTCCTTTTGAACTTCACCATGTGAATTTGCTATTTTTTTCATCTCCATGTAAGTAAATTTTATACTCCATTCATCAACTAATATTATATTACTCTTCCTTTATTGTAGAATTCAATGTAAATTCAGCTGATGATGAACCTATGTAGGTTCGAAACATGTACTGAATCACCGTACTGAACACCTTTCAAATATTAAATTGTGGAGACGACTTTGAGTTTTTCTGCATCGTAAAAATATAAATATATTCAATAATATATTATAAATATGAAAAATTGCCACTTGAGTCACATTCGAGTTAGCGTTTGTCCTCGCAAAAAGTAGACGGTTTGTCCAAAGCCCCAAAGGAGGCAATTTTGGCCCCAGAAACCTGCGGAATTCCATCAATTGCATATCAAATACTACATGAAGCTCCATTTTTTAATGTTTACCAATCTGAACGTTGAGAAATCATGTATATATTGCATAGAAATCATAATTTTTAAATTTCATACTAACAGGAAACAGGATTGTTGAGGAAAATGAAATGAAAAGTGAGAATTTAGACAAGTGAAAATGACCACGGAACCACGAAAATACGGAATCTTAAAATTGTGCCCGTTTTCGACCAATTTCTCAAAGTGCTTACCATAGTGCCCCTTTTGGCACAATTGTGCCTTAAAAAACAACACTGACTATACTGTATACTATAAGTTATATTACACACAAACAGCACATACACAGTAGATTGAAACAGATGGTGAGTTTGAGAAGGGAAACCGAGTTATTATGGACGTCTCATTCACTCTGAAGCGCATGCATAGTACTCTCGCCCTCATACTTCTGACTGAATAATTTTTGTCTTAGGGGATGTTTGGTCACTCTAATTTGTCTTAATGATTGAATATAACTTTTAAATAAATACTTCAATAACATATTGAAAAATCAGACATGTAAAAATAAGTAAAGTTCATTTATTTTTTGGGTAGCTTAAAAGCGTCTGATAAAAGCTCTGGTCCATCAAAAGTGTCTGACACTTATGATATTACTTTAAAATAATATTCTACATGACATATATAAAAATCAGCCATGTGAATTTAAGTAAAATAATTCTTATTTTTAGTTACCTTTCTCACCTGGTACCTGCCCAGGTGTCACTCGGCAAGTTCCACAAAGCGCGTAGGTATTCAAGGCACACAAGACGCTACTGAAAACTTCAGGTTTCATCCGTGTGAAAATAAGTTATGTCTGATTGCTCTGGGATCTTGGACTATAGGGAGGAAAGCACCAGCCCTTTAAGAAATGGCTAGTAAAACGAGATTCCGAAATGTTTCATCAATTCAATATCGTGAATTGTATTCACAAAAATCGATTCAGAAGCCACAATTCACTGAACACATGCAACTCACAATTCAGGTTTGTTAAATGAATTGTAATTGATTTCAATTCATTTCGAATGAATTAGATTCCTAATTCCGACCAACTCTGATTATTGAGTTCAAAATGGTTAGCATTTGTCCTGTGTGACATAAAGATACAGTAAGTGAATATAAAAAAGGCATAAAGCCTCATTCCATGCCACAAATATTATAACATTTCCATCTCTTCAATCGATGCGTCGAAGTAATATTTCAATCACATGAGACTGCCGTTCCAAATAAAAACAAGAATATCTTCATTGGAGAAAAGATGTTCAAGTGTCACTTTATAACGATAATGATAACATGCTCAGCCGGAATATCCATCCACAAGTTAAGTTCGAGTCGAAATCGTATATTTTATGTTTCTGAGCCAAATTTACGATATGGGTTTCTGAATTTATTAGCAGCTCTACCGGTTTTATATCGTTCCTAGGACAGGAACTTTTTATACATATTCGGTAAGGTAAAAGAGGCGTCAAATAAATTCGAAACCAACACGAATAATCAGGACGTAGAAGACTTTTTTATCAGACTGTTATTTATGCTAACGATCCGATGTATATTAAGACGATGAAAAAATATGGAAATATTTCTTTCTTCTGTGGATTGAGGGTCCCTACAATTAAACTAAATCTGCATGAAAAATGTTTTACGGGTACCTACAATAATTCTTATTTTCCTGAGGTGATTCCACAAATAATTAAGCGGAGATAATGAGATTAATCGAATAAATATTAAGTTCTGAGTATATTTCACATCCTATTGAATCATTGTTGAACATTTCGAAAATGAAAAGGATTTACAGAAGCGATCCAGATCAGATGAAATTATAATGAAGGTTTTTGTTATATGTATTGCTTTTGACCCATTGCCAACATACAACGTATGGTGAGATGATCATCTCCATGAGTTATAAAGTGAGGATATCTTTGAATCATACTAGTTATGAATGTAACCAGTTGGAAAAAGTTTCATTTGTGTAACGAGCGAGATTTCTGTCGGCGGACATAGCGAGTGATATCATGAGTAATACAATACAATATTTCGAAATGTGTCTTATTAAAATTTTTTCTCAATTCCGATGGAGAATGTAGTTGTGATTCATTTTTCAATGGTGAAAAATCGATTCTGAGTACTTTTTCCAAAAATTATGTATATTCATCAACTGATTACAGAATTACTCGTAGTTCGAAACGATGTAAGTTTTGTGGTTTGGCTAGTCAGTTGGTAAGGCGATTGATCGGTTACATAGAAAATTTGATGAATAATAAGATGGTGTGTGGCATTGTTCATGGCAAATTCGAAAAAGAAGATATAAATGCAATGATTGGTGTTCTAGGAAATTTCACAATCGAAAAGTGTTTGGATCACTGGATGATATGCATATTCATGGACGAGAGCTGCTATATTTATAGATTCCCGGAAAGATTATTTTCTTTCGATCACTTGGTTTTCACTTAAGTGTATGTTAATATCGAATGGATTGTTACTATGAAGGTATGAAAAAGTACTGGTTAACGTAGAAAATTATATTTAAAATGACTCAAGAAAATTCAACTCATGTCTGAGCATTGGAAAAAAGCAAAGGGTAATAACAACAAAATGAAATAAAGTGAAGAAATAAGGTGATATAATTAAATAGAAAAAAATCAAATCATTCTGAAATGAAAGAATCGAATTTAGTATACTATATTTCAGCTATTCTCAATTGTCTTCTGGTGAGAACCGAGTGAAAACGAAAGATATTTGATGTTATTTAATTCCATATGTCCATCTCGAAGTTCATCTACTCATTAGACAAATGAAACCACTCCGGCCCACCAAAGAGAACTTCCCGCCAATCCATCCAGTTTCCGATGAGTTGATACTCAAGCCAGTTCACTTTTTTACTTCATCATGAACAGTTAGGAACCCATATAGGTTGACAGCAACTTGTTATTTCGATGTCAATTGTGATGATTTTTAATATTCTCAATATTTCCCTTTGAATCTTTTTTTGGAATGATTCACTCAAATAACATTTATGTCATGATTCTAATGCTTCCAATTCTTACATTTTTTCCACATAGTCATCGGGTATTGTATCAAAATGCTATTCCTTTTTTCCATTTTTATTATCCCTCGTATTATGGTATTATTTTTCATGTTTCAATAAAGTTAAATGAATCATAAACAGCCACCAGAACGGACCTTAAATGGTTGAGTCTTTCTATAATTCTTCAATGGTGTAACGGACCGAATTGGGAAGTATCTAGAAAAACATGGGGTGAGATATATTTTTAAACCCAAGAAACGAATAGAGGATAGTCACAAACCAGCAGAAGACTCCAGATACCCACTATCTGCACCAGGAGTATATCTAACACCTTGTAGTTGTGGCTCCATCTACGTTGGAACATAAAAAGGAGTAAAAAAAAAAGTCGGAATAAAGAAGGAGTTGCCGCTATGGCCAAACACACCCCAGAAGGTATTCATGACATTATCTTTGACCAAACTAAGGGAGGCCATAGAAATCCATGAGCATGAGAAAAATTTCAACCGTAAGGAGAAGAGCCTGAACATGAACATAACATGGATACCGCCATTGAGGAATTTTTTTTCCAGTTACAGGCAATTACACACTTGTAGACGAAACTTCAGGGGCCTGTTTCAAGAATGTACAAGTCTTGTAGCTACTAGAGGAACACAAAGAAAGACGATGATAATCAATTGTTTTTTACTCGTTTTTTACCTGTACTTGCATTGTCTTTCTCTTGTAGCTACAAGACTTGTAATTTTATGAAACAGGTCCCAGGCCTACAAAATTACAGATAACAGCTAAAAAAGATCGAGGATCGATAAAATTTCAACAATGGAAGTTCGACTCACCACCATTCAAGACTATGAATCATTTGCTGAGGCTATGAGATCACAATTTGAATGAGGAAGTTGATTCAAAACTTTAGAAAACTGAAAAGAAGGACAGAATGGAATACGTTTCTGTCCTGCAAATGAATAAAAAAATCCTCAATGAGTTATTTTAAAGAATGACTCTTATGTTCTAACAGAACAATGCACGTGAGAGGCATCGATGTCTCCTCCGTTTCATCCCAAAATTGCCCAGAACGCGAATATTATCGTATATCCTAATACACCGAACAAGTCAATAGCACACCAAGAATCAGAATTCAACAGGAATCCTACGGCGTCTTTGGGCTCGATGACAATAATGCTGAAACATTGATGAGGGCAGCACGAATAGACAAACGGCAAAGCGTGATGCCACTTTATGAATACAGACAGCCAGATTATGAGGAAACGCCTTTTCATCAGAGACACCCTAAATAAAAAGGAGCTATAATATTAACTGAAAAAAACGACGGGAGGAATGAACACGTAAGCACTGGATGAAGTAGAGAGTAAGCTCGAAGTTGACGGTGCTTCCCGTTGACGGGACAAGAATTATTTATAGGTTCGATGTAATATGAAGGGGATGTACGTTACCCGTATATCAAGCGGAAGTTATCTGCAGAACAGGTGGATATACACAGGTTTCTTTCAACAAGAACGATTTTTTGTTAGGATAGTAATGATGAGAAATAAAGAATTTTAGTTCTTCCAGCGTTTCATGAAGTTGAATATATAAGGTATTTTTGGATACCATTATACCTGTTGTATTTTGTTTGGACTGATAAATTTTTGTTTTATGATTGTATTTTTCTATATATATTGAATAATCTTTAGCTTTATTGATTTACATTTTATATTATATTGCTATTGTCATTCACCCATGCACGAGGTTTCTACCTTTTATGGGTTGATCAATATTTATTATTCATTTGAATTACTTTATTCATCCCTGATTTTTTTTGTTACTGTGTGGTTAATAAATATTATTATTATTATTTTTAATGAGTTGCATAACGAATCAATTCACCTTGAAATTTCCGAGCAGTTTTATTCTTTTCAAGATCCTGTCGATAATAATTTGAGGTTCCTAAAATTACCAGATATTTTTTTTGCTCACCAGTTGGATGATTACTCGTGCGAATTGTCAAAAAAATGACCATAAATCAAAATGTGTGATTTTCCTAGACATAAATGATGAGATTGAGACCTTTGGTGTAATGGTTGACACTGTTTGTAATGATCGATTACCCCAACACCAAACTGTGATCATGCAAATTGATATTGTCAATATAATCGAATATCCATTTGACATAAGGATAATTCACACAGAACATCGAAAATCATTCATACATATTAAAAAAATAGACAATGGCCAATATAGACCATTTCTTTAACATGAATTGGCAACACTGGTTTCAAAAAATCATTCGTCATATAACTTCTCAGATAAGGTCAAATTTTTGTTAAATTGTTTACATAGAAAATTTGATGAATAATAAGATGGTTAGTGAGTGATGGAGAGTAAAACTAATTGAAATGATGAAAAAAAATGTTCTCAATCAGAACACCATTTCGCAGATTCATCTGGTATCCCTTGTCCCGAACTTCAAAATAACGACAATGAACAGTTTATACGAACTCCATACAATCGAATAAAAATGAACACCTCCAAATAAAATGAGTGATAAATAATTATATCCAATCGAAATATCCCAAGGGCGTCCTTCTTATACTTCATGCTCGATTTATATTAATTTTTCTTCGATTATGTTTCCTCGCGATTTGAATCAGGTCAAAAGTTATGTGAAGTTTTTGAAAGTCATAATTCAATTTACGCAGTAAGTATTCATTATCTGTGTTATGTATGACAACATTTCGAATCGTTAAGGAAAATAAACACCAATCATCAAACAGCTAAATGCCCCATTAAATTGTTTTTGATAGCACGGTTTTCTAATCTCGGCGGCATAAAAACGGAATGAACAGTATTCCCATTAAATTTGTTGAAATCATTGGAAGTTGTTATCGCAACTATTAAATTTGGACCGATAACCATAGATATAAGCATATTTTTCAACGTTCTGCAAATTTCCATTTGTTGGCGAATTGCACGTACATTATGTAATTTAGAAGTGAAATTGTCTGATATGAGTTATCAAGAACAATAACAATGAATAAAACAATTTGAGCTTTTACTTCGAGGAATTCATGACTGATGAGTTTTACGAAAATGAAAAAGTATAGGAACTGATTTAAAACCATCATCCTTATAAAATGTTCCGAGTAATACATCAAATTCAATGTATTGAAATCAAATTATTTCATCTCGTTTTACAGAAATGCAAAATTAATCCTGAAGTAGTTATTCTAGGAATACTATTATCGTATCATTTAACTGCTGAAAGTAATAATATAGAAACAAAATTGATATGTTCCAACCAGTTAACTACCATCGAATGATAGGTAGGTAATATCTGTTAGGAAGTACCACAAGGGTCATTGAATTTATTCCAATAGAATAATAAAACGACTCGAAACCAGTCCCAAGATCAGAGCCCGAAAGTTGTGAGTAAAACCCTAGTACATCAGTAAATGGCTACTCTGCCGGTGCGAAACGTTTGCGGATGAAAATGCCAGCCGGTTTTCCACGTTGAAAAACTTGCGGAAAAGCTCGAAATGAGTTCCACGTGAAAATTGTTTAGAGACATTCTTAAGGTCTCAACTAACAGCGGTAAAGCAATGGCAGAGGTTTAATCGTACAAAAAACCCTTGGCAGAGGCGATTGAAAAGTGTCGGAAAACCCTCCCGAAAAATCGATACGAGTCCCGCGCCCAACTTTTTTCCCAACATTCTTTAGCCCTTAACTAAGATCTATGCGTAATGGCAGAAGTTTTGAATGACAATAAACCCTCGGCAGAGATTAATTAATCGGAAAATGTCAACAAATTTGTTAATACATGATTGTTCGCTAAGTTGCAAGTTGAGGCTAATTTCATGTATGCCATTACAATTATTTTCAAATTCTACCCCAAGTAAAAAAAAAATTATCACAATATGATTAAAACTCGCCGAGAAACTCGAATTTTTATCGCGCGTTCAATTTGAAGCCACTCTCTCGCTTTTCGTAGGCCAGGATACAGCGTCTCCCGCCTGCCTTCGTTTTATACCTGCGAACAAGCGCGCTCAAATTGAACGCGCGATAAAAATTCGAATTTCTCGGCGAGTTTTAATCATATTGTGATAATTTTTTTTTACTCGGGGTAGAATTTGAAAATAATTGTAATGGCATACAACTTGCAACTTAGCGAACAATCATGTATTAACAAATTTGTTGACATTTTCCGATTAATTAATCTCTGCCGAGGGTTTATTGTCATTCAAAACTTCTGCCATTACGCATAGATCTTAGTTAAGGGCTAAAGAATGTTGGGAAAAAAGTTGGGCGCGGGACTCGTATCGATTTTTCGGGAGGGTTTTCCGACACTTTTCAATCGCCTCTGCCAAGGGTTTTTTGTACGATTAAACCTCTGCCATTGCTTTACCGCTGTTAGTTGAGACCTTAAGAATGTCTCTAAACAATTATCACGTGGAACTCATTTCGAGCTTTTCCGCAAGTTTTTCAACGTGGAAAACCGGCTGGCATTTTCATCCGCAAACGTTTCGCACCGGCAGAGTAGCCATTTACTGATGTACTAGGGTTTTACTCACAACTTTCGGGCTCTGATCTTGGGACTGGTTTCGAGTCGTTTTATGTAGCTAGCACTCCGTCTAGAAGATGGTAGAGGATTTGGTGGTCGACATTGTTTTCTGATAGATGTTATCCCACCAACCAAGGTAGTTGAGACTTGTTGAAATTTGATTAGATTGGCACTAGTTTTCGAGTAAGTCTACCAACCAAATTGTGGAGGAGATTATAGAGCTTGACAAGCAAGATTGAGGATTGAAAAACCGTTGAATCTATCTAATAGGGGCAATGAACGAAAAATGTTACAGTTTCCTGTACGGTTCTCACTAACAACATGTCTACACAACCGCGACACGTGTTTCGCTACACAATAACTTCCGCAAGCAGGTTGAAAAATCAGACAAGACTTGAGGAAGCGGTTCTCTAAACCCATTGTGAGTGAGATTCAGGCAACTGTGATATTCTTTTTTGAATGTGCATTCATCAAGTATCGGCTAGTTCAATTCAATCGAAAGACGGTATCATCTGTTTGTACAGATGTGTGTATCGATATTAACCAGTAAACAAACTAAATATTTCGATAATTCAACAGAAGATGAATGACCTGAAACAATTATTTTTCAGTTCAATGAATATATGGAAGTTCACAAAAGTGATTTCATTATACAACTGCATGCTTTTGTTTTTTCTCGTAACTAAGTGATAAAAAGTAATTCATTTCATAACTGATTATGAAAAGTGAGACGTTATGACATGCCCATCAATTCTAGGAAAAAAAAATTTGAAAGCAGGATTTTGTCAAAATGGTAATTCACAACTACTGTAGTAGTATGTTACCACTAGTATTTGCTTATTGAAGAATGCTCCAGGACTCGTCTCGTTCAGCACAAAGAAGGATACGTTCAAATCGTCTGTATTGTCATCAAGATATAGGTTACAAAATAACAATAGATTGAATAATCTAAATTGCACTTCGACAACCACTTTTGCTGTTGCTGTACAGATGTTAGATATATCGGTGTTCTCCAGACTATTCGTCTAGTAAATTCAATCCACAAAGGACGTTGATAAACACACGGGTGGTATTTTATTGAACAAATCGCAAATATTCTGATCTGAAGGTGTGACGAGCTGCCGGTTGCTTCCTACCCATAAATGCCCCTTTGATATATGATAGTTTATTCCGAGTTTTGATTTCAGTTAGCTACGATTTTTTGTTCGAATGTGGATTTTGATGACAAACAACGTTTTTACTGTAAGGTTTTTTCAAAAAATTCAAATTAGAGTAAATAATTCTTAAGAGTTGATTTCACACGAAAAATTAAATAATTTGTAGAATGAAATAAAGATATTTTGGGTTTTTTTACCAAAATTTTCATGATTTTTTCTGTATGTGATGGGAATTTCCATAACACATTGTATTTCGTATTGAAGCTTCTGTTGATCTTAACCTCTTTTCAGAATTGAAACGTGTACTATGAACAATGCCACCTATTAAAGGTTCTCAGTAGATGGCTTACAAAGTATTCATAACAAATTTTCGGAAAAAGTTATTTTTGACATCTACTTATTTTCAAAGAATTTGAGTGAGGTGCTTGGTTTAAGCGAATGTGGCCAAAACTTCAATTGGAACTTTCAAAACAGACAATTAGTGATACTTTGAAAAATGTACAGCTTTGTTATGAAAAACTTCTCCGTCACACGAAAATATCATTTCGGAAATGACTATTGATGATAATTTGCATCGACTTGGAGAAGAAAATCACTTTCTCGAAACTCCTTTCTCTACACAGAAATAATCATGTTCCTATATATTCATTAGCGTGTTCCTTTTCGATCAGGGAACACAGTACTCAGCCGGGTCGCAAAAACTCGACCACCGGATAAAAACAGCGACACCAACAACTGCGTTTACTGGATACCATGATGTGAGTGCGGAAAATCTTACATAGGAGGAACCAGAAGACCATTGGAAGTGAGGATGTGAGAACACACGGAGAACCACGAATAGAAAACGCAGAGTTTGTTCGGACAAACCATCATAGCATTGAATGGTCTGAAGCCGATGTCATACAGAGGGGGGAGCACTGGTTCAAAAATAAATTCAAGGGAACTGCCTACATTCTCGAGAGAGACGCATTCAGTCACCCCTACTCAGAAATCGGGGGTGTGTGGAAACTACTCATCCAAAGAATGGACCAACTTCGGCTCGACAAACGAAAACATCTCGCCAATACATCAACTTCCCGCTGAAACCGATCAGTGCGCCTCATTAGTAGCACCGATCGACGCGCCTCATTATTAGCACAAATCGGCGCGCCTTATTGGTAGCACTCCCTTCCCCCACCATTTGGAATTTGGGTTTTTATAACCAACCATACCTAAAAATGTTGTCAGTCATCAGTCATAACTTGAAGGCAATTGCGGATTCCAACATTCGAAAAGTCGTTAGTACTCTCATCTTGAGAGTTGTTTTCAACATTTGTTCATATTACTTCATTTTAGGTAATTATTTTGATTTTGCCATTTCATATTTAATATTTCAATTGTGTCATTAATATTTTTTTGATTAATCAAACCAACAATTTGAATTCTTAGACTGAAAGAAAATAATTCAAATCTTTTCGTATATATTTGAAAGCTCATTCGATTTAAATTTCCTATACGTTTTTTTTTCATCTGCCGCAGGTTTCAATAGGGTTGATAATATAGATAGTGGAAGTTTGAACCAATACCACTCACTAAGGAGTATTTCCAAGCACATTGAAGCCAACGTAATCGGGTTCTATTTGATATTTTTTTATTCGATTCTTCAACTTCATGTTGAAAATACAGTTTGAAAAAATGTAGGTACACAGTTTTGTAATTCTTTGTAATCGCTTCATCACGCCACATCGTCGATTACTTAACCATTTCATTCATTATTAACTGATGTTTAATGAAACTTCGGAGCTATTCTTAACACACCGTGTGAATTATAATAGAACAATAGTATAGGCAATATTGTTCCATTAACTCTTCGAAATTCGAAACGAAAAACTTTATTTATATCAAATGAACTGTGTCGACTAAATTAAAAAGAAGAAAAAATGCATTTTGCGAGTTCACCACCAGACACGAGAAATACCCCGCCAACAGTAGCTTCTAGTGGAATTCTCAGCAACAACTTGCAATGTTTCCTTCACAGGATTTTTTTTACCAGCTACATTCAAGAAAAATATGACCGCCCACCATCACCTTCATTCAGGACACAATCCAAAATGAATATTTTGCATGATTGAAATAAATTGTTGTTTGAGTATGTTGAAATGTATCTATGATTTCATTACTATTACAATTTTGGAAAATTCACTTGGGGCGAATGAGTGACTTCTGAATCGATTACTTGAATGATTATTGGAAACGCAAAAATTATATTTCACCTGAAGAAATCATATACTTCGCCCTCTTTGACCCACAATACATTTAATTCAAATAATTTTGAATACGAGACTAAATAAAAAGCTTGAAGTTTCATAAATCTACCTTCCAACAAAATTCCAATACGAATTTGTTTCTCATGAATATAAACGATTGAATACAAGGAAGCCTCTGGGAAGTCGAAACTGACTCGTTGGAACGATAGGTAAATGACAAAAAAATTGTGGGTGCGTTTGAGTCATATTTGATAGTGAAGCTGACAATGATAGCGCCAACATTTTGGATTATTTCTCTCCAAAATTGTGATCCTGAAGAATATAAATCAGTCCTAATCTTACTGAAACTGTTGGGAAATATCTGGGTTTGAAAAAATGGGTGTTGGCATAAAGGCAGAATTATGAGATAGTTTCTGGTTGAAACATTTCTTCTACGAATGAATACTTTTTCACATATTTTTTGAGTTATATACTCATCAGGTCCATCATAGAACGAGATTGAAAATTCCTTCCAAGAATTTGTGATAATCACAAAACCCAAAGAGTTCGCTGTATCCCGGACTAATACTGCAGTGGCTGAATAGAATCGTGCTCACTTGATTGAAACGCTTCAGAATGAATAACAAGTGTAATATTATTTTTAATTAGACTCGAGGTAAGAAATTACTTCGCACTGCATTGTGGTTTTATTTTTGAGTTGGAAGTCTTCATAAAACCACTCGAGCGATGAAGATGGAACGAGAATTAAACGTTGCTGAGAAGAAATTGCACTGAGGAGAAATGAAAAATGTGTCATCGTGGAATTGAATGCGAGTGTGAGGGTTACCGTGTGGATGGATATTTTATGTTGTCCATGTGGTAGAATATGATGGATTTATAACAGTGAGGTAGAAAATTCGTCATATTTTTTTATGATTGGTATGAAAAAATCATGGATAGAAGGAATATGTAACTGATCATGAAGAGATAAGAATGATGCTTCCGACGCACACTTGCTGTGATGAATCAAATATTTACCAGTATATTAGGTCTCAGTATATCAAATGCTAGGTTGAGACCAGCAACTGATTGTAATAATATACAGATATTTGAGAGAATAACATTATGAAATATTCGAGAAACTAAACGATTATTCATTTGAAATCAACGTGGACACATTATAGTAATAGTATCAGCAGAACAATCACTTCGGAAAACTTATATTCTATTCAGGCTATAATTTTGGTCTTTTTTTGTGAGTACATGCAGGGCTATTCACTATGGATAGCGACTAAAAATTGTCGTTATGTTCAAGATCAGTTGCTAAGCGCGAAATTGGTATTCACTTTTCAAGTTAAGTTGCTACTATAATGACCAGTTGCTGAGAGTAGTGGTTCACAGGCAACTGCTTTAGATATCTTGTTTTTAAGGAAAAACAGCTTACCACCGTCATTATGGCAAGTTATTATCAGAGTTGCTACGACGGTTAGCAACTGCGATAACCACTTTACTTAGTGAATAGCCCTGATGTTCTCTTGAGCATTATTATTCTCGATCCAACAGGACCATAACTGAACGAATTGTTCCTCAACTCGGTAACTTCAAAACCATAACGAATCAAAAATCGCAAATCGAAACTTCAGGAAATTTTTTATGGCTTTCTGGAATGCAGAATATAGCGACCTGATTGTGTTCTTCACTCAATTGAAATTTGGTATCTGAGGATTATGAAACGATACAACGTGAATGTGCTGCTTATATCTTGCAAGGTCCCCTGCTTTTCATTATCTATACAGCCGAAATTATCAAATCATTAACTCAATGTTATGAATACGCTTACGCAGATGACACCCAACTAATAGCCAATTTCTCCCTTAATGATATTCGTCAAGCACAAGACTATCTGAATCATGATCTCAAATTTATTTATAGTGAGAGCTCAGAGCATAACATGAAACTTAATTCATCCAAATCAAAAATGCTTGTGTTTTCTCCTGAGAATTGCTACGAACAAACCGTTCCGAATCTTGCAATTAGTATGGATGGTGAATCACACGTAAAAAATCAGTTGAAAACTCAGGACCAATTATAAATGATGATCTGAGGATCAAAACTCATGTTAGAATTGATCTAACTACAGGAAACTTTTCTTGCGTCAAAATCACTTCATTCATACAGATTCCTTCTCAATGTGAATTTACGTAAAATTTTGACTGGAACTCTTGTTTTATCTCTTGCGATTTTCACTATGGACCGTGTCTAGATAAGTACATTTTTCAGATATAAAATAAAAAATCTCAGAACTAGTGCGTTAGGTTCATTTCTGATTTACGTAAATGTGATCACGTAACCGAGAGGATGAAAGAGCAGAAATCAGAGGGGGTTGGATTATATCCGACAGTGTCAGTGCAAAATGCCTCTATGAATAAATTCCTGCATATACTCTTGGCAATCTGTGGTGGCCCCGTTTATATAGGCAACTTTAACTGTGTCTGTGGGGGTGCGAATGCGCAAGTCAAGGGTGTGCGGGCGCGAAGCGTGAGAATGCGTACGGTGGTAAAATCACGCGGGCAGTCGGTGTCTGGACGTTACCAGAGACACTTGTCCGATTCATAAAAGTGATGTTTGTTTCGGTCGATTTATTTCGACTAATATTGTTTTCCAATATTGTCTCAATGTATCAGTAGTTGTTTGTGAGTAATAAAGGTGTGTTATTCTGTCAAGTGAAGAGGCGTTTTGTTGTGATCGAATTTACCCACAACCACGAACCCCTATAATTGAGCTAGTTCGGGGAGATATCACATTTGGCACCCAACCCGTGGCTGATGTGGGTAAAGGAAAGCACAAAAGTGGATGGAGATTCGTTACTGAGGTTTACCAGCGGGGCCTAGCTACAAATAAAGAAGAATTGAGTTGGAGACAGTGAAGTTCCGGTTCTCCTAGTCAAGTACGCGGAGTGGCATAGCGTCAGAGGCAGCGGCAGGTGTTCTTCGCAGGAAAGCAGTTTTGATTAATCAAGTACGAAGGGGACGCAAGAGAGCGGTGACGAGCGGAGTCATCGAAATTATCTTCCAAGTTGGATTGGGTGAGGAATTTCCATTTTTTTTTGTAGTCGCTTGGTCAAGTGAACAGTCGTGAAGGGAAGCAATATAGAACGACTGATATTACAATATCAAGTGCTGGCGTAGGCATATTTTGTGTGAACTTTTATCATGGTTGTATAATAATATTGTACCCGGTGAACATTTTAACCTCGAATGTTACTTCATTTTGTATTTAGATTTATAACCTAAGTACCTGATTATAGTTTGAGATTGTTTAAAAATGGTAGGAACGCGGAAGGAAGAGAAAAATAAAAAGAAAGAAGATCCTTCTGGGGAAGTTCTAGTTGACCATTCGGCGGAACTTCCTGGAAACAGTAAGGCTTCTGAGGATTTAGAGGTTATGGTTGATAAAATGATTGATTCCATTACGCGATCATTTTCGCAGCTTAGTTTGTCGCTTAGTGATGTATTGAAAGATAACCTGAGTCAAATGGTTACACAGGTGTCGTTATCTATTGATCAAAATATGAAGTCGATAAATGTAAGTTTGACAGATTTATCTAAAAAAATGTTAGAAAATAAGATAGACGAGTCGATTGTTCAATCTAATGAAAAGGCACAGTTTTCTGAAAAGGGTTTTGAAACTCTCGGAGAAGGCCTGGGGAATTCGGTTAATCGATATCAAAAAAATTTCAACTACATATCAACATGGAAAGATCTAGGTGGATTCAATATTCAATTTTCTCCTAATGGTATACTCCACCCTGTATTATTTATAAAAAAGTTGTCTTCATTGATGAATGAAGCTGGTGTTCCGGAAGATAAAAGAATTTATTTTACAATGGGTTGTTTGAAAGGATCGGCTCTGGACTGGGCTGAAATAAAGGAGTTTACGTCATTTGCGGAATTTAAAGAAGAATTTTTGAAAAGATATTGGGGTATAGAAAAAGAAAGGGAAACCTATTCTAGGATTAAATTTGGGGTGTATGAGAATGGTAATCGCGCTGATTATTTTTTAAAAGTGATCCGGGAGGCGAAATACTTGTCACAACGTATCAGCGACGAAGAGCTAATAAATATGTGTATTCGTCATTTTCCACCCGAAATACGTAGGGGTTTGGTAAGTTCAGGGTTGAAAACAGTTGAGGCTATTGAAAGTCAGTTGCGAGAAATTGATGCTATAGAGGAAGGAGTCGGAATGGGGAGTTCTAGTAATAGAGGAAATAATGGGGGAAGACAGTGGGATATGTGGAGAAATAGGAATAGTAGAGGGCCAGATAATAGACAAAATCGTGAGCAAACGGTCAATAGAAATCAGGATGAGAATCAAAGAGGTGAAAGGCAAAGGCCAGTAGAAAACACTGCTAGGGAAATATCAACAGTTTTTAGTCAAGATTTTGAGGACGTTTTAGAGGAAGATGAACCAACATTGAAAACTATTGCTGTACTTCCCACAATTGATATTTTATTGGAAAATCAGGATACGAGGTGTTTAGTAGATTCAGGTAGTCAGATTACGGGGGTGAGTCAAAAGTTTTTGAATCGTATATTAGAAAATAATCCAAATATTCCGAAACTACCTTGTAAGTGCACTACATTAATGGGGGCATTAGGCACGAAGTCAACAATAGTTAGGGAGCAAGTGTTCCTTCATTTCAGTTTGGGGGGTTATGCATTTGAATATTGTTTCTTGGTTATACCGGGATTAGCTAGGGACGCTATCTTGGGATGTGATTGGTTACGTGATAACCGAATTAGTATTAGTTTTGGTGAGAATGTACTAGTGGGAGAATTTGATGGACGCTTATATAAATTTCCGTTTATAGGAGAACCCAATCCTGGGGTACATATATCGGTGAGTGAAATTGTGGATGAGGAAGGAAGTACGATTAATTGTCCTGTTAAATCGGATATTACTTTGTACTCTGAAAAGGAAATTCGTGATCTTGCGTCAAAGGCCGAATATTTTAATGACCAAAACAAACATAGGTTAGGTGATCTCTTACTTCAATACAAGGAAGTTTTTTCTGATCAACCGGGACGGACGAATGTGTATGAACACGAGATAGTTCTTCATGATACTTCGCCATTTTTTCAGAAAGCCTATCCAATTCCCCACGTATACAGAGATGAGGTACGACGACAGATTGAGGAAATGCGTGATTGGGGAATAATTGCACCGAGTCGAACAGAATACATAAGTCCTCTGGTAGTAGTTAAAAAAAAGGATAAATCTATTAGGGTTTGTTTAGACGCTCGTTTGTTAAATTCTAGGATGGCTAAGGATCATGTAATGCCTCCGAACCCTCAAGAAATCGCGTATAATTTTGCGCAGGGTCAAATCCTTTCAACTTTAGACCTAACGGCATCTTATTGGCAGATTCCTATCAGACAGGATTGTCAAAAATATACAGGCTTCCTTTTTGAAGGGCAGACGTACGTGTTTTTGGTCCTTCCATTTGGTTTTTCAACGTCAGTAGGTAGTTTCATTCGAGGACTCGATAAAATTTTAGGTGCAGAAGTGAAGGAGTGGACGACCGCTTATGTGGATGATATCTTAGTATTTTCCGAGTCACCAGATGCGCATCTTTTTCATTTAAAGATAATTTTTGAAAGACTAAAGAGGGCTGGTGTAACACTCAAGTTGAGAAAGTGTCGGTTCGCTCTCAGGGAGGTAAATTTTATTGGACATATTCTATCACCGCAAGGATGTCGTATGGACCCGGAACGGATAAGTGCGATTCAGAATTTCCCAACTCCACGGAACATACGACAACTCAAAGCATTTTTGGGAGTTATTAATTATGATTCTAAATTTTGTGAAAACTTTTCGAAATTGACAGTTCCGTTGGTATCTTTATTAAAGAAGGATCGAATATGGAAGTGGGGGGTGGAAGAAGTAGAAGCCTTTCAAAAAGTTAAGGAGGCGTTTTTAAAAGCTGCCATTCTAAGGCACCCGGATTTTGAAAGGAGGTTCTATGTTCAAACAGATGCATCGGGATATGCTCTGGGTGCAGTTTTATTTCAAATAAACGCGATTACAGGAGCGAGGGAGATTGTCGCGTATGCTAGTAGGACGATGCAGGCAGTAGAGTTGCGCTATACGGTTACTGAAAAGGAGGCGTTAGCAGTAGTTTTTGCACTAAAGAAGTGGCGGGTTTTTATTTTAGGTCGTTTATTGACGGTGCTAACTGATCATAAAGCGTTGTCGTTTATCCGTTCCTGTAGACTACTTTCAGCACGTTTGTCTCGCTGGGTTATATATCTTCAAGAATATGACTTTGAGATTCAGTATTGTAAGGGTTCTGACAATTATATAGCAGATGCTCTTTCGAGATATCCGGAAAGTAACTGTGAGGGTTTGCTGCAGGTTCCAGAAGATAATGTTATTTCGATATTCGCAATGGAAAATGCTAAGCTAGGTCGAACTGTTTTAGCGAATATGAAACGACTAGCGGCAGATCAGCTTCAAGATGATTTCTGTAAAAAATTGATAGTTGCGTTAAAACAAAATGACGTGGAGCCCAGAATCTCCAAATGGTTTTTGATGTATAAGGGGGTATTATTCAGACGGGGTATTGAAGGCAATCCTGGTTTCAAATTATGCATTCCATCATTGCAAATTAAGGAGTTAGTACTACAAGAACATAACGAACAGGGCCATTTTGGTGCCGAAAAATGTTTTAGACAATTAGCGTTAAATTATTATTGGCCTAAAATGCGAAGATTATGTCGTAAATTCATTTCAAGTTGTGAATTATGCCAAAAGGCTAAGGTATCACCACGTTTATATGGGGAGATGAACTCCATCGTGCCTGATGGTATAAACGAAGTAATGTGTTTGGACTTGGTGGGGCCACTCCCAAGATCCCGAGGTGGGGCTACCCAACTTTTGGTCTGCGTAGATGCTTTTAGCAAATACGTATCTTTGTACCCACTAAAGAAAGCGACAACTAGGACAATACTAAACTGTCTAATAGAAAAGTATTTCCCGAAGATAGGAACGCCTCGGGTAATACTGTCGGATAATGGAACACAATTTAGTAGTAACCTGTGGTATAAAAGTTTGGAAGCTAAAGGTGTGATTATCCGGCATACCTCAATATATTTTCCTCAAGGGAACCCCACGGAGAGGGTAAATCGCGAAATTGGGCGACTTCTTCGAACTCTCTGCCATCAAAAGCATACTAAATGGGCTACGGTTTTAAATGATGTACAAACCTGGCTTAATCGGGCTATCCACTCCGGTACCACCTTCCCGCCTCACTATTTACATTTTGGTGTACGAGTTGATAATCCCTTAACTCATAAAGTCGATTATCCGCCATCAGATGATCCAGAGCCTGATCACGGTCAGATAGTTATGATAGCACATAGACAATTGCTAAGCAAAGCAGAAAAACGCCAGCTTCGCCATCAGATGAAGCATAAGCTGGTATCTTTTCAGATTGGTGACAAGGTTTTAGTTAGAACCCATTCATTGTCATCCAGTGAGAGACATGAGATAAAAAAGTTATTTTTACTTTATAAGGGTCCGGCCACCATAGTAGCTGTGAAGGGACCGAATTCCTACGAAGTTACTGATGATTCAACAGGTTGTTCTCTGGGAATTCAAAACATTTTAAATTTAAGGAGATTTGTTCAGCCAGAAATCTAATTGTAGTTACCACCAGTTTGTTTTAAATCTGTATTGAGGACAATTGTTAGATTTAAAAGGGGGGTAATGTGGTGGCCCCGTTTATATAGGCAACTTTAACTGTGTCTGTGGGGGTGCGAATGCGCAAGTCAAGGGTGTGCGGGCGCGAAGCGTGAGAATGCGTACGGTGGTAAAATCACGCGGGCAGTCGGTGTCTGGACGTTACCAGAGACACTTGTCCGATTCATAAAAGTGATGTTTGTTTTGGTCGATTTATTTCGACTAATATTGTTTTCCAATATTGTCTCAATGTATCAGTAGTTGTTTGTGAGTAATAAAGGTGTGTTATTCTGTCAAGTGAAGAGGCGTTTTGTTGTGATCGAATTTACCCACAACCACGAACCCCTATAATTGAGCTAGTTCGGGGAGATATCACAAATCCAACCGCCGGAATTAATTTTTGAATATTGAGATGGGCACACTTGCAGACTGGTTTTGGGTTATTTGGCCTCTCATCAATATATGGCACTTCCCATCATCAACACGAAGTCGATGACTTCCCAGAGCATATCCAAATGACCCGAAACCTCGAAAATGATTTTTATAAATATGAATTTGAAGTCTGGCTATGAATCAAATCATATAAAGAAGAAACAATTCGTTAAGGCCAGTCCTGGTTAGTGAGATTTTTTTTACGAATAACTCTCAATTTTGCTTTATGTGGATATTCCTATCGTTTTGATTCAATTTTCATATGCTTGGTATACAAATTGAGCAAGAAAAAGTGATTTTTATGTTACTAAGTGCCCGTCGTTACCATATAGGCAGGGGATAGCTTTTCTAGATGTACTTTTCCTTTCTTTTTGTAAATGAATAAAACGTCTTTGAATGATATGGAAACAACTACTTCCCTTGCTACGATAGACGTTGGATGGAAACCACGTTGTATTGACGAGAGGCCAGATAGTCCGAAACCGATCTGCAAGTGTGCCGGTTCCAATAATTGAAAATTAATTTCGGCCTTTCTATCAACAAGAGCATATGCAGGAATTTTTTCCGTGAAGAATCTTGCACTGACAACTATTAGATATAATCCACCGTCCTTCGAAGTATAAGCCAGGGGAGTAGTTGTTTTGTGATAGGTTTTAGTCCGATAATCTACCGTGTAGCTAAGTTGGGAGTGGCCTGAACGAATAGTTAGTGTAGATGATTTAGATGGGTGGTAGGCATGAAACTCTGCTCAATGTGACACGTTTCTGAAAAAAAAACGCAAATAAAAGTATTGGCACACGATTATGCATAAGAACCATTGTGGTTTTGGCTTGAAAAACATTCTGAAACATAATGAACTCAATTCAAACTAGTTTACTCACATAAATCATTGCGTAGACATACTCGAACATTCAGTATCGGACGGTACCCACTGTTCTATACCGTGTGTCACAGACTCTGGGTACACCCCCGTTTTCTCCTTTGCTTCTTTAGCTATATTTCTGAAATTTGGAACATTGAATATGCTCACTGAGCAGCATTTCTCGACATATCTGAAAGAAAAAAACAACTTCCAATTTTTCCGGAAATGGCATCAACTTTCGATTCTTGAATGGGACACCCTGTATATTGTTACATGATCGTTTAGGGATGATCATGAGGAATCCAACGATACCAGGTTTGATGATGTTATCTCCAATGACTGCGGAGATATCGCCATTTATTTTATTCATAAGCTCAATGAGTGGGAGAGAGAATTGGATTGACCCGCCAGAAAAAGTTTCTCTCTCCTACTCGTTGAGCTTATGGATAAAATAAATGGCGATATCTCCGCAGTCAGTGGAGATAACATCATCAAACCTGGTATCGTTGGATTCCTCATGATCATCCCTAGCCGATCATGTAACAATATACAGGGTGTCCCATTCAAGAATCGAAAGTTGATGTCATTTCCGGAAAAATTGGAAGTTATTTTTTTCTTTCAGATATGTCGAGAAATGCTGTTCAGTGAGCATATTCAATGTTCCGAATTTCAAAAATATATCTAGAAAAACAAAGGAGAAAACGGGGGTGTACTATGAGTCTGTGACACACGGTATACCTTAGGACTTTCTAGTCTCATTTTGAGTCGCCCTGCGTTCGAGCAAAATGATACGAAATAATACATAGATTATCGCATCGGATTACGTTCACAAAATCTGGGCACTGTGGAATTCCACAAAGTAAAGCGTAATATGATGTACAAAGCTCGTCAAATCTCATTCGGTCCATCTGTACCGGACTATGCAGCAGAAGCCTCTAGCGTAAGACCACGAGCAAGAAAGTTCTTTTGCGGAAGGGCCGATTACGGCAGCCGTGATTCCTTTTAAGTGGATTAGGTACGGATTCAGTATTGCGTACATAGACCACAATTTAACCCCGTTTCCTGTCGCCTAGACGTGTTCCAAGCAGACCACCTACTGAGATGAGTCTAGCCTCAGGATGACGCGAGAGGAAATATGGTTTTGTTCCAGCGTCTATTATCTATTAGTAGATGACAGGTTATTTACATAAGACGATCCATACTAGAAGTGTTTTGAGGAAGAGGATTTAGTGGAATTACTTTTTTTGATTTGAAAACAATGTTCATCACCTACGAGACAAATTTTTTATATTGTGAAAAACAGGGAAATGATCTGATAAAATATTCGAAGAGGGTGGAAATATACGATCAGCCCTTTCCTTTCCTGAACACAACAAAAGCTTGTGTTTTTTTTTCTATTGAATTTTACCTATACAGTATGAAAGATTTCCTCTCTTCGTGCCGCTTTTGGATTCATAGAAAATACAGAACATACCAAAGTCGACATTTCACATACTTAGGATATCGAGGGAAAGTAAGAACTCTGAATATCGTTAAAGCACTCAAGTCTATGAAGTAACTTCCTATAAAGAAATTGCACTCATAAGTCTACCGATAGAAATTCTGGAGGAAGCTCAAAGCACATCAAATCTTCGGAAAAATGACTGACTCCTGTTGAGAAAAAACTCCTGAGAGTTGAATACTTCCATAAACGAGTTTTTTTCAACTTACTTTCAGAACACATAGACAACAAAGCGTCCTCAACATTTTGTTTAATTAGCGCTGTGGAAGAGGATTACCCCAATCACATGGACTGATAAAATATTTCTAGATGACATTATTTCGAGAATACAATTCGGGCTTGAGAAAGATCAGGTATATTCCGTCAGATCCAGTAGCTCAATTGATAATACATGACTTAAAGAAAGTGACTAACTACATTTATCTCACAACCTTGAATCCGCTCGAAATGGGGTCAACTTGACTAGTTCCGATCCACCTGATCGATATATACACTTATCGATTTATCTATTCTATTTTTCACTGATCGGGGAAATTATCTCAAACAGATTTCTTGTCATTTTCACTGAAAGTGAGTTGTATTCTCAGTCAATTCTGACCAACCCTGTAGACAAACTCTACCAGGAAGTTTTTATAATATAGCAATATGCGTGCCGGCATACATCTAATGTATTGCGGGCTACGTGCAAGCTATCCCCAAGGTTCGCGTGTTCTAACCTACAATTTAATGTTGGTTTAAGTATCCTTCTTTTGATGAATGCTCGCAGCTTTGTTGGGTCATAAGCCTCAAACACTGAACCGAATTCTCTGGTGGTTTTTATTTAGTTTCGTGAATTCAGGGTGGGTTTGGATCTGGTAGTTGTAAATGAATATATCAATAGCTACTTCCAAATTGAAATATGGAATTGCATGAAAATTATTTGAAACGGAAATAAAAATAGCGTTTGCCTCTTCAGTAGCTCTCCCTATGTATTTAATAATGAAGTTTCATCTGACACTTTATCAATGATGCTATCATATTTCTGCAAGGAACGATTCGACTAAACCGAATAAAAATATGGTTTCGATACACACATTTTTCTATTGAAAAAATTTAGCTTGAATTGATGGAATAACATCCGAATCGAATGCATCAATTCAGATGAATTTTGTTTTTCTTGAATTTTCATGAATCTGTATCTATTCAAACAGAAATTCATTGTAAAAATTGTTTATACGAAACTTTTGGATGGTTTCATTAAAAAATTCATATGGGGAAAATATTTTCTCTCAGTACATTCATCATATATTTTGCATATTTTGAATATTGCTGTTACGTATCGAGGCAAATATACCAATTTGCAAGAACAAAGCTATTATAGAAACTCAAAAAATGAATTCCAGAAAACAATTCATTGCACTAAAACAATTACTTTGCTCTGTACAATATTTTACACCACTTTCTCGTTCACAATCTTATTCAATCAATGGAAAAATGGAAGTAATAGGTATTCTTTGGCAAGAAATTCAGGATGGGATTCTGAAAACTTGGTTGATACCAACGATATAATGCTTTATTTCGAAGAAAGTCGTATCCAACATTCCCCATCTTATTTGAGTGATTGACTCAATAAGCTCCATGTTCGGTATTATGGGGGGCGACGTTCGTCAGCGTTTATATATATATATATATATATATATATATATATATATACATGCGGCAAAAATTTGAGGGACTATTCCTTGTGCTATTCTAAGTATATTTTGTCCTCTGATGATTTTCCATAGGGCGCTTTGTTTCGAAGATACGGGGCGAAAAATATTTCGACAATAACAATTTATTAATAAAAATACATGTAATGTTTGTCAATCTACAAGAACTGTTGAAAATGACTACCCCCCGCTCGGATGAAAAATCCAATCTTCTCCTCATCGACTTCAGAAATCTTTCAAAAACACCAGGATCGTTTCTGGAGTAGTATTTTTTATTATTTGTTGGGTCCAGTGTAGGACGCAATACTTTGATTTCGGCTACGTTAATAATTTTAAAACTACCAAAATTGTTATTGTCCGAATTATTTTTCGCCCCGTATCTTCGAAACAAAGCGCCCTATGGAAAATCATCAAAGGACAAAATATCCTTAGAATAGCCCAAGGAATAGTCCCTAAAAATTTTGCAGCATGTTTAATAAACACCCGGTATATATTCAAAGTTCACCCCTATGAAAGATGGTGGAGGCACTTAGACTCCCGAAAGAGATTCGGTGAATTCTATTCTATCCAAATTCATTTTGATCATACCGCAAACCCAACTCATAAAGACGTATCCAGGTCTTGATTAACCATTATGCTAATTAGGTTGCAGCCTAGGGCGCGATGATCGGGGGGTGGGCTGAAATCGTGTCTTCGCATGCACTATCAGTCTAGCATCATTGCATCTACCTTACATATTTCAACTAGACCCAGACAACAGTTGAACTGAATGTGCTGTGAAAGAAATAAAGTGATTTTTTTGTTATATCCAGTGAGAACTATATATTTGCTCTCTTGGTAATTTTCGATAGGTTTGTATCGGAGATTTTCCGTTATTTCTTGAAATTTCGAAATTTTCCAGATTGTCTATTATTGGTTATTGAATTCAGAAAAATAATTGTGCATACGATTACATATAATTTATTGGATTGCAAATAGTTTTCAACTCAGCTCACATTGGCTATATATGTGACAGATGATGTTGGCGTACTATTTTCGATTTTTTAATTTTTTCTGTCGAATTTTTTTTCTGTACTTCCTGACAACATGGAAATTTCGAAAAAACTTCATTCTTTCATGTCGAAAAATACAGTCAATCCCTTCTCCATTTGAGGGGGCGATGAAGGAAAATTTATATGTTTTTAAGCATGCTGATTCCTCCTTTTATTTCATTCTTTCAGAATATATTGAAAAGCGAAAAACTTCATTTTTGCATATTTCTTGGTATTTTTGAAATATATTCACATGATTTTTGGAGCTTCACCCCCTATTTTCATGCACCCCCTCCAAAATTTTCATTTGGGATTTTGAGGATTTCTTATATACGAGTGTAAAGTTTTTTTGTTGAAATCTGTCAAGACATTTCAATGGTCAGTGCTCAAAACCGATCGATACAACTTTCAATGGAGATGATAAACATGAAAAAAAAAATTCCATGAAGATCTTCGTAGATATCGAGAGCCTCCCAAATTTTCAAATACCTTTATATTACTTTATAGGCCGACCGTATCACACCTGACGGGGGCGCGTCCTCATAACTAGCCTAGGGTAGTGGTTCCCAGAGTTGTCTGGACTACGGCACATCTAAAACAATTTTTAAAACTCATGACCCACCTATAGGAAATTCAACCGTTACCAATACGAATAAAGAGATTTTTGAAAAAAAATAAAAAAGTTTGAATATATTTTTATTGCTCAATCGAATGACCACATCAAAAAGTTATTTCATTGGGAAGGATGAAATTGTTTCCTATGTTTCCCATTACAGTTTCGACATGAACTTCGACTCGAATTACTATTAATTTCAGTGAGTTTGATATGTCCAATTTATTTCGGTATTCGTAAGGCCCACTAAACATTCACATGCGACCCACCAGAGGGTCGAGACCCATAGATTGGGAAACCCTGGCCTAGGGCGATCAGAAAGAACTCTTGATCAGGGCCAAGACGTATCTGAAAAAACGATCATATTATTGATATGCACACGAATGCATCAATGGAAATTTGAACGCCACGAAAAACAAATATGTCGCAAGGAACCGTAGATTCTCAGCCACATAAACTTATTTTTCTTGGAAGTCGATACGATCAAGGACGACAGTATAGTTTAAATATGGCTGTTATAAGAAGGAAACAAGGAATATCTGGCTGAAAGAGATAAAAATGTCACATTTCAAGGTATTCTCGCCAATACAATAACGAATCTCCTACTAGTTAGTTGAAATCCTGAGATATTTCAGTGGAACGCATTCAACATAATCAATCAAACTTGTCGGAGTTTATAGAATTCAAACCATATTCGATATTATATCGAAGAGGATATTGAAACTTCATGATCGACACTTAATGAAATTTTACCTAACCGCCATACTATCCAACTGGGAAACCGCAAATCTAGAGTCGGCAAAGTTTTCTTGTTTGCATTACCGAACTCGGCATACCCAACACCACACGAAATAATGACTTCAATTTCAGTTTCCGTAGAAAATCTATGGTCCAGTTTGATACAAGGAGTAGAGTAGAAACGACAGAGAAAGGGAGAGAGAGAAAGAGATATTTTCAATTTTTTTGTTTTTACCTAATTGGGGACAGTTTCACAAAATGATATACAGTGATTTTCTTTGATGTCCCCCTGTTTGAATTGGTCAACTCAAACAATTGAAACTTGGTATAACGGAATTGATGCATGAACACTATATTTTGGAGTGAAATTGACAGATGAAAATTCAAGTTGGCGACTGGAAGACATGTGGGAAAAAATCAATGGAAAGGGCGACTTATGACACATCTCTTTGAAGTTCCTGAAAAATACTTCACAACCTTAGAATATAAAGTCAATAATACATAGTAATATAGGTACCTATACAAAAAACCTTATTAATAATTACATGAATACGAGGCAAATATCGATATTTCTAGAAATATTTGTTTTTCTCTCTTATATGGCAATCCCAACAACCGGTTAAGGTTTGATGGGTTATTTTTTGTTTATAAAAAAGACGAAAATTTCAGTACGACAACGGACATCATTGTTCTGTTCAAATATTCTGATTTAGATTTCGGTTTCACAAGTAGATAGGTACCACGGAAACTTTTTCCAGGATGATCAATTGAATGAAATTAAACAGGGGAACTGTATTTGATGAATATGCTGGAAACTACAAAACAGTTTATCGTCTAATACCCGAAATCGTCGAAGCGAATCCTAATGAATTCGATATGGATATTATTATTCCAACAAGATTCAGCACCACTACATACTCCAGACAAATAAGAAACTATTTGGATAATACTTTCCATGGTCGTTGGATTGGTCATGGAGGTCCTACGGAATGGCCAGCCCGTTTGCCAGATTTGACACCTTCATACTTTTTTATGAGGCTATTTGATTCAGAAGGTGTTCGAAACTGGACCTACTTTAATATTGGATATACGACAGAAATATCGACGTTACTGTGTTCGAAAATGTTCGGCGTGATATATCGGATAAGCTGTTCTTACGTCAAGACTTTCAACGCAATCATTTCGAGCATCTTCTGACTTGAACTCAGCTTACTTCCTCAAAGAATAGAGTTAAACGTCGATGTATTCAGGACATTATTGAATATTTCGCCATTTCGTAGTGGATGAAGATATTGACTTTATATTATGGGGATGTGAAGTATTCGTCAGGGACAAGGATGTCCCACAAGACCCCTCCTTCCACTTCATTTTTTATTTCCAGGTGGTGCCCAGTCAGCAGAAAAGTGATGGTTCAGGGGGTTACTTTTTTCTTTTTTCATTCCTCTCTTCCACGAAAAAATTCAAATCGATTTGATCAAACCATGAATGGTTTTAATTCAGATTATGTTATGGACATGATGTTATTAATTTCAGTTCAAGATAGATATGACATTTTCTTACCGAGTTTTCCACGAACTTGATTCCGGATTTTTTTCATCTGCGAAATTTCTCAGCAAATATTTGCACTTCGAAAAAATTTTCGATAACAATATATATGCTATTTAGGAACAATATCCTAAATAGCACATCATATTGGCTGAACCCCGAATTCAGGTTGGTTCAATATACAGGGTGTAACTGAATAAGTGTAAAACATTTCAGGAGGGGATTCATCGAAAAAAAGATAGGATCTTTCATATAAAGAAACTTCATTGGAGCATCCCTTGTTGAGATACAGTCCCTGAAAGGGGGTACATAAAATTTGTATAACAATTGGTATGACGCTGTCAGTTTTCGAATTTTCGAAATTGAATTAATACTAATTGTGTGTTGTTTATTACCCTTTAATCAGGTACTAATTACAAAATAACAATGAATCCAGTTCGCATTTATGACGATGTATCTCTGTAGTTGTTCGTAAAATAATTTTTTGCTGCGAACTGGTTTATTTTGGACAAAAACCCAAGAGACATTTTTTGTTTAGAATGAAACAGGCTATGAATTTTCAAATGGTAAACAAATAATAAGACAAGACGTTACATAGGAAATAAATTTTAGGGGTTGCGTTTTCCACCCCTTACAACCATGGGGTAAACCAAATAGATTACTGGCCAAGTGTCTTTTTGGTAGTACAATCGTCAGGTTACTTTCAATATTGTAACTTTTTCAGGGATTGTGAGAAAAATTTTATAAAAATTTCATGTACCCCCTCTTAGGGGCTGTATCTTAACAAGGGATGCTCCAATGAAGTTTCATTATATGAAAGAATCTTTTTTTTTGATGAGGTATCCCCTCCTTGAATGTTTTACACTTATTCAGTTACACCCTGTAGATACATCGTAAGTGAAAAAATTCATGTTGAACTAATATGAATCATTATTGAAAGAAAGATATTTCGATATGAATATTGATTCAATATTGACAATGAATTTCAATTGCTCTTTCTGAGGTTCAATATTGATAATATATGGGTTTGATAACTGATTAACCAATATCAGAATTACCATATCAGGTGATGATGAATAATATCAGTTTAACAACGATATTTCAATATTGTCTGCATATCTTGTATACTCCCCAGTTTCAACATCGGAATTTCAATATATATTCTACATAGTTAGGAAGCGTGGATCACAATATTGAAATATCAAATTGGGTGGCATATTGGCATAAGAGTACAATAGAGATATGCGATTCCTATAATGCTCGAATGATGTTTTTATAGTAAAATGGAATTATTCAAATCGTCATTTTGGAATCACAACCTAAGAGGGGTATTGTAATTTTGAGAGTGATCACCTAGTGTACTCAAACATATATGAATATTGGTAATGATGAATTATTCCTAAAAAAATATCGATATTTGATGAATTTCAATACCAGAAATTTACGTCCAGTTTCATATCCCAAACTGCCATCACATGAGACAGTGATCCTTCAGTGTTTTCTCAAATATATATTCATCATAACTAAACTTTCTAACATTTTGATGTTGTCTTGAACATCCACCCAACTCCTTTAAACAAGTCTCTCCGTGCCGCAGAGTGTATAGTGGTCGACATTGATATTTTCATAGTGGAGGTAGTGAGTGCAAGACACGCAGCAGCCAGAGTTTTTTCCAGGTTAGTATTTGGTAAGTACATGTGAATGGGTGAATTTGGCAGGTTGACTAGTAGTTAAAAAAATATGTATTATTCCGATTATGCAAAGCTAAAAATTATCAAGTGACAATATTGTAACAATAAAGTCAAACCGCTATATCCTCATATTGATCCAATATGGCCGAATGTTCACATTGTTTTTATGGCCATTATGATATTCACAATATATAAGGTTGATTTTTTTGTAATTTTGAAACAATATTGGTCTATTATGTTTGTGCTACTTAGGATAAGTGAAAAGTATTCTCTATTTACATTTAGGTTGCGTACGTATTGTATACCAATTGAGCAAGAAAAAGGGGACTATAATGTTGGGAAGCTAGAAAGGGGGGTTAAAATATAGGTATGATCTGTACAGGACCCAGGAGAGACTGGAATGAGATAGAGTGATGGAAAAATGACTAAAATATTCGAAATGCGGACCCAATAGAGGGGTGTTTCACTTCCATAAAATTTGTACACCTAATTGGGATTTCTAGTGGATTTTAGGATTTCTTCGAGGAGTTCAGGTGGGATTTCTAGATTTCAATATGAATTTCAACAAGATTTCTAGTGAATTTTGTACACCGGATTACATGTTTCGCCCGGACCCTGATGATAATATAATCGAACAAATGATGCCGCCGCCGGATCGATAGTCTCTTCCAGTTGATAGGCGACGGAATGGCCAGCTTTCGTCCGCGGAAGTTCGGTCAGCACAAGAAGAGACCATTAGCATATTGCATGACGGTCTGCTGGATCGTGATTCCGGAGATCCCCGCTCGTTATCCTTAATATGAGTGATTAACAAGAAGAATGGACACGTACATCGCTCGAAGGGGCCCACCACGGTGATTTCCATGCGATTTTCCTACGGCGCGCATGAAGTTTCCGGGAAAGATAGGCGAGCGGTCGCTCTGGATATCACGGCCGTTGATCCGGACGTTAATTGAAAATGGGTTTGAATGGAGCGCATGCACCTAATTATTGTTGAATTTCGTGTAACATAATATGTGCCTTGCAGTCCGGGTTCTCCATTAGTGGAGAATTTACAGATAAACATGTCGATAATGAATAAAGTACATTCCTCCTATCCGGTCAAGGGATGGCATCTATTAAATTCATAATATCGAAAGAACACTACAACATGTTACTTCAGTTGGAACAACTCTCGAATTGTGGACCACTCCTTTGGTACATACATATCCTATGACTCGAAAAAATGAGTAGCTCCAATTATCACAATGTTCAGATTGTTTCATACGAAAAAAATCTTCTGGTTGGAGATGATAAACCGATGTGTTTTGAATGTAAAGAACAAAGCATACGGAAACTTCTTCGTTCTATAAGTTTCCCAGAATATCGGTGATCCATTTCGAAATACATTCTTTAACGAACGAGTTCTAACAAAACGGCTGGGAGGAATATCAAGTGCCGCTGTTCTTTTTTCAGTAGGTAGGTAATTATGAGGCATTCAATACGAGTCCTTGTCGCTGAATCCTCTAGGCAATCCACAATCACAGCGGGACCACATTGAGCGGCCACTACAGGGCTTACTGTCGGACAGCCTCGATCATAGGAAACCCAAAAGAACCTACAGTGCCACAGGATCAGTTTGTGTATTCAATCAACAGACTTCACCTAACAGGATTTGTATTTATACATATTGTGTTAGCCTCCTGTTAAATTTAATTTCTTTACAGGGACAGCTTTCGATATCAAGTTCATTGAATACTCGATACACTCAGGAATAATGAATGATCGACAAAGTGGTTTCGTTTTCGTCATCACAGGTCACAGGTCAACTGATGTGCATATCTGAGGACTATCGACAATTACACACGTGACTCTCGACGTCTGTTTAACTTTCGATCGTATTCCGAACCAGAGATTCCAGGCTACACTGCCGAAATTTCAGAACCTACCCTATTTCAAATTCATATCGACGACTTGTTAGGAGCGACTTTGGTTTAGTGTGTTATAGTGGCATACTTGTGCAGTATTCTACGAAACGTTGTGTGTGAGGATTTGATTAAAACATGGTACTCTTATGATCTTTGGAATATTCAATGTTCGAAATCCAAAAGCGTGCTTCTTCTCAAAGAAAGCTAGTCTGCTGCTATAACCTTCATCAATAATTTGTTGTTCGCAAATAGCTTCACAACGCTAGCCGAAGTTATTAAAAATCATACTATTCTGCTCGCGTAAAAGACCATTTTTCTTTCGAGAGATTTACGATGCTCGCCTACGGCTCTCGTCAACAAACGCATTTGTGCGAAGGTTTCGCTCGTTTATCATCGCTTTACATGAGCTTTCAACCGAATCCGAATATTGTTTTTACAAATTTATGGAAACGTTTAGCGAAACTACTTACCAGGTGGTTTTAAATAATAATAATAACCCCCTCCATTTCAGACAAACTGAAAAAGCTCAGGTAATATATACAGATATTATCTTCGATTTCTTATGTTGAAAAGCAATGACGGAGTTCATCTTTGGAAACAATACACCTGGACAGGTTATTGTTACCCCCTACTATTCCAATCAACCTATTTTTATTCCTAGGTTCGTATAAAGACTTGGGTTTCGAATTTTTGGGAAAAGATTATATTCAGGATGTTTGTATTTATTTCTTTCCTATCAGTGCCTAAATGAATCAACCAATTGATTTTCATGAACAAAATGAGTCCATGTTCATTTGATATATAATACCATAAATCACGTCTACTACTACTAGTTAAACATATTCCAGAAGAGAACATAACGACTTTTTTGAATAGTAGTAAACTCGCATAAAGAACCAGTTCGAGTGTCATGTCGGAGGACTGAGCGTTATTAATCACCTCACAAATCAATTAGCGGTACTCTGAACGTCGCTATAAATTCACAGAGTGAGTTTTTCTGTTCTACAATCAATATGGAATTATCTGCAAACGATTGATGTTTTTATTGGTGAATAAAAATGTTCATTACGAATTTTATGGATTCGATGCAAGGGACTTCTGCAGCTTTCTTGAAAGTGTTCATGCAAATCTGTAATGATAATGAAATGAATGCAAATCCAAAAAATTAACTGATGAAAATGAGGAATAACTTTTTGCATGGCACAAAGAGTTCAAACGTGTTTGTTCTAATGACTGGCTATACATGAAGAGAAAACTATTTATTTTTAATTCTTCATACGGAATCCTGGAAACCAAAGGTGAATAGTTAGGCAGTCAGATTCTATTAGATTTTTTTGATGACAAGGGGTTCTGCACCTCTTTCTGTTTACGAGAATTGCACCTCTCTCTGTTCGTTCGATAGTGACATGAGAAATATAGTCTCATCAGGAAAGCTTGTTTCGTGTACCTACGTTGGTCTTTACTCTACACGTTAGCAGGTATCTGAATACCTAATTCTTGGACCAGAAAGACGTTTCGAACGTTGGAGAACACGACCTCTTGTTCTTTTCACTGAACAATTGTATTTTTTCCGAATGCAAGCAGAATCATTACCCATGGTGATGATGTATCAACTTGAATATAGAAATGACCCACATTTACAGAATTCGAATCGGATATTTGCGAAATACCTCTGATTAACCCTCGTCAGGAGTCACAATATAAAACGATCTGTAACTTAACAATTCTAGAAATTGTGGTGGAAGCGAATTTTTCCTTTTGAATAAAAAAAAACAATGCCGTTAGAGCTCTCGTGAACGACACTCGAGCAAATCGTGCACAACGGCCTGCTCTTTCAATTCCTCATCTTCAATAACTCAGAATTGATTTCCTTCGCGATACAGAGTATTCTTGACGATGGAAAGTAAATTGAAAAATGAAAATCGAACGTAAGAAGCAGCGCGTTCGGCGCTCATTTATTAGGTTAAGAGTATATTGAAGTGTTTACGTTATACGATTTTGGAACGGTGCTTCAGATCCCATTTTTTCATTTTCTGTTATAGCATCGGGGTGCATGTGCAAATACACAAAGACGACCGAATAGAATTTGAGAATTAGAGATAGAGATTAGGGGTGCTGGTTGTTTTATGAGAATATTTCGTTTATTCTGCCTTTATATCCAATTTGAAAAGGATTCGTCTTTTCACAAACATATTGCACTCATGAGGAAGGGAGGTGACGACGCAAGAAAGGAAACAAATCAGTGAATATTGATGAAAATGAAACCACTTTATGATTTCAGTGGGTCAGCCTGATGTAGAAAATAGTCTTCGAAAATATTCTCTGTTTTGAACGTCCATAATTTAGATCAGAAGTTGGAATAAGTCGAATACCCGTGATATCTTTTCTTACTTTAGAAGGTTATAGATCGTTTAGTCAATCTAGATAATGAGAGCCTCTATTACCACTACAACCAGCAGACTCATTTCTTCTGAAAAATTTCCAAATTGTGAAATTTCTCACCAGTGTTGTTTAAATATTATCTTACATGTTTTAATATTACTACGATGAGTTCATTGACGATTATATCTGACGAAATAGTATAAAATGATAATATATCATTTTCTCATACATCAGTCATTCGTACCGTTTTGGTAATGTTTTCCTCTGTCAACATTGGCGACGCAAAGAGCTTCCTAAAGTCATCAAATTCGGAAACAAGTTTTTAACCTCATCGAATTTCTATTGTTTTTATCGCTTTCTAAAATTATTTTCGTCTGCATATGCGATAACCATGTATGGAGAGTGATTTTTCGGGGTACAGATCTATTTTTCGTTTTCGTTCAAATGTATTTTAATTGAACATATATTATTCTGAGTTGTTCCATCATTTTTAGTACAGATATTCCATAACATACTTCTTGGGAAATAACTATATGAATAATAGTTGACACTATAGTCACTATATGCATCTATATTTCCATTGTGATATGATTCTATTAGCTTGATATTTCCAGTCTGTAGAATGTCTCAAAGACACTGGAAGCTATAGACAGAGTTCATCAGAACCATGGGCTGAAATAATTTCATATTCCAAGTCAGTCACATTTTGAGCAAATCGCTTTTGATCACCATTTCGTTTTCTGCTCACAAAGTTACAACTCGGATGTGTTTCTGGAACAACTATTGATGACTGTCAGTGATTTTTATTTCCTCATCTCCATGAATTTGTCAAGCTGTCAAGTTTGTTCCACTAAATCAATAATCACCCATTTGACTGCGGATTCCATCGAAACATTTCGGTGGGCACTCTATCAATTATTCATGTAATTTCAATATTAGAAAATATCATATTGATTTCTTGCATCGATATCTTCCACCCCACCTATAGTATTAACCTCAACAGGAGGGTATTGTTCCAGGAATTTCTATGACGGAACCTATTGTTATGCAATATTATAATATTTTAAGTTTTTTCACTTATTGACATTCAAATAGATCTTTTCACCAATTATAGACCTTCGAATACTTCGATAAGTCTCTTATACATGACTCACGTGAACATTTGAAATGAACTCATAATATTGATAAACAAATTATGAATATAACTCATTATTACTCAAGGCGATAATATTGAGAAGTCAGAATATCTTTCCTCACCAACCATGATATTTAAGAGTTGCTAGAAGCTCTCGCGAAAACACTCACCTGGAACAGAAAAAAACTGTATCAGAAAATTATCGAGTCAGGAGAGTTATGTGCATTTGAATGAAAGGGGAGAAAAATGCATTTCTTTAGAAAGTAGACAAGTTATTGACATTTCACTTCATCCTAAGAGTCCGTCTCTAAAAAGCAATTGCAAATTTATGACCGTTCGTTAGTATAGATTAAACAAGTGACGAATACCATACCATTTGTTTAGACAAAAACTTATCACTCTCACAGTAGTCAATTGAATAATATTGCTGTATGAACAGCAAAATAAGAGGCATATTGTTCCAAAAAAAATCGGTTCACCATGCAACGCTGTGGAATATATTCGTCCCTTGTAATATATTGTATTGTGATTCGATTATTGTGATATTTGTAGTACGAACAAAATTACTCTTACGAAATCTCCTAGCGCCGGCCTTGTCGCTCGTAAACACAGAATAATATGAGAGAAAGAGAGAAAACCTTCACTGTAACATAATGTAATGAAAAAAACGAATGAATATAATTTTATTCCTCAGAGGTAGACCATTTTTTCGCGTTGCTGTCAACCATGAAATGCGGCAGAATAATTTTTTAATATATCTGGTCCTGACGTGAGCACTAATCCATACGTCAATTTGTGCTGATCATACATATTATTATGATAGGTCATCTCCTGTTGCTGAAGATTTTTTGAGAAGGTATCCCCATGTGGTTTGTCAATATCTGAAATCTTGACCAAGAATGCTGCTATATCATCAGAATAGAAAATAGCATATTTACAGAATACTCCGAGAATCCTGCGTACTCATAACTCTCCATAGATGTTATCATTGTTAAGACCTCGTTCTCTCAGTATGTCTCTCACTCAATATTTCTCAGGAGTGCACCAGAAGCGGTTCCATAATATATCTTCTTTGAGTAAAAATCTTACACAAGATTTCGTTAGGAATGAGGTATTTGAAAGGAGATATTGTCACAGATATTCACAACTGAGAGAAATCATCTAAAATCTAACCTGTCGCTGCCTATGGATATAAAAAAATAATTGTAAATTGAATGATCAACGAATCGACTGCTGATTGAACTGTGTAAAACGAGTTACCAAGGAATTTTTAGTCGAATGTATAATGAAACAATAGAGGGCTTGATTGATCCAGTGCATTATGGAATATCACCATGAATCTCGTTGATTACAGTGCAATATGTTGATTACCAATTTATGCAAAAAAGATGAAAATTGCATTTTAATTCTGAATGAAATGCTCACGCTGCGTTTGACATTATGACATTACGCATTTAAATGAGCCCATTCTGTTTAAATCATTCGTGTTACAGCAAATTAATTTAGTTGTTTGATTATCTTGGTAACTGCATCAATAACTCGCAAACAACCTATTTTGAAACTAATACAAATCGAACTGATCATAGCAAAATTATATTGCAAAACTGAAATATTTATGGAAAATGAATGGAACTAATGAATGCCCATCAATTATCACTTATGATAGCACTAGTGCTTTTTCATTGGGAGCAAATATCTGCTTCACCGTCACAGCAACACCAAAAATACTTCAGTGGATCTAAATCTCGGAAACGGCTCCAATAAGTTCCATCAAGTCTAGTATGCTGGGGGTTTCGGCGCAATAAATCAATCTAGCTAGGTTTCATTTTTTGAAAACGCCGTACTCGTAGTTTATTCAAATAACTTCATATTTTCTATTATTCATATTTATTGAGTTTGTAATAATTCGTTATTAATAGATGATGCTCAACGTGATATACTGGATTTGACCTAACACGTATTCCAATATTCTGATATCTTCTCGCACTTTACTTAGAACATTCAATGCAATACAGATCTTTCGGACTATTATCTGTACCGCTGAAATAGACGATATGATTTTTTGCTAACCACTGCTATAGGCTTGCTATGCGATGTGCCATTTGCAATAAATTATTACTTGGCTTACTTTACAGTCTGAGTCTTCAGATTGAATACAGAAAATGGCATTTTACTAATGGTAACAACCACCTTATTTTTAGAATTCGAATTTTTGTTCTGAAAGGCAAGAATATCTGAAATACATGATGGTATTCACAAGGAGTACTGCCGCCGGTAAGATATATGAGAAGCCAAAATAGTTTTTGAATTGTGAGTGCAAATTGAAACGTTAATCCTCGCACAAGTTTCGACTTCTGAAAGTTGACGTTTGTAAGAGGTTAGTTTAGGTTATTTGAGTGGGACTAAAATACTCCACTGAAACCCTGCACAGTTAATTGCGGCTTACACTAGATTCATTCTTCACCAAATGAGTCGAACTCGACGAAGCCAATCACTTCACTTGGTAAATCATTTTTCAGGTCCGTGGGCAGGAGCGAAACTCTGCAAAGCATCAAAAACCTGATTCGGTCTGCAGCGGGACAGGCACAGAATATGTACCCTGTTTCATCATGTACTGAACAGAGACAGTATGCCGGATTTTCCGACCGTCCAAGTCCCATCGTGATGCTTCAGACGACAGTGGCCTGGAAGAAAGCCTGCTAGACAGTGTAGGTCATCCCCGGTGTGCTCTAACAATTTAGTGCCGTACAAAGGATGGATAATCCTTGAAGAGGGCCAATCCTAGTAAATGTTGCCGTAAGCCTAAAACTCTTCTTCTAGTGCCGGTAGTCAGTATTTGTTTGTAGGGGGTTAACAGCCAAACCCATTCCAATCTCATTATTAAACAACATCAACAAAAATTGAACATGTTATTAAAACATTTTATAAAGATCAATCACCCTAACACCAAACTGATATCACTTGCACTCGACGCGCGTTTCGCTAACAAGGTGAGCATCTTCGGGGAAAGAAAATCGACATCTATTATATCATGTATAAGCATGCACCCGAGAATAACACTGATGGAAAAATGCATTCCTGTAGAAAATTTCAACAAAATAAATTACTCTTCCACCTACTTCAGATGTTATTAGTCAAGAATTGTTTATATATAATTTTTAGCATTTACAACTCTTCAATGAAATCAATGATTGAACTAGTGACATATACTCATGATAGATTATTTGTCACTTGAATCCCACTCAGGTCTTCATCGCAATCATCAACTTTTTAGATTTCATTGGTAACAAATCATACAAGGAAAACATTTCCAATATTACATTTTTTAAATGTGATGAAAAGGAAGGAACTTCAAAGACGAAGTGTAAAGCAGAAAACTTGAGAAGTTGAAGTAGGCTATAAGTGATCGAAACCAAATTTAACTTCAGCCCTAGGACACATAAAATATAAAGTTTTTCGTAAGTCACAGTACAGTTCACTCTCGACGCTATATTCATAAAGATTTTTTTCGCAATATCATTCACAAGGCAGCGTTCCAACAGAACCATGGGCGTTACAGAGGACTTTTAACAAGAGCCTTTGTTGTTTCTTGAATGAACTCTCTCTCAGAATTTCGGTATATTCAGGATCCGAGAGATGTGTTTGGCTCAGAAACTGAATAGTATAGCATACAAATTTTGTGAATTGAACAACTAAGTATAATGTTCGAAAAGATCGGACGAATTATTAAGGAATTTTTTTTTAAATTGACTTGAAATTTGTTGATAACGTGAGTTCGATGATATATCAGAAAAGGATTGGTTTGGAAATACTTTTTCGATTTATTCACCAATATACAGGGTACTGACTGAAAAAGTATGGCGTATAAAGGTAATGTTTCTTCAAGTAGGACAAATATTGCTTCCTAAGTTCCAAAGATATATGATTGTATTACTATTAACTCTCATAACATAGATTCTTTCACATTAGTCGATTATGTGACAGAGAAAACTAAAACTGAATATTATTCGTTCGACGAGTACAATAGTATGAGGATTTTTATGGTACTTTCGATTTGAGTTGACTGAGGCTTTGCTTGAAAGGACGTTTCAATTGTATTTCTTATGGACAATAACGAACAGTGTGAAAATAACGAGTTGTCAACGTGATTTCTGTTATAATGTTGAGAACCACAAATATTCCTTTTCATTATGGCCGCTAATATGATTTGCAGAACGCGCGTCGAGTAGTGTTTCGAGTTTGGTGTCAGGGTTATTCTTTTTTATTCATGTACACTTTCACACCAGATAATTTAATCCGTCCTAATAACTCCTTCCTGTAGAAAATACTATCAACCTATCAATATCACGACTTGAAATTCCAATTATTGTTCACGACGCCACTGTCGGAGAAGAAAATGTGATTTGGAAAGCGACCAGTTTCGGTTCTTTCTTCGTATTAAGTTTGAAACTCACCCTGTCTCGTTTTCTCCCGCGAGATTCTGAATCCTTTCCTGTCAGTCCCTTTGCGTCTCTATATTTCAACGACTCCATATTAAAACACAGTTTCGTAAAAGATATGAGTTGTTCAACGAGACTCTGACCTTGAGGTCTTCCTGCTCCGCTTCGCCCAACTCCAATTTGCCGAAATTTTAATGGATGCCTCCTGGGCCTTTTATTTCACTTTTCCGCCGTGCATACCCACTCTCACATTCTTCTCAAGGTTTGAGTAATAAATCGTGAAGAGACTGTAGTATATCTACCAAAGGGAAACTCTATCATCAAGGTTGTAATAGACGTCTTTTAACAACAGCAATTTCCATTCGAAACAAAAAAAAAGATTGTACCTCTGTAAACTTCAGTCAATCTCGAGTACCTAATTCGTTGAATTTCAGATGATGTGAAAATAATTTCAATGATCCAAATGTGATTGTTTATACGATTTATCATAAAAAAACGTATTTCCCATTTCTCTTCTCTTTGAATAAAACATAGCTTGAATCGACGTAATCTTCACGTTTGCAATTTTTCATCATTATGTCCAATTATTTTATCATTAGGGTCTCGAAGAGATGATTTATGTTGGAAATATACACACAATAAACAAAATAGATTATAGATTGTATATAATATTGTTTGTAGGTCGGCCGGCTATTACGATCACGATAAGGGTATAAATAAATCGCCCTTGAATGGTTCAATTATAGGCTGAACATTTCCATCGTGTAATGGCCCGAAGAAAGGAATGGTCGATTTGCTTCTATACAATGCACTCCTGAAATGTCTAGTATGATAAAAAATAGAACATCTACGAACGATGGAAGTACGAGCATAAATAATAAATGTGATCATTTTCTTCAATGTGGGAAAGAATACACTGTCACGATGAAACAGCTGAAGGATAGACATCTTTCAGAAAGCAGCAATTAATACGCTCGTACAATTTTCAGCCAATCAGGGGGCAGGATTTTCAAATGGGCGCAGTATAATTTCAATAATACATGTCGCATACGATAATTCGAATGAATTTGAAATAAACAATCGAATTCTGCATAAATCATCTGTAGTGGTATATTTTCGATCCGATACTACTTTCAACAAAAAAGAGTAAAAATACAACATACATTTCATTTAAATAGGTTGAAAGGTGAAATATTTAATTATTGCAACTGATATTTTGTAGAGAAATACAAAGATAGACAGCTACATAGCCATTTATTTCCAATGATGCAATCAAAAATTATCCAACAACATAACTTTTTTTTATATACAGATTTACACAAAAGCGAAACTCCGTAATGTTCTAAGAAGACCGGGTGAATCCAGGGACAGCATATACGAATAAACATTTTTTTCTTTACATTTTTGGATTTTGTGAGCCCCAGGAAAACCTTTTTCGGTAAGGAGTTCCAAAGGTCAGCTGTTCTATTGACTAAAGTTTAAAGTCAATAAATAAACTGATTTCTTATTAGCACTGGTTCTCACTATATCTCTTTGGCATACAAGGTAATCTCTATGATTTGTCAGCATCGGAGTCGATATAAAATTTCTCAATGACCAAAAAGAGGTGCGTTTATGGCAGAACAACGAGGTTCCTAGAATAATTTTCATTAAATAATTCTGCGGCAATATTTTATTATGCTTTCTGTACCGTTGCAGTGACTAAAGGCACTTGTCATGAATCAGTGGATGATTCAAACTGAACAAACTCGTGAACAAATTTCATACGTAATGTTTCAGCTGTACGTACATCCATCGTTGTTGTTGAAAATTATATCTTCCAGGGAAATGAAGTACCAGTTATTCTCTGAATAAAGTTCAACAAAGTTATAATTTTGTATGAACGTAGTTAATGAATTGGTTGGTTCGAAATAAAAATTTGTTAGAAATTTTGGAGTCTTATGGAATCACTATCGATTATATTACTTTCAATAAAACAGCATAAATGTTAATTTGTTACTGATACTGAAGCGTCAAGTTAAGTGACTGATAACATTCAGAATTTAAGATAAGGTTCTTCAAATTTCCATATCATAACCATGGTTCTGCTCTACCTTCACTATCGATAGCAGTGAGAGTAAGTAATATTTTTGCCTAGCTACCAAAAGCGAAATTTTCCAGATCGATATAAAAATGAAAAAATTGCACTTTTCACGTTGAAAGGAGGAATGAATGTAATGGACATAAAAAGTGTTTTTTGTTGACACCCTTAAGAGTCGCTGCCAATCTTCAAACTTGATACAAAAAAAATCTCCATGATCACATATTATCCCACTGAGTTATTCGATAAATCAAGAAAGTTTTCCCAAATACCTACACGAGCCTACACATGTTACAATTTCGGGGCGAACATATTTTATAATCTCCTAGTCAGAAACGTAAGCGATGAACTTTGTGAATACGAACGCGTATAGAAGAAAATGGAAAAAAACTTCCATCCATTTCATGAATAACTGTTCCCGGCGGCTGTCGTGAGAAACATTCAGCATTCATACGTATAAAAAAATTTAAAAATATCTTCTCTCAATTTTCGACACCTGTTCGATCCCAAATCATCCAAACGAATGGAAGCTTTTAGCTTCATCAAAAATAACATAAAACTTGAAATAAGTAACTCTTGGCAGAAATCTTCCGACACCAAATCACGATATTGAACGTCGACAACCTCTATATTTTTATCCGAAAGGTAAACAAAGAGCTAACAATTTCTTTGGCAAATGATTGGTCTTATTATGACATTTCAAAACTTATTTATGTGGCGCCATTCGACAATAAAAAAGCTGAAATAGGCAGAGTAACATAACTTGGAATTTGTCTAAAAGTATGTAAATTGTTGATGTGTTTGGATTTGAATTTTGTCGTCATAGAACGAATACAGTGGCGGAACTGAATTTGAATTGTCTACGATTTTGGGGATCTATTCTTGACCGTTCGTATAACAAGACAAGGCGTCACAATCTGGGGCCTATAACACAAATCTACAATTGTAACAAGTCTACAAGTTACAAGTAATTCGCCTATAGCTACAAGTATCCTAATTTCTCGTAACATAAGATAATTTCATATACTTGTAGCTACAAGTAAAATATTCTACACTTGTATATGTTGTTCCTACAAGACAATTTATTTATTCAACTGCTTTTTTCGGCAACGCGATTCGTGATGTAACATGTTTTTGTGTTAGTGGTTAAGTGCAAGGACTGCTAGTGAAATAATTTTTGTAGCTATGGCTAGCAAACAAGTTATATTTGAGGGGAAAATGCAATCTTTACAAAAAGTTCAAGAAAATAATGAAATTCGCTAATTATTTATCCTAAAGTAATCTATAAACTGTTGAATTCTAGCTCGAGCTGCTAGTGGAGGTGCTTCGTTATCTCTGAGGTTATTTTCGTCACCTTGATCATCATCATTACCATTTAATACCATATTATCATCTTCATCAATTTTTGTAATATTGCACGATGTTGAACAACATTTAAAAATATTTACTGCGGAGGCTGGATCAACTCGTAGGTGGTTCAAACATAGAAATTTTTCCTTCAATACGCCAAAAGCGTTTTCAATAATGCGTCGAGTCCGTTTATGAGCTCTGTTGAATGCGGTCTGCGCTGGGTTCATCGGATCGTCATAGGTTGGTGGAAATAACCATTCACGCAAAGGATAAGCTGAATCTCCAAGAATGACAGCATTTGCATGAGGTCTCCAACCGTTTTCCATTCTACGAAACAGAGAACTGTTACGGAGTACCCGCGCGTCGTGCACACTTCCGGGCCAATTTGCACTTATATAATAAAACCTTAAGTCAGGCCCACATACAGCCATGCAGTTGATGGAATGCTTCCCATGGCGATTGTGGGGGCATCGATATTTATGAGGATTCCATCTACAGCTCCACAAACTTCAGGAAATCCTGCCAAATTATGAAAACGTTCTATTACTTTCCCTATTTTGTCGGGCCATCGAACTAATACATCAAATTTTATTTTGTTTACGGCATCAGTAACTTTGTGAACACATCTGCATACGGTCATTTTTGATACTCCATGCATATCACATACTCCATGGCATTGCCCTCCGTTTCCAAACCAATGCAGAGCAATAAGCAGTTTCTGTAATGGTGACAAGCCATACCATTGAATCGTTCTATTCGCTATGGCTGGACCTATATCTTGAAGAAGACTTTCACACTGTTGTCGACTGAGTCTGAACCTTTCCACAAATTCCCCGTCTGTCAGTATGACAAAGTTAATTCTCTCCCGATAGCGACCATTTTCGTTTTCACTATCTGAATCGCTTGACCACAAATCGACAGTCGAATTATAGATATACGCTCACGATGAAAGACTTTACTACACCAGTACGCTCAATCTACTTATCAATCAAGATAGGTAGAAAATTGTCTACAATTGTTGACAATTCCGTAACACAATTGTACAAGTCTCATTTTTGTGTTACGAAATGATACTACAATTGTAGAGAAAGTCCCGTAATTACCAGTGCCCCACTAGTAACTACAAGTTACTTTATGTTACAGGATATCTACACTTGTATAATTTATTTCTACACTTGTCTGACTTGTAGTGATTGTGTTATAGGCCCCTGTTCACTAGTTATAATCAAAGTCTCGACCGTAGCCATAATAGATAGTTTGGGAGAGTGCGCGAAGACAGCGCTACCTACTTTTGGAACTTTCGGGTGAATTTTATAAATCGTGTCAATGATAAACAGAAAAAATATTATTAGGGAAGTCCTTAGCGGCCGCCCTGTCGCTCATAAGCGCAAATTAATATGAGGGGTCGAAGGAAGATCGTTCACCACCGAAATCTCGTTACGCGTGGAATATTCGAACGTCAAGATTTGACTGGAAAATTCTCCATAGGTGTGAGCAAGTTTATATACGGAAGAGATTCGTCGCTACGGCAGAATTTCTAATACAGAGAGTTTTAGTACCAAGCGTTGGAAAGTTGGCGGAGCAATCTAAGTGATTGTATTATATTGTGTTGTGATGAAGAGTTGTAATAAGAGTAGTTTAGTGTAATTTGGAGTTTCATTCAACGAAAATATCATAACAATACTTTCAGAAAACAACTCCGCCGTTTTGAAATTCTCGACTAATTTACATTGAATCTGGCATCAACTGTATTTTCTCCACATTGGAACAATTGGGGAAGACGCTCTTCCTTATGAATTTCTCAAAAAGCTCTCTCAGGTCTGCTCGAAAGCAATTTTGACTTACCAACTACTATTCTATTTGAAATTTGGCAATCTCAACGTGAAATCTCGTTGGTTACCCAAAGTAAAATGTAACTTATCACTGTCGCAACGCAAGTTTACATTTGGTTGTTAATTGTGCAATAGTGCAATGACAAGATATTCAATATTCGACTATGGGAAACCAATGACCTTCGACACCGCTCTGCAAGTGTCCCCGGCCCAATAATGACACTTGGATCACCAAAAGCATTTTTTCTGTGAAGAAAGCTGCAGTGGCCCCGGCAAGATATAATTGACGCCCATCGTGGAATTAGCGAAGGGAATAGCTGTTTTTGACATTTGTCAGTTTATCAACCTAATGTGTAGGTATGGTCGTCACTGGCCTGAATAACTTGTCATGAGATTTTTGAAAAACATTTCAATTTCGAACGATCAAGAAGTACAAAAATGAACGTTTTCAATCATATTTCCATTGGAACCAAGCTTGCTTGAATATGACAACTGTATTATTCAGATTATTGTGTATCATGGTTCGAAATTAGAATTAATATCAGTACTCCAGAACATACTGGAAACTATCGAATGCATAGTTTCAGGGTGATTTATTATAATCATAGACTCTTGTCCGACTATGGTTGAGCTTCGACTAATCAGTGATATTTATTGATATACCAAGTACACTCACCGACAATGTCGTGTGTCGTGTATAGTTAATCTTGAATTGTGGAGAACCAAGTAGGTCAATAAGCTTGAATGCGACTCCAATTCGTTAAATGATTTTTTTGTTGTAGCGTACGGCATTACTGGAAATGTATCGTATCTTAGATCCTTTGGAATTTCTTGTGTTGAGATATCAGATAGTTTCTCCTTCTTAGGAACATCGAAAACAGTAATTGCAAGGGTCTAAATGACCTTTCTAATGAAATATTCGAAGAAATCAACCTCGCTCAACTTCCGTTGTTTTGTCACAACTTATCAATATGTCTTTTCAATTTAGTGAGTTCGCGTCCTCTGTAAATACTTCTCTCATAATCCCTCTTCAAAGGGGGGAACTCACTGACGATCCTTCTAACTACAAGCCTATGGGAGCACTCATTTTCACCCTTGCAAAAATCACAGAAAAACTCGTCGAAATGAGAATTTTATTCTTTTGAAACTTCGATAACATTCTCACTCCACAACAATTCGGGTTCCAAGAAAATAAGGGTACAATAACGACTATCTCTCTCTCTCTCAATGTGCTAATTCGAATATCACATTTCGTTCATATTTATATAATTGAACTTCACTTCATATTATCGACTACTCACACGAAAATAGTTTTCGCCACAGTGACGACACTGCACAATAAATATTCATGGGAGGATTCATTTTTATTACCCACTTTGTTGACTGGCTGGAAATGACAAGTGTTATTATTATATCTGAACTTTACAACTTCAATTCATAACGGTTGAACCAGGTTCTTTCGGTTGGGGGTCAATGAACAGCTAATTGCTGGAATTAAAATAACTCCGATAAAAATAGAGTCCCAATAATGCAGTCACCTAAATGGATCTAAATGTAACCGAATCTCAAACTGATCAACATTGTGTAAGGCCAGATGCGGTCCTAATGTAATTGGTGTCTGAAAGATTTGAGAAGAAAACATTCTAACATTGAATGAATACCACTTGGTGGAATGATGCTAACCAACAATAATTTTGAATAAGGATTCATTTCGATGAGTATGTTCAACATCGTTTTAAACTTTAGGTTCACACGAAAAAAAAATCTTGTAATGTTCAAAGAACATCGCAAACTATTGAACCAGCTGGTGTGGAAGAGTGGGCACTAATGAATACTATACATTACGTGCAGTTTCCATTATAAGTGAGAAATATTTATAGTTTATGAAAATGTGGAAACATATTGATATGTTTACTCACGACCAAATGTCTCAGGATTTTGTGAATCGATCTAGGCAAAAGGAAACGGCAAAATGAAAACAAGAACTGATAATGTTGAATAGATGAATTGTTGACGTGATATTAGTATGTATTTGGTATTGTATATTCTAAAGTTATGTGATGATACTATGTCTCGAAAAAAAAGGCAGTTGTGAATCCTAATAAATTGCAGTGTGTTTATTATTATTATTACAATCAGTTTTTGAAATGACTGTATGCAATGATAGAAATATAGACTGCATCGATGGGATTCTACATGAAACCATCCGATCAACTGTTGTATTCCTCATTATTTTCAAGGAACCTTCGAGAACATTTTTAAAAATGGAGTCGTTTTACTTGGCGACTTGGTCGACGAAGAATAAATGGAAACTACAACATTTTCATCACTGCAGAATGCGACAGAACAAGGATTCCTAGAGACGTTCTTTCTTCTGCAAACATGCCATAAATTCAGTCTATATCCTCCCAGTGAATTTGTTATCTCTGTGTTGTTGATGCCGACAACCAGCAAACAACTACATAAACGAAGTGAACTTTTAATTCACTCCGCAATGCGAAATATCAGGTTCGCTAAGTGTAGCCATTGTTTCCACCATTCAACGGGGCATTTACATTCTAAATGGATGTTTACTCGTTGTTTGTTACATCACAGCTGCTACGTATGCTGTACTTACGTATTTGGAACGATCAGATTGGGATCATCTGTTTTTTAGTATCTCCAGTGTCAAGGAATTCTCTCGGGCACAGTCAAGGCCAAGGACAGTTCGAGGCGGATGAAGTACAAGCTAGCGTTTCTTGGACCTACTGACGCGACAGGAAAAACTTAATTTTTGTGATTGGAAACCAATAGCCGCAATGCATGTTCTGAGGTCAAATTCCAAATATGGGAGCCATATTCAATACAATATTGAGAAAGAATTAGACACGAAACATAAAGTTGCGTTTCTGGAAGATATAATGGAAAATTATCACACGAGTTGGTAATGGTGTCGATCAGAAAGTAATGCTGCTATTGAATACCTACGCATTTTACAATATCGTGTGAACATTCGTCGTCGTTGGATTCTTGTTTACTTATAGAAAAAAATAAAATGAAATTTATCGCCTGCATGGAATAATATGTAATACATTTTTACCAGAAAGATTTGTTGAATTTGATATCTGAATTCTTAGAGTGTAGGGTCGCTAGTGGTTCTTCTCAATGAAAAGTAACTTCTCAATCAGTTTCCTAATGAAAGAGTGATATGATGCAAAGATAGACAAAATTATATTTTACCTCAAGATTAATAGCGCAGTGCTTTCAATAGCTATCTATACCCAATTTCACTATAAATTCATTCTGGGGTGTGATTCGGGTTTATTTGCCTTGGTCCACAGGTTTTTACTCCTGACGCTTCGCCTACAGCTGTGTATTAATTTTTTAAACATCTTCAAGTCATAATAATACAACTACCATGAAATTTCCCCGAAACAAACTGGAATCCACACTTACAAACGATTCTTTTCCAATTAAATTTCTATATTATACAAAATCGAAGAGATCAATATACACAATTTTCCCTGGGTTATATTACATTATACAAAAACAACGATTCAAGGATAACATCCGTTAATTATGCAATACATTCATTGTTCATATACTTGACGCTCCGATTACCTCAGTACTGAATATACACATCCGTGGAAATTGAAATGAGGCAGCAATCAGCTACTGTGGAATCTAAAATGAAAGTAGGTAGGTATAACTGAATTCTAGGTCTTCTAGACTCGGAACATTTTTCGGACAGTCCCTTGGCTGGTATACAGCAGGAATTCATAATCCTGGGACAGCTTGACTCTATATTATATAGTAACAAAAACTCCAATGAATGAGGAAGTGATAAAACACTATATATATTCGAAAAATTTCCAGAAATGGTTGTTTCTTGAATTTGCATACTCGAAATGGGGGTTTTACAAAACTCAAACCGCAGATGAAGAGATTAATCAGACAGTTGCCACATTAAAATGTTTCTCCTTCGAAGATATTTCATCCTATAACTTTTGAATATCTGAACTACATGACACAAAAATCGTCGGAGTAAATCCAATAATCGACATCTATCCAAATCAATAAATAGGTTTCCAAGAGATATAAATAACCTTTGAGTACGTTCAACAGCTTGCTTGAAGGAACTTCTTTCATTGGCAATGAGAAATATGCAAGATTTTTGTTGCGCGTTACATTAATCATTTACTTTTAGATATAAACGGCATGAAAATCTTCAAATGATTATTCATAGCGGAATGTAAAACACTGAATGAATTTGAGAGGTTCAAATCCCACCATATTTTTCTAAAATACGAATTCATAATTCTGGACGGCCTTTACGAAATTTTTAACTAATTTATCTTTCACAATCGATATGGAAACTAGGATTTCTTATTCATCGGAGTAAAGTTGTTTCATTATAAACAAAAGCACATGAAATTTGGTCCGATTGTGAAAAACCGTTGGAGTTAATAATATTTCATTCCTTGAAGACATGAAAAATCCCATAACCAACAAATGAACACTCGAATTCTCGATTCATACAGAGAAGTCTGAAATTATCAGAAGTATCCCCCAACTAAGTAAGTCTAGGAAATCATCTCATATCCTGAAAACAATTTTCATCTATCATAACCCAATGACTTGTTAATTAGGCTCACTGAGAAATCTGGAAGTAACAAATAAATTCTTCATTTCGATTAAAATTAAAGTGTCATGAGGACAGTTGGTGCTTCAGAAGAAAATACTAGAGCAGTTGGTGTACGCCCTTTTCGATCCCGAAAGTCATTAATTCCTTAGAGAGGAAAAAGAACAGTTGAAGTTCGTGGCATCCGGAAGATTAATAGTTTTTTGCAGTGGCCGTTTTTCTGTAATTAATATGATGAATGGACTTGCTCCATTGTGGCATTGTGTGTGCCGTAAGAAATAAATGGATATCAAATTGACAAAATCAGAAACGAACCCGATCTGTACTTGACAGCCGGTACATTTTTCAAAGAATTATTATTGTTCTGTTCGCTTTTGAAGGGTGATGAACTCGCTTTCGGTGAAATTCAACTGCATCTCCCAAGGATGAATAATTATAAAACTATACAGACGAAAATATATTTGTTGATCACTAAAACCCCGGAAAAAGTTTTCAAATGTAATATCTTTATATTCTTCAAAAATATTGAAGTTTTTGTTGAACAGAGACAAAAACTTAATTGTTCAAACGAAATGTGTATGGGGATAGATTAAACGATCGGGAACTAATACTACAATTTGCAATGGTTTCTCCTATCGACTTCCCATGATCCTATCCATCATCTGGATATTTGAATAAAGATGGAGTACAAGCGATTTTAGGGATTGTGTGGTTGATTCGTTACATGATTTCGAGATAACACAGCACGCAGCAGGAGGGCATAATCGATTTTTTTTTAGATGGGGTCTTGTCTCCGTTCATATTGCAATAATTGTCACTTTAATAAAACCAGCGTCATCGGTTCTGTATCAGACTAGGCTGCTTTCTGGCAATATGAGCACAGGCTCGTTAGAAGCGGCTGTTCAACAGCCTATAGTCTGACTACGGCTTTAGTTTCTGAGAAAAAAAATTACTGACTGGATTTTTTTATCTGATTCTGAATCAGCAACTGGTGGAGTCTTCAGAGTGAAAGATCATAACAATTTTCATAGATTTTTTCGAACCTCAGAGGTGGAAATTGAAAATGGCTGACCTAATAACAATAGAACGGTGAAAGGTGAAGCCGCGGTCAGACTAAAGTGAATGAGACTAGGTTGCTTGCTGGCGGGGCAGGGGCTGCTAAACAGCTGATCTCGGCTCAAGGCCAAATTGATGTCGGGCTCGCGCTCGTAGGGAGACGACAGCTGGCTAACGAAGAGAAAAACAATAAATTTTCAAGGGCGGGGGCGTTAGCTAAGGTGTTTGTGTGCCCGGCACAAGGCACATAGGTACTAGGTTCGATCCCCATGGAAGAAAGCATTCTGGATTTGTCTTCTGCATGAAGATACTGAAACTTTTAAAAAAGATGTAACATCGGGAACATCAGTAAACACTCATATATTTGATTTTCGCAGTACTTCCATCATTTCACCGGATTCCTTCCTCAACAAAAATCACTATGGCGTGAAAACCAGCGGAATATATGTTTATCTTTCATGAGAACATTGTGTGGAAGTGGCCATCAGTTTCCGTTTCAATGAAACCTAACGTGTTAATCGAATCCCGATGAATTGAATCCGTACAGATTGGGTGAATTAACTAAAGTGCTTGTTTAACACCAATTAATCCTTGGAGCTCTTTGCATTCGTTGCCTTCCTCTCGAATTGCCGTTATGTGTCTGTGTTCCCCTTAACGAAACCAATTTGTTTCGGCGGCTGTTTCCAGACAATCTCGACTAATCAGTTGTTCAATTGGGGTTAGTAGAATCCGAGAAAATCGCCACTTTCGAGCGTTTTCTTGTAATCCCCTCCAGTACGCCTGAAACTCCATTGATCTAATCTTGTTTTGCCTTAGTGCAATGAAATTTGGATAGTGAATGATACGAGGACATTGCTCGCTTGCGAGAAAACAGGAAATGGAAACTGTTTGTTTTTCTGGAAGCTCTAATGATTCTGAAATACTTACGAGTAAATTGGAGGTCCCTATCAGATTTCTTCTGTTCAGTCAGAAAAGTAAAAGGAACTGAAGGAATATCGAGTATCTTGGAATTGCTGTAGATTGCATGTTACCAAGATACTATCTATCATAAGTGAAAATGATATGAGCGAAACAAAACGCCACATTTTATATTTCGCTCGGATGTGGATATGATTATTTCAACGCAAAAAAAAGATATTTTTCTTTTCCATTCTATAATTCTTTCTATAAAACATTTTTTCAAGTGCCCACTCTAGGCGGAGCCTTCTGCAGGCAAGGGACGTTTAACATTTTTTTTAAGGAGGCGCTGCAGGACGACATGTTGATTTTCCAGTGGTGCGTTACCAATTTCGACTGTATGGAGACGTGGAGAATCTATCTGTTACACAGACTTTCCTTGCTAGGTATCTGATCAAACAAGACCTACATATTCGCTTTGAAGTGGACCATGTATGTTACGGGCACTCATTCTTCTCCAAACAAGCCACAGTAGAGGAATGTGGGATTTAATCACAGAATCGATACTTCTTTGATAATCGCCCGAGAACTACTCAACAGAGCTTTTTTTAAAAGTTATTCAATGTTTTTACATTGTGGCATTCCTTAGCGTTGTTTCATCAGTTGATAACGGCGGTCATATCCTTCCAGTATCCAGACAGGATCGTCTTGTACAGAGTTGGGTCTATTATACTCCTCACACTTGGCCATCATATATTATGATATGATTCGTTTTTACCAACTTTTGTTTTCAACCAGTTTTTTCTCGTTCGTCATTTTTTGCGACGGTGCCGTTAGTCAAATTCAAAATTTCATTGAGTTTCCGCTAGCGTTCAATCCTCAGTAATTTAGCGGCTTTTTCTTTTCTTCAATCAATCAATGAATTTTATTCAATTCCGATACATACATGTTCTTATTCATAATGAATTTCACATATCTTCAATAATAATTACAGTAAACAAAAAATAACTATATAAAATTGTTAGGATCAAGTGAGTGTGTTGCGGCTTTATTTTACTTCTTTTCCTTGAGGAAACACCTAGGGAATTTTCAGGATTATTTGGTGTTCCATTGCTGGGTTCCGGCTGTGGTCCACCAGAAAAATGAATTTTTTTCTGTGGTCATTCATCGTTTTTATTTGATAAAAAAGCAATTCCAGACTGGGGCACTCTTTCAACACTTCGACATGGTTGTTTAATATTGATATTTTATTTCTCAATTCTTGATCGTTTCACCATTCTGTTTTATAATGTACTTGAAACTCTAGGGTCCAGCTTACCTGCTACCACATCTATAGCATCATATACTCGAGTCATACTCAAACTCCGTAGGAGGTGAATTGTCGTCAGCGTTAGCACATTCAAAGTAAGAGAAAATCGCACATTTTACTGCTTTGGCCAGTTCTCTATTGCCCTTGATAGATTTGTTATTCAAATTCAGACAGAAGACACGTCCATATTTCTCATAAACTGATAAAAAATAAGGAATACCTACACAAGCAATCGGTAAACAAAATTATTATTATCAAAGAATTTTAAAATTCCATCAGATATAAAATAATCAATAAAGAGGATTTTCAATCTGTGTTTGAAAACCTCGGAGGAGGTGAGTACATTTTGAACTCAGTAATATGTGATTGGTTAGTTGATAAAGACTAGACACTAGTGTTTTTTTTTTCAATTGTTTTGTGATTTTCTGATCGATTTCAAATGACTTAAACTGACAAGGATCATCCTGGACAACACTAAATTTTTACGATCTTCCATATCGGAGTCGTGTTTCAAAACGGTATTTTACCCCGCCTGCAACTAACCTCGTATCCAGATTTCCTAATTTTTCTAACCAACCATCAAGAAATTTGAGAATATACTTTTTTGTTGATGAAATGAATATGAAGCACCCACAAGCCTTTCATAAATGATATGACTAGCTAGCCATAATGAACAATTACGTATGTCCAATAATAACACAGTTAGTAATTTGGTGTACTTAATATTTACCACATAATTTTTATCTTATATCTACTGAAAAAAATAATGAAACGACATTTCAAATATCACTCTTTCTTTCCGAGTTATTTGAAGCTAATCAACTCTGAACATTATGAAATCCTCGAAAAAAAAAACAAATTAACTTATTAACGAGAATGAATGAAATGACTACGAAAAATCCTGAAATAGTCTAATACCTCGGGAAACAACCTTCAGATATCGGTTCCGAACCAAGAATTACATGAGAATGGAATCCAGTCGATACTAATGAAGAGTCTCAAATGTTCCAAGATATTCGGATATTTCACTCACTCAGGATTTTGATTGGATATCAAGATTTCTTCAAGGTTTTCAGACTTTAAACAAGGACTTGTAACATACCTAGTGGATTTTGTAAACCTGAATTCCGAAGTTGAACAACCCTTGGAAAAAAATATAGAGGCTACTCCAATGTTTCTGTTTTTACAAATTTTATTCATCGCTCTTTTAACAAAGTAAGAAATGAAGGTATGAAGATCTGCATACCACCCTGTTCACATATCAATAACTCTTTAACAAGATTTCGTGGGATTGACGATGAATCTGGCGCCTTGATAATGAACAGGAAGTAGTTTGAGTCATCATTTCTAAAACGCACCTTACCGTTGATGGGAACCTCGAGATTATACCATCATTATAATTATCAAGCGGCGGATCAAAGTAATAGTAACAGTGTATATAACCAAACGAATCGTTATTCATCTCACGAGGGTGTTTATTTACTTTTATTATAAGTGTAATAAAGGTTACGCCCTCTTACGCCCTAATCCCTTGAGTGCGATGATTTATTTGTGTTCATCCCACTTGGTTTTTACGATTCATACGATACAATATAACACTTTTTATAGTTGAAAGAATTCCAGACCGGAATAATTTATGCGGTATTGTTCAAAATCGGTGGAATCGTATAATCTAAAATGAGAAATGTGAGATGATATTCGACAGCTTTTGCTCGAGGCTATACGCAGATGTGGTAACTGCTGGTTAACGTAGAAAACTTTTATATCCTTTTTTATGGAGTTCAGATATCAGAAACACAATCTTTCACTCGATTCCATTACTCTATACGGTGAACTTGGCAAAATCATGAAATATAAATAGTGGCCAGGAGATCTTCGTTTGATAGTTACAATTTCCTTATTTTCATTTTGTACGCAAAATTTGCGTCGAGTGATTCAAGTGTCATTCGGAATTAATCCATTAATTTTATCGCCTAATTATCCTTCACTAACATCGAGTTTCACTAACCAGAAGAGAAATCTAAGCAAATGCAGTGGTTGAACTCACTATCTCCGGTTCCAGAAGGTCCCACCAGAGACTTGAGTCCACGAAATCCACTTGTTTTATTTAGATTTATGTAGTGAAGAAGTGATTATTTCAAGTTATGTTCGATGCAACATAACATTTTGAATGGTGATAATTGGTTATACCTATACAGCAGTACCTATATGTTCGAGTATATGTTCACATTTTTGAAATATTAAAATCGATATTAAAATTTCAAATGTTGATATTTGTGAAAATCGGAAAAAAAACTCTGGATCACGCCATTATGTGGAGAGAGATCAAAAATTGGGAATCGCTTTGCAATTAGTTCGTGATTTGATTTTCTGGCTCTGATTCACGATTCAAATATTCACGTTTCAATAGCAACGCGTACAAAACTCAACCAATGATAGAATAGGTATAACGACGAGTCGTGATTTTGTAGTACTTACCTATCATTTTGGGAAAAAAAAATCTGTTGCCTTAGCTTGAAGCAACTGTTACAACTTTGAAATAATCTGGATAACATGGGTAATCTTACGGTATTTCCAATCAACTATTTCTCGAAATGGTCAGCTCTTCAAACCACAGACAGCAAATATCCCAGGGAGTGGGTAAATATTTATTGAATACTATGTATAGTGCTCGGTATAGTGCTTGTGTACACTAATTCTATTGAGTGGTATTGCAATCGTTATCACCTGAGTTCGAAACGTAGTCTCAATACAGTTTAGTACCGCTTCTTGTCCTGTTGGGAATTCTGGCTGTGAAGTCTGAAATTTGCCAGTAGCAATGTTTATGAAGATATAATGAATCAATCTTATGGGGATATCATTTGAAGGGATCTATACTACGGGTAAGTGGAACTAGTGATTTCGTTTCCAAGTCATGTCTTTTCTTTAGCTTTTCTTACGGTTTTCGTAGCCCGAATCACACATTTTCATAATTACTTATACATAAAACTAAAAGATGGCAATCAATTCAGAAACAGAAGTGGAATTTCTGGTCAATGTCGTAGATCATTCATGTTTTGATGATTATTTTAATGTCTAAACTTTCATTTCCTCCATAAACTTCTATCGATACCTCTAATTAGAAGCTTCATAAGCTTTCTTTCAACATTTCAGTCAAACTGACAAACAGAATTCTGCACCTATTTGTGGTGCACTGTCAAGTAAACGGATATATCGACATTATACTGTTGATGACGTAATAAAAACGCTTCAAATCTATTTTCCACGGGCACTGAGTAACTATATCATTATAAACTATACCAGGACATTGTTTATACAGATATAATTATTCAACAATATGGAAATATCATTTGAACGAATGGATACCACGGAAAGATGGCACTAGTGTATCATACATATCTTTGATTATTTAAAGAAAATACCAAAAGATGGCAATCAATTCACAAGCGTAATTTTTTGTCAATGTCGTTGATCATTCACGTTTTGATGAATATTTCAATGCCTGAATTTTCATTTCGTTCATAAACTTATATGGTCAATTTTTTTTTGAAGCTTCGTCATCTTTCTATCAACATTTCAGTCAAACTGACAGACAGAACTGTGAGCCTGTTTTTCCGTTCGGAGTAGGAAACTTTGTCGTGCATTGTCAAGTAAACGGAAATATCGACATTATACTATAGATGGAGTAACAAAAATACTCCAAATTCTTTTTTCACAGGCATTGACCAATTATATCTCTATAAACAATGCCAATGGTTTTGATAGACATCTTAGTTTTAATGAACCTCAAGATGGCAATATTGACAATTGCAAGTGAGGTTATGGAATTGAGATCCATTCTTTGAATCCTGCTGTGAAATAATTTGAACTTTAGTGAACTCCGAGAAGACAATATTGACAATTGCAAGTGAGGTTATGGAACTGAAATCCAATTTTTGGGATTTCTCTCTTTTGAAAATGTAAAAGCTTTGAATGCTTATATCTGTTGATAGGAAAAATCGGTAAGTATATAGAAGTAGAATTGACTGACTATGTTGTCAGTTTCGTATCGTATACTTTGAGAATTTAGAGATATAATTTGTGAAAAATGTAAAAGTTGAGGAAACTACACTGCTTCCAATTTCAAGCCCTTTAGAAAAATGAGCAAATCATCAATAGTTTTACCAGGTGTTGCTATTGACACAGTCAGCGTTGCACGAAATATACTATGGCCGCGAAATGTTTTCGCGACTTCGAGATTATCTTGCCTCGGCCTGAGAGGCCTAGGCGATAATCTCTTTCTCGAGACGTGTAAGAGCTTTTGCGGCCATATCAAATTCAGAATGGTTACATCAGATAGATTGCAACAAACCGATTAGAAATTAAACCCACAGTTGGTGGCGGTTTCCATATTGATGAAATCGAAGAGGATTATTTTCGAAATCAGAATTTCAATATCCGAAATGATTGCATTCACAAATCCAATGCCAGTCAGCTGTTTCGATCCGCCATGTCTCCCTAGTGACACTTGGCTGGACTTGCCAGCACAAAACATGTCGAACGGTCTGTTCCTTATGAAACAAAAGTCTGAATCTGGTGCGTACAAAATGTTTTGTGTTCTCAAGTCCAGCCTAGTGTCACTGAGGAGACCTATGATGAGTCGAAATAGCTGCCTCGCATTGAATTTGTGAATGCAATCATTTCGAACATGTAAATTAGAATTTCTTAAGAGGCTTGCAGCTTTCTCCGCAGGTATACCGAAGACAGTTCTCGTTGGGGGCATGTCATTTGTTACGGCTTTGCCGTACAACGTGCGAGATCCTTGCTGTTCGAGGTCCCCTCTACTTGGTGTAGTAGGAGTTTGAGTCTTCAGTCACCCAGCAGCTGGCGTTTCGCCTTATAGTTTCACACCATCCGCATCAGATTAGTAATAATTCTGGAGTCATACGAATTCACATTTATTGGAATAGAATCGCGTAGAACGATATGTTATAGTGTTGAACTGCGACACAGCCTGAAGTGTATAAGAAGATAGCTTCTGGGCATGCTGCTAGTTTATAATTATTTCATTTCAAGCTTGTAAGAATATAAACAAGGGTTGGTCCGGAAATTAACAATCTCTATGAATGCATGTCTCACAGTCTCACTTCTCATGGAAACAAATTCGTATCTTCTGTAATTATTACTTGGAATCACCAAATTTTGCGAAAAATTTTATTAGAAAATAGATGGGCTTAGAATTTCACCCCCCTATAATTAATATTTATAAGAGTGGAAATCTGTAAAGTTTATCTACCGTTCCTGGAAGTTACAGAGTTCTTATTCACCATTCACGGAAGATATTTCTATGCGAAGTGAGACGAATTAGTTTATGAAAAACTCAAAATTTTTCCGCAATCATCTGGATTAGTAGTCACACTGATGTCCCGATTCCGAATCCGTTAGAGTTTTGATCCTATATTGTTCCCTGATACTACTTTTCGCAAAGCTGGGTGTTTCCATTGCAACCGGGGAGCAGTGTATGTCACTCAGAAAATTCCTCGGCTACATTTAATACTTATCGCCGGTGTTTTCATGTGAGGTGAGACACACACTGTATACAAAATTTCTGAAGATTATATTGAGTAAATGTTTGTTTGACGTGATTGTATGAACACCACCAATTTCCTTGATTGATTCGCTATCATTATGCACATAAAATTTATTTCATAGATTATAATTGATATTTCTAGACATTGATTCGACGGAAAAAAATCATCCATTATTATAAGTCCAGCCTGAAATTAATTATTGAACGTCTTCTATGATATTTCGCATGGATATATCAACAGTGGTCTACAGTATGATCTATATTCTGAATTGAGGTTTTCAATTAATTGAATTGGAGATATTATTTTTATACATGGTGTAAATTTATCGTTGCCCGTCATTGAATCATTTTAACGGAAATCATTTGTCATTATAATTTGATTTACGCACCCACGGCGTATCACTTCCCAATGAAAATTCCAAAATCAAAACACTTTTTTTTTCTACTCCCTTCAGACACACGAATAATATTCATTTTGATTGTCATATTTTTATTGTTATAGGCTGAGAGTCAACTAAATGTTAAATTGGTCAAATGAACAGAAAAAAAAGGATAATAGATGTGATCAAATTATAAAAATAATTATTAATTTTCTGACAAGTTATTCAGTTCCCAGAAATAAGTGACTTCAAGAATATTTCACTGACAGAAAATGAGGTGACAGTAGGTACGGGTTTTCACTGAAAACTGATCTTATCGAACCCTAGACGTATTTTGGTATTGAAGATTTATTCATCCCCCTTACAAGAGTGAATCGTACCAGTTCAACAAATTTTTGATTATTCAAGCTATCACAACGAGATTATACGAATGTGCAATCAGTGATCGACATTTTAAATATAAATTACTCCCTACTAACACACACTACTGGGTCTGTGGTACCCAGTACCCACTTGGGCATCATCCACGCCACGTTTAAATACACAGTGCATTTCTTTAATGTCCCCCCTTTTTTGAACGAGTCAACTGAAAAAATTTAAACTTGGGATAATGAAATTTATGCATCAATACCATATTCTGGAGTAAAATTGTCATATAAAAATTTCGGACTTCCACTGACTATATTATTAACTCAATTGAAACCTGTTGCTGAGAACGAAAGGATGAAAATACAAATCAAGTCAGGAAATAAAATTCCGAACGAAAGCTCGAAATAGATTTTTTGGCCAATAATGAAATTAAGGACTGATTGATCAAAGAGAATAATGTTGTAACAAAAAATGGAGATATCGAATATGGATTATTAGTCAAATCAAGAAATGAATGAAATAATATTGTCACAAGACAATTGATGTATCGAATGTGGAATACTTGTGAAAAAATAACTGAAGTATTATGAATAAATTGGTTTCAACATTTATTCATAATACTTCATTTACATATTTTACATTTTTTGACTAGTATTTCACATTTGATACATCAATTTTCTTGTCACAAAATAATTCCATTTATTTCTTCATTTAAAATGTTTTGACCAATATTCCATATTCGATATCCCGATTTTTTTGTAAAAACATGATTTTTTTTGATCAATCAATCCTCAAATTCATTATTGACCAACCAAACCATTTCTTTGGTTTGGGATTTGGATTTATCACTTGATTTGTATTTTTATCGTTTCGTTCTTAGCAACAGGTTTCAATAGAGTTAATGATATATACAATGGAAGTCTGAACCATTACCATTCAGCAAGGAACATTGTCAACCACATTCAAGCAAACGTAAAACTTTCAAGATGGCGACTAGGCGCCATCTGGAGAAAAAAATTTAATGGAAAGGGGGGTCTTGTGATACATTATTTTGAAGCTCCTAACGAATACTTTACAAAATAAATTACAATATATTTACCTACTACAAAATGGCGGAACATTCAATAATTGCCTACACACAACGACGTTTGACTTCATAATTTGAGGAAATAAGCTGAGTTCAGTTCAGAAGATGCTCGAAATGATTGCCTCAAACGTCTTGAGATAAGAACAGCCTATCCGATATTTCACGTCGAACATTTTCGAACACAGTTAAGTCGATATTTTCACAAATATTTACTATTCTCTGCTGTACATATAATATTCGAGCAGGTTCAGTTTCGTACACCTTCTGCTTCAAATAGCCCCATGAAAAAAGTCTAAAGGTGTCATATCAGGCAAGAGGGCTGGCCATTCCGTAGTACGTCGATGTCCAATCCAACGACCATGGGAAGTATTATCCAAATAGTTTCTTACTTGTCTGGAGTTATGTAGTGGTGCTCCATCTTGCTGGAATAATATATAATGTAATATCCATATCGAATTCATTAGGATTCACTTCGACGATGTAGGTGATTAGAGGATCAATAGTAGTTGCCAGCATATTCAAATACAATTTCCCCGCTGAATTTCGTCCAATTGACCATTTTGGAGACATTTTACATGGTACCTATCTACTTATAAAATCGGGAAGTAAATGAGAATATTTGAACTGAACAATGATGTTCGTTGTACTGCCATTTTTTTTTTATGAACAAAAAATAACCTATCAAACCTTATCAAGTTGTTGGGATTGCCATACGACAGAGAAAAATGAAAATTTCTAGAAATATCGATATTAATGTGTAATCATTGAATGTTTTTCCTGAGGCTTACAACTTCAGAAATTCAAAGTAAATGTTAATTCGTATCTCCTGTCTCTTGATTCACGCGGTGTTCTTTGAACATCATAGGGCTTCCCTTTCATGTGAATCTGCATATAAAAAAAAAGGTGAAGATATTTGACTTCATATTTTAGGGTTGTAAAGTATTCCTCAGGAGCTTCAAAATGATGTATCACAAGACTCCCCTTTTCATTTAATTTTTCAATCAGGTGGCGCCATCTTTAAATTTTCATGTGTCAATTTTACTCAAAAATATAGTATCCATGAATCAATTTCATTATCCCAAGTTTCAATTTTTCGAGTTGACCCATTCAAAAAATAAAAGGGGGGGACATTGAAGAAATGCACTCTTAATGGCCGTGAGTGTCGACAGTTAGATCTCGTTAATGCATTTTCGAAGTTTTTTATCGAACCGTCTCTCTGTACGAATTGAATTGGTGAATGCATTTGCTCTGGAGTTGAAATCGACTTGTCTCTAAACTTCTAATTGTATTATGTTCCGCATCACACGGTACAAATTGATTCGCTTTTCAGTAATTTCGAGTGACATGAATTTTTGGTTTACTCGAATACATTACTTTGGCAAGAGACAATCAAATATGTAGGGATTGTATTTACTGTGATTGAAGTAAATTCTAATGAGAAACAAGAATGCAGTCCTGTAGATAGGGTTACGAAGCGTGAAGCCATTCATTCGATAGTTCGAGACATTGCTTATTGACAGACGAATTTTGAGTGGAAATACTTTGATTTCTTATGAAACTTGTGTCGATTTGATATATCCAGAATTGATGTGCCAGAAAGTTACATTCGCTTGATTACACTGTTCTTCACGGTATTTGACTAACAAAGTTAGCATATTTAGGAAAAACTCATACTAGGTATTACTGGTTGTCTTCTGAACATGACGATTCTACTATTGGTTTTCTTCTCCTGATAGATGCTTTTCTTGTTAGCGAAACGCGCGTCGAATGAAAATAATATCAGTTTGGTGTTTGGGTTACTGACGTCTAAAAAAAGTTTTAACTATCACACCAAATGTTTTAATCTCATCGTTGAGGTTGAGATGATGTTATATCGAGAATTCAATTCTCTCATTTATAAAAACGGAATTATGTGGAGAGAATTTGATAGCAATTAAAATGATCAGGTATATAACAGAGATATAAAAATTTTCAGTCACCTTCCGGTCACCTATAGCGCCAATAAATACACGTATACAATTTTTAATTAGTGCAGCCCGATACTAAAGGAAGTTACATAAATGAAAAAATAAATAGAGTCAGGCATGTTGATAAATATCACGCTGTTAACGCTAATAAATAACAAGAGTGTTGTTATAATTACTTGATTCATTACAAATAATAGTGTACCGTTATGATGTGTATCTACTGGATTTGATATCAACAACTAAGTTTTGTTTGCATTTTCAATATATAGACAAATTTATTACAACGAGCTCTAGGCAAAAACGGTTCATAAATCAACAATGCGAATAAATGGAACGAAAAATTAAATTCGTCATTTATTTCTATAGCGTTTGAACATACTCATAGGAATTGTCGAAAATACTATCAGTATTTTCCATACGAATTTTGTGATAGAGTTCACATCGACAAAAACTTGAAATATAAATTGTTAAGCTAACGGGAAAAAGTTGGATCTGATGAAATTTTGAAACGTAATTTCCTTTGATGTTTTGAATCATCATCTACTCATATGGAATTCCAGTTCTGATGGAATATCGAAAAGGCAAATTCGTTTGATTCACAACGCCTCATTATTTGGCCATCATTGATGATTGATTGAATCAAATATATTGGGTAATTTTTTCCACATACATACGTTACTGAACCCAAGTCATTTTTTATCGACATTATCGGATTGAAAATATTAACACTCCACGATCGAATGATATTATTCTGAAAAGGGAAGAAAAAAACAGTATTTGGGCAATTTACCCAATTGCTTCAACCGTAATCGTTTCGAAAAAAATAAAAATGAAATTCGTAACATTACGAGAAGATACAATTTTAATTTTTCAATTCCCACGCGGGTGATAGATTCCAGGTCACTTGATTCTTCAAATAGTACGTTGAATCTACATCTTTATGTTTTTGGCGACTACCCCTTTCTATTGAATCCTATTTTGTCGGCATTCATCATCATATTTGATTCCAGATACTGCCAATATAACTGCTTATTATTATTTAGTTATCTCATTATTCAATGTCATTTCACTATCTGTTGATTTTTATTTTCTTCTGATTGTTTCAATTTTAGATTCTGATTCTCCTCCGAAAAATGTAGACCATCAAAGATTTACGAGTCAGTAAACTGTTTTTTTGTAATTATTTGTTAAAATTTACTTCCCCCCCCCCCCCAATGAGTTGAAAGTACATAGTATCATTTACCCTAGTTACTCCAGCCATAATCTCAATATAATACATAAAGAATGATGAACAGATGATCAAATGAATGAATGATAAACTCATATGAAAAAGGCCGTATATAGAACCACGCTAAGGTGGATCTTAGTTCCAAGATTCCTCCTCGCGAAATTCGTCATATGAAGAAGGTGACGTTAACGTTTCGTGTGAATCTTTCGCTCTTGATCAATCCACACTAATTGTGCGTCGACCATTCCACGCCGATTTCGGGTGGAGCATCCATCACCTTTAGGATATTGATTAAATAAAAAGAACAAAATATCTCTGGAGAATGAATAAAATTGGGTTTGTGGAGAATTTTTGAAATATTTGGTGAATCTAAGTGTGATATCTGCCTCGCTTGATATGATTTTTAAATGTGTAGGTTTGATGAAAGCGCCGAATATAATGAATCAATGCTTTTGTAGATTCTATATATAAGTAATAGCAAATTATGTATTGGAAGAATCAATTGTGATTTTATATACCTAACTGGAATGAAGTGAGAGGAAATGTAATAAAAAATTTAATATTGAGGGGCTCATGAACGAAAGATACAAATTCATTAACCAACCATGAGAACAAAATAATAAATAATACTTATTTCGGAGCGTCTAAAAGTATTCCAAAAATAAATCGTATATCTATATATATTTTTCGGCAAATAACCCGTTTTCACACTGTCATAATCAATATTACATATCTCTCTCATATGATTTTTGGTATGCTTCGTTAACATACAAGTTTCGTTGCCCAAATATCGGTAACAAGTACAAAATTTCTTGTTTCTGAATAGCGTCTCGGTTATCAACATCAAATATAAGAACCTTCATATTTCGATAGAATTTGAATTCGAAAAATCGTGAATAAAATAATATACAAGCATCGGTGAAAGTTCCGTTTCCCTTCCAAGGAAATTTTTACCTTGGCTTAGCGAACGGAACAAAATCACTAAAATGCTAGGATCAAATTAACAGATGGTATTGTACAGATCGGGTGTTGATACAAAAGAAAAACTTGCTGTGTCTAAAGATACAGACCCAAAATTGGTTCAAAATGTATTACCTCACGTTTATATCACAATTTCACTGTTAATCGAAATAATAGTTCGGCACACATTTTTCATCGATATGTGACACATTTCCCTTCCAATTTCATTGTTTACTCCTCCTGATCACATGAGAGCAAAATAGCAAAGATCGATATTCAATATTTCAGTACCTACAGAGGAAACAAACACTCAGTCCGTTAATCAAGCAGAGATTATTTTTCAATCAAAAATTCAATAACTGAAAATTTGTCACCGATATCATTCTGAATGAAATAAATATTTTTATAAGAATCCATTGTATATCGGAAAGCGATTGGTTGAACGCCCTCTCGAAGAGAAAAACATGTATATTGTTCATTCTAGGAGATCATTCCGAATAAATGTTGTTTTTGTTCGGACATATTTTTGAGTGCACTTTTCCTGTTCAAACACAGTAAATGTAGGGTAAACATCGAATGCTTATTTGAATTCGAAAACACACTTCGATTCTAGGTTACTATAAATAAGCGGACGGGTTTTGTTTTCTCCCACTGACCACCAATTAATAATTGATGAACATAGGACATCAACGAAAGAAGAGATCGGAGAAGGAATTCAAATGATTGATCGTAATAAAATAAGCATATTTTTGTATTCTTTTCTTTGGTTAGTAACCTACGACAAACTGAAAAAAATAGGAATTGTTGTTCTAAAATTGTTCGTTCCGTTAACCAGAGGACGAACGTCAACCCCTCGGTCAACCCTCAGAAGTCGAAACTTGTGCGAGCAATAGATTAACGAGGCCTTACCACTCAACGTGTTGATACCTATCACGGTGGCCTGAGGGGGTTTTGAACCCCGATCTTCCGCTTGAAAGGCGGACGTGCTTGATTGATTGATATTGAAGTCTATACAAGTGCATAAAATTGCATGGTTGAAATAATCGAAATAATATAATATCTGGATTTACCCAGATTGTGGCAAGTAACTAACCCGGAAAAACTGTAAGGTTTCACCACAAAATAATGAATTTCAAACAGTACATGAGTACTTTGTGCAATTTTATTTCTTTTTTTCAAATGAACTTTTATGGAAATATTTTCCATAATGTTATGGACAATCTAAGATTCGCATATAGGAAATAATATTCTGAAAGAGTGAGAGTGGATTTCAACCGCAGTATTAATAATTATTTCATCATGATTGCAGCCATATTCCATGAACTGTTCATGTAGATATTTCAAACGAAACGAATGAACCCCTCTTCAACAGTTTAAATTGGAAACTTTCGACAAAATGTGATCGAAAATTGCTGTTTTTTCTGAGAGAATAAATCGCTTTGGGTTTCACACAGGATAATTCAAAAAGCAGGAAAAATGAAAGGTACCTTTGCAATTTTCCTTTATGCCCTTTGTGAGCAAGTTATATTTGATCCCCTTTAACCTAAATGGCCCTTAGGTCTCAACATCTATATTTGGAAGGAATAATAACTAACAACTTTCACATGTAGGACATTATTGAGGGGTCACAACATTTCGGAAGTTAAAACACTCATTTCATTTTTCTTACATTTTTGTTCTTTACTAGGTTTCATCAGCTTCTATATTACATTTTTTTTTCTGGTTTCCACGAAAAGGGATATCCTATAATGTTCAGAGAACATCGTGAGAACCGAGGGAAAGAAGGTAGGAGTTGGTGTTCTTCTTGAATTTCTGAAGGTTGTATGCTTCGGGGAACACCCCCCTAGGCAACGAGTTCCAAAGCCTCGCCGTTCGTTGGATGAACGATTCTTTGGAGAGAGATGTTCTGCAGGTCTCCAAGGTGACCACAAAGGGGTGTGAAGACTGAACCTGACGGGTCAATCTCTGTGATTTGAGAAATGCAATATTTCGTTTTTCTGTGGTAAGTACTCAATTTCAATCAGTTTTTCCATACAAGTATTATTCGATTTAAATAACTTGGTGAGAACATCTAGAAGCCATCCCTACTAACTTCTGTTTACAGATGATCTGAAAATTCACCACAAATCTAGCTACAAATATTTGAATTAGTTCATGATATGTTACTAGGATTCAATTAGGTTGGTACTATGTTCTGAAAATTGTCTCAATGAGCAGATGTTTGATTTTTGAATATTTGGGAGTATTTGCCAAACGAGCATTCACTGAGCTTATACAAATAAGATCACATCTAGTGGATTGTAGCCTTCTCTGCATGTCGATTGTAACAAATTTGCTGTACGATATGTCCTTTGTTCCAGATCTCGTTCCAGATTTAAAGCACTATGTGTGCTAGATGAGTCTTCGATCTTCCAGTACAAGTCGTGTTCCTTTATCTGAAGTTAACACCACTTACAAAAGATTCAGATTTCTGTTCCTTATGAAATCGGTTCGAAATGGCTATCGGGCACTGTGCTTGTACTTTTTCATTGTTCCCATCACAGACATTCTAACCCGAGCCAACCTCAAAATATCGAGTAGTACATGATGTAATATTGAGTTGGATATGATATCCTATAGAAGAACGTCGCATTAAGTTTGTAAGTTTTGTTCCATATGCGTAGGATCTTCCAATTCGTTTCAAAACTAGCTGCTACGCGATAAACGATTACGATGCACACTGCACATCCTCTTTAGCCCACCTCTAAATTATTGAAGTTTTCAGCACTCTTCAACGTTGCGCATCATGTGTTCAGTTGAGATGTGATCTGTGGACGACTGGTAGAAATCAGAAAATGAACATATGTCCAGCACACTCGTGGAACTCCAAGAATGCCAGGAATTCTATCTGGATCCGTTATGGAGCACTTCACATTACGAGTGTTTATTAACGTCTTTGGAATAATCATATTTGTGATATATCAATGAAAAAAATGTCGAGTGAGCACTTCTGATCTCAAACATTCTTCAACAAAAGCTATTGTTTGTTGAAAGGCACATCTAATTGATTTCAGTACTGTATGTTTCATTTCCGGGTAAAGGTATAGTACCCATGATTTCCCAATCTATCCTATTGTTATAAACAGGTAAAGTTTTCAACTTTGTTTGTTTGTGGGGGTAATCTTCGGAAATACTGATGTGATCATGAAAATTATTTCACTATCAGAAAGTTACAATATTTAGGAGTACTAGAGGCCATAATTTATTCTCCTACCAAGTAGGAGAAAACCGGGCGTGCGCTGACTAAACGGTTCGGTTCGACGTCTAAGCAGACAAACAAAATGAATAATTTGGTTATATTGAAGATTGAACGATTTTCCTTTTTTTTAAGGAGATGAGTCGTCTTATTTCAATTTCATAGATTTTGTTATATACAGAAAAACGTGTAGAGAGAACTTTTTTCTCTCTGGAACACGGCGGCGCAAAAAAGGAATAACCATCGGAGAAGTTATTGCATGGAAACTAAAATTTAGCTGAAATTTATAGCTGGAGAGTATGTTCCTTTCCATTGATCATATTGAAAAAAATGGGAAAACTATCAGAAAGATACCACCATTTGGAAAAGACCGAGTGAACACTAAATGAGAATCTGAGTTCAGATTCACATTCCTTTTGATTCAAAATGGCGAAATGTGATCTAATATGTCAATGATTTTAGTTGAATATTTCAAGATGATGAATCGGAATCAAATTTTATCACGTTCCAGCCAACAATAAAAATTTTTCCATTGAAAGTTAGGTTGAATATCACATGACTTTATATACTTCCAATATTTTTTCGGAAACTTAATGTCTCACTGTAATAAAATTTCAGATGCCTAATAATATCCCAACTTATTTCAGCCGATCAAACTGCGGTTGGCTTCTGCTGTTTTGACAAATGAAGAATTCAAAGTATGTATCGAATATAAAACACAGATGTGGCCGACTGCTTTAGTAAAGGATTGAACTCATCAAAATTAACTACTCATGAAATCATGAAGTCACAAAGGTAAGGTTGGAGTACAATTAATGAAAAAAAAAACATTTCAGTATGATATAAATAAGTCAATCGAAGACTTTTCAACTGCATTTTTTTTTATATGCAGATTCAAACGGAAGGGAAGCCCTGTAATGTTCAACGAACACAGTGTGAATCAAGGGACAGGAGATACGAATTAATATTCACTTTGATTTTTTGAATTTTGTAAGCCTCAGGGAAAATCTCACTCGGTAAGGAGTTCCAAAGTTCAGCTGTTTTATTGAAAAAAGATCCCTGAGCAAGAGAGGATTGACAGGTCCCCAAGCTCAAAACAAAGAGGTGAGAATTCTGTACTCGTCGGGTCATCCGTGTAGATTAATAACAATTCAGAAGAGCACCGACCGTGAAAATATCTATAGAAGTCTCCGACTCTTCTACTATGCTCCTATGAAGTGAGCGAAGAATCACCAACAAGACGGATTGCCATTCTGTGAATAGAATCAAGATGCTTCAATTAATGTTTTGGTCGTATTCAGAAGCTGACGAGAAGTGAAGTATTTCTTCTCACGAAATAAAAATCCAAGTTTCTGGGAAGTACCTCTAGCGATTGATCTCATATGGTTTCCCGATGAAAGATTACTACTGATCGTGATTCCCAGCATTGAGATACTTGACTTTGTAGGAATACTTACTCCTCGCAACTGAATACTAGATAATGATAGATCGGCAATTTTTGAGAAGAGAAATGCCTGGGTTTTCCCAGCATTGAATTCCACCAAATTCATGTTACTCCATTCTATTATTTTCAGCAAGTCATCGATAATTTTATTGACGTGAATGTTTCTTTGAATGTTTGTTTCTCGAGCTGTTAGGGGGGACTCTGGAGGAGAAACTAGTACGAAGAGTACTGTCGTCCGCACAACTATGTACTGAACAAGATATTTTCTTGAGCAGATATGAAGCAGAAACAAAGTGGGCGCCAGAACTGAACCCTGTGGAACACCTGCATTTATTGGTCTCTGTACGTGGTTGTTGATGATTCTCCATCAACAACCACATACAGAGACCTATCAGACAAGAAACTCTTCAACAAAGCACACAACTGAGAAGGCAAACCATAAGACGGTAGTTTAGAAAGGAGACCCCGATGCCAAACTCGATCAAACACAGCTTTCAACAGCTATTGTTTCTCCGAATTTTTCGATTGAATGAGTCAAATCGAGGAACATAAACCAATAAGTCACTGGTTGATCTTTGATGATGAATTCCGTATTTTCGATGTTTAATTATTATTGATTCCTCTAGATATATGATAGCTTCATATTGCTTTCATGATACAAAATACAAATCAATCCATCAATACAGCAATAATTGGGGTTTATATCTCGAGTGCACCAAGTTGAATCGGCTAGAATGTGTGCTGAAAGGGAAGAACAATAATGCAGGAATCGAAGCCGAACTGGATGACATTTATGGTTAGTCTGCACCGTCGTTAGCATGAGCGAAATATAAAAAAAAATGTTCGTTGTCGTGAGAATGTGTTTGATGATGAGAGTTCAGGTGTACTAAAAACTACCAATTCACAAGGAATTGTGAACAGAATTCTTGATTTTATCACTGCAGACCGTCAAAAAAGTGCATAAGATAGCAGAAGCGCCAAATAACGTCATCTGAACGAGTACACATCATTGACGAACATTTCCGCGTCATGGGTGCGGCGTTCACTCACTACCAACCAAAAACGCACTCGAATGACGGAATCGAATTATTGCCAAACTATCCTCGATTGAAACGAACGTATCGTTTTGCATGTACACTCTCGAACTCGACTTACCTCGCATATAATGTATTATTCCCAGGTCTCATCAGTGCAAAGTGAAGACTGAGGGTCTATGGGTCTGGTCTTTATAACCATATGAAGGAAGGGTTATGGATACGTCCCGCTTTCAGGAAGTCCGTCCCGCTGTACCCAGCGAGGCCACCATAGTCCCAAAAACTAATAATTCATAATAAATTCTTTCCCTCAAAATGCGTGCCATGGCGTAGCGCCCTGCACGGAAGACATATTTTATGGCATGCTCATCTAGGCCTTAGCACTCTTAGCAGGTAGTAAATAGTATTCGAGTAATAATAATTTTGATTTATTAGTGTGGTGTAACTGTAAAAACAATTCTGAAAATATAAGTACACGTACTCATATCTTGGACTCAGTACCCAGTCAGTATCACAACAGCACTGGATTCATTTTACTTCAAGTCGGACGAAATTAGGATCATGCAACACAACGCAGTGATTAGTAATACAGCAATATAATGCCTAAACGCCTGTAATAATAATAATAACTTTAATATCAGTTTGCATCAAACGTATCCATTTATAAAACAAAGAAAAAATTTATGCAGCAGACGTTACGTGTGAAAAGTATCGTACTGATTTTAGTGTTGGGCATGGTGGTGCCAGTGATATAGAAAACTATTCGAAATCAGAAAATCACAAGCTTGCCGATCAAGCTGCTGCTTCAAGCTCGTGAATGCTTAGTTTTTCAAGAGAACCGATTTGCCTTCTTCTAAGGATTTGGATATACTTGCAGCTGGGGGTATATGGGATTTTCACACCGTGCAACTTAATCACATTTTTGGCTCAAACTACTGTCCTTGTCTTTCGATTCCAGCATGCTTTGAGCAAATATTTAGATGTGCTCGTACTATGTCTCAAGCTATTGTTGTTAATGTGCTGTCAACTATGGCATCCGAATTTGCATTTACGCAAAGCCCACTGCATAAGTCTATTAACGGATGCCTCGAACCATGGTTCAAGTAAATCATTCCCAGTTTTTTATTAACCATGCGAAGGCTTGGAAGTCAAGGTTTTAGAGTTTCGGAAGCAGCCAGGCGAAACATCGGATATTATTGACGATTATTTGATGAAAGTATTGTCTTTCAATGGCTTGAATACAAAAATTGTGACGTTCTGTGAAGAAAACGCGAATTGCAACTTGAGGGAAACGAATTGGAAAGGAAATGATAATGTTAACTCAAAATTGAATGAATCGCTCGGGAGACAACTTATTGGAATTGGATGTGAAACCCACATAGTCCACAACGTAACACTGCCGTTGATTGTTTTCATGTCGATTTTTAATGCATCAAAGTGAAGCAGAAGCATTGAATGAGTTTTGGGATTCGATAGACAGAGTATTACAACTGCTGGGCGACAGTGAAACAAGGTGGCTGGCGACAATGCCGCGATTGAGAGAGTTATAAAAATGTTTCATCCTTCGAAATATCATTTTATGAGTATCGACAAATGCCCTAAAAAATCGCAGCTCAAAATTGTGGTTTGATTTTTTGCACGCACAAGCAGCGACCTTTCATGAAGCTGTGTTGAAAATCGAAGGGCAAAGCGTATCGGCCATAGAGTCTGCCAAGGAAATTAATCATCTCCCAGATAACCTAGCACACGAAGTGGGGAAACGATTCTGCTTCTTTATATCCCCGTAATATGCTTGTGAAATTAATTACAAGAGAAGCTGCTGTTGACCAACAGAATGTGAATACTGCGGCGACTGAGTTTTATAAAACAAGTAAAGAGTACTTTGAGCAGAAATAGAGGTGGTTGAATGGGAAAATTCAACGAAAGTGCCTACTTGGGAAGAGGTACAGGTACAGAAAGTGTTCGATTTATTGATCACCCAAGGGTTTATTAGCAGCAGCCAAGATACGAAAGTCTTTGACAAGTTCATTTCATTTCAGTTCATTTATTTCCAACTTTGCCACAGATGAAAAAATCTCTGGCTGTAATGTACCAATAATCTTCATTGAACAAACTTTTCTATAACTATTGAGTACGTTATGTGTCTGCTTGGAAGTAAGGCAACTGTCGAAAGAGATTCTTCTCAAATGAACACAATGGATGAGTGATAAAACACAGTTAAGTGTAGCAGTAATGAAAGCTATCTTGATTACGAAGATAAATATAAATAAATCATGTACTGAGTTCCACACTTATCTAAAAACAAGACCCGATATTTTGAAACGAATTTTTTAAGTCGCCAAATATAAAAATACGACTTAAAAATCACGCCACTACTGGGGCTTAGTGAGTCGTGCCTACTTAATTATTTTGCGTTTAGTGCTTTGATTATTTTGTGTTATCCTATCTTACACTTGTAAAACTTTTTACGCAGATGTCCCGCTTTGGCAAAAAAATGAATTAATAGTCACGTTAGTCATGGATCATAAGTAGGAAGTGTTGGACGAATTGTTGAGTGTTTTTTTCGTAGCGGGTTTGATAAAAGCTCGAATCCGCCATCCTCCGACACTATTATTCCTGCCCCCATATCCAAAGAACCATCTCTACCAAACCCGTCTCTCGTAACCCGAACTCCCTGTAGATCCTACTGAACATCCGAAAGCCTTTCTTTCTTCAACTCAGGGAGTCACTGATGAAGATGAAAGAAATAGCCATTGAATTACTGAATATTTCTGACCGGAATTGAATTTGAATTTCAGCTTCATCGAATTCGATAATATTGCTCTTGCATGGAGACATCAAACTTCACTCTCTCTGGGCAATTTTTTTCAATAAATCGTAAGTAACAGAAATAAATTTATTTCGTGTGAGTGAATAAAAAAAATGGAAATATAAATGAATGGTCAGGTAAACGAATACCGTCATGAAAATCATGAAAGTGTGTGTGTATATATATACTTACGTATGCAAAATCGATTTCAAAACATCTTCCTCGGATAAAACGAGACGAGTTTTTAAACGAACGCATATATTTCAATTATCTCCAACTTCGCTTTTATTCCAAGTAAAGTTATAAATAGAATCATTTCACGTTAATTTGCAAGAGTTGTTTTCTAATTAAGCTAACTAGGCAAGGAGATTGTATAATGTAATCAAAACTAACTTTTCAGCTGAGTAAAAATAGGCTGTATCTTACAAGACAAAAAAAATCATCACTGAGAATTGCCGATAAGCAGGATTAAACCCAACAAAAGTTGTGTAATTGTAAACCGGAAGAAATCTATGCCAGGCGAATGCGAAAAGCTGTATGAATAGCTTTTTTGTATCCCCTCGGGTGCAAGATTCACGGAATTGATTGTTGCTTATTCCAAAGCAGTAGGGATTGAAAATACCCCTCTGGAAAGGCCGAAGTTTCGAGGAAAACTTTCAGTATGTTTCTTGAAAAAAAAAAGGTTTTTGTCATTCGCAATATAAAAAATGCAAGAGGAAATGTACGACGACGTTTCAACTGAATGTATAATTAGATAATTAAATTCATCGGAGGAACTTAATCCATATCCTTGAAGCGAAGGAGCACAATTAATTCACAGATGGCAATTTATGTAGTTGTTACTCAAATTCGACAATTCAGAACAAACGCATTGAAAATTTCATCTGCAAAAAAGTGTAAAACCTCTTTTTGCATAAAGCAAGAGACAGATGCATGAAAAATTAAAGATGATATTTTGGAAATATAAAAATATCCATAACCATAAACTGAATATTTTTTTCAGAAGGGTAAATTCCTTATATTTCGATATTATTTGAAAAATAATAATAAATGAGATAACCACTTAGTCTCCTGAAGAATTAGAAAATATGGAAAAAATAAATTTGTTCTTCACCATCGATCGTTGACAAAAATGAGTATTTATCTGCGAAAAACAAATCCAACAGTGAGAACTGAATGTTGATTTTCTGCTCGACTACAGCAATTGATTCTTTCTAGGCAGAAATCTTCTATGTGGGGAAACTGAGGATATTTGACAAAGATTTAAGTTTCCAATTTTTGTAGTTTCAATTATAATTTTTTGAATATGACTGTTATCTTGTTGCACTCTTTATTTATCATAGTCAGGAATAAGTGCCAAGAATACAAGTATCATGAATTTATAGTGATGTATTTATTTAAAGCTGTCAGTTGGATCAGTAATTTCCTCACCTGGGTATTCTTGACCCAACCCCTAGGACACTTGAGCCCGTTTTTTAGAATTGGTAAAAATCTTCCTTGAAAGGTCATCCGTTTTGAATTTGTGAATGGATAAATATAAAATTTTGTAGTTTTCCCCTTCCTATTTTGTATAGGTATTCCGCGAGATTCCCACCTCGGTAAGAATTGATTGGATTTCCAAAATTTTCCATACTACTTTTTCCAACTGAAATGAGTTTTCTCAATTTTAATGAAATTATGCCCAATTCGTCCGGAGATCAGCGATAGGCCTCCTCTGCATTTATTGAGATTTACGAAAATAAAAATCACTCTGCAGTGTGGAATACTTTTAACCTAGTCACGACATTAAAGTACAACTGACTATGGGAATATATCTTTTCTTCTGAATAATCGAGAAGAGAGTATACAACTTCTCTGAGCTGAGGAAAATAAGTTAGGTCAGGTATCCTTATGTTCTTCTACTTCAATTTTGGTTCTCCATGCATCTTTCGCTCAGTATAACATTTCAATATTCTGGGTTCACAGGAACAAAAAACCCGTAAAAATTCGACCTAGAGGAGTAACAATCCTCAAGGAATATCTACAGTTTATGAAAAATCAAACCTGCAATCCATTGGCCCTAGTAGCTTACGATGGTTTGAATATTGTATAGCGAAACACATGTCGCAGTTTTGTTAACCCACTGTCAGTGAAAATCCTACAATAAACTATAATATTTTTTGGTTAATGTGGATTTTCATCAAGTATAGCCTAGTTCAATTCAAATTCAGATGTTTGTATTCTGAAGAAAACGATATTACAATGACGAAGGCCTTTCAGAGAGATTGTATGTTGTCCAGAGACATAGACATTTACTTACAGTCTTGGTGCCTGAAATTTTTCATGTCGTACCGGTTTGTTATTGCATCTCTGATATAAATGAATCATTTCGAAAATTACTAGATAGAACAGTTGCTACAGAAAAAATCAAACACGAAACGTTGAAATATATAAAAATGTTGTGACTTAATAGCCATAGAGTGAACTTCATGAATTGTGAACGTATGTACACTAACATACAGCTTATCAAATCCAACTTGTCAGGGAAATCCATTCCACATGCTGTTGTGCACTAAACTGACAATGGATTTCAAAAAGCTGCTTGTGCCACAATGCGCAACATGTATCATCTTACCTGAATACTCTCACACAAAAGCTTTCAGTCAAATCTACTTGTGACCCTACGATCACCACCACCACCACCAATTTTTGTAATATACGAAAAAACTACCACCTAACATCGAAAATACAGATGATTTTTATTTCCAATGGATGAATGCATGAATGACAATGAATTGATGAACTATTGTTCTTTACTGTAAAAATGAAAGATGGTAAATATGGCTCTCATAGGTGAAGTATAATTCTGCGGAATCTGTTCTTACCAATTCACGCACTGCATCACGGTTGAAAATTAAACATTGGAAGGAACTTACCTGAAATGAAAGAACATTATATGAGAAGAATGATAATGATTGCATGACGATCAACAAGATGTGAATATAATAGTGAATATTGGTAAAATGATAAAATAACTGTACGATCTCAATCGAATGATGAATGACTTGATGTACTTAGTACATCATCCCTACGAAAGAGTCAGCTTTGAAGTTTTGAAAAGTTTGTTTCGAAAATATCTAATTATCATATGAGAATCGAAAAAAAATAATTTTCGATTCAAATATCAACGTTAGAACTCACGAAGAATTGTTACTTTAAGCTTACAAGATACTTATAAGATTACAACAGTTGTTGAGTATAATGAAAGGTATAGTTCCTCCAGTACTTCTTTCAACCTGAACTAAGCGACGGTGGAAAAAATTACTGACATAATTTGAATACTTATCAGAATTCATGGAAAGATCGGTAAGCATTACGAAATTCAAAGCTAACTCAATGCCATTCTTCAGTGGAATAAGTATATCGATCTTTTCTAGTTCTTCGTCACGTGGAAATGGCATTGCATGATTTACTTCTAAATGTAATTAGTAGCATTTATATAGTAACATCGTATTCGATTGTATCGTACGAAAATGACAATGCTTTCATCTCCACTTCGGTAGGGAAAAAAAGCAGTATGCTCGTTTTACGATCGAAAGGTCCCGTGAGAAATATCTCGAGGATTTCTCTAACGTATTGAAAAAAGAGACTCCCCACTTACGCTGCTTCTGAAGAAAGGCGTAGGAAGATAGTCATAGGGCGCAAATCCTAAGTGTTCACAAGTCTCAAAAATACTCCGGAAGATTGCTGGTAGGGGGCAAATGGACAAAATAAGAATGCGAATTGATTCCGATGCAGCGAAAGTTATTAGCATAGACCATCCATAGGACCTAAGACTCAAAACGAAAGCGTATTACTAATAATTGAAAGAAGCCAATAACTGAGGTTATCAAAACTTCAGGACAGTCAAATGACAAAGAAAATGACTGCTTCATCGCTATCATCAGATTTTGCCAGGTCGTCGATGACCTCAACTGAATCAAAACATATACTACGGAATTCTCTTACGAAAAAAGCTTCTGATGCCCATCTGAAAATGCAGTAGACCAAAATGATTCTGGGTAATAATTCACTGGGATTTTGTAATGGATGGAATACCACAATAAATTCATTGTGAAGGCATACATGCTCTACGTCACTAGCGCGGGTCGATTTACATGAAAATTAATTATTTCGGTACAGATGAAAATTTGAAACTAATTAGTATTCCCATTATATGTTATGATTATTAGTTTCATCAAAGCATGAAATAGAATGACCTGAAAACAATAATATCGTATGGAATGTTATATTCGAAGTCATGAGTGAGAAACAAGAACTCAGGTGTTTGGAATATACGGGCGCGAGCAAGTATAATAAGCATTGACTGGAACAATGCACTTCTGGCGCTATATTCTTGAGTTAAACGTATACGACATCGATGTTCTGTCGCAGTTCAACACATTTATTACACATCACTCCAGCAAAAAGAAAAAGGAGTCGAACTTACAAAATATGTGTTGTCCTTTTGGGAATGATTTGTGGGTGACTTTTGAGCATAAAGTTATATTGGTTCGGCTGAGAAGAACGTACTGAAAACCAATTAGAGTTTCAATACACTAGAAATTATTCATTGAGTTCCACAAGAATCGATTATAGGCCCATTTCTATAAGAAAATTTTCCTAAAAAAATTTCTCTGTCATGTTGGCGAATGACTCCTGCTCACTTATCATGGTTGATGGGTCCGCAAATAACCACGCTGCTCCTGAGTAAGGCGTAGGAAGTAAGTGAAAAGTCCATGAGCCACAATAAACCCTCACGATTGCAGTGAAGGGTCGTACAGACCTACTGACTTCTACCTACCTACCCTATGGAACAATTTGAATAGAAGCTTTAAGATTCATTTCATTCGGTCTAGTGGAGAAAAATATTGATGGCTATGTATTATTCAAATTTTCATTCCAATATACTGTAGAAAGCACCAACGAAACCAGAGATTTCACCTTTCAAAATTATCCTCTAAGTATCATCTCCCTACAGGGTGTCCCAGGTTATCTTATACAGGTAATATCTCGCTTACTTGACGAGGTAATACGAAAATTAAAAAACTGCTGTGAATGGCATCAAAGTACTCTCCTGAGGACTTGTAAAAAAATTTTACTCCCGACAGCCATTTGGTAGCTACCCCTCAGTTTTATTTTCGAATAGCACCGCCAATATATGTGGTGTTAGATCTGGTGAGCGGGGAGGCCAAGCTATTAGTCTGTGAGAACCAAACCACCTGATGGGAAACAGTTGATAGTCCATCGAGATGCTCCTCAACAATACCTGCATTATGAGGTGGGGCACCGACCTGTTGTTAGATCATTGCATTCCGTTGTGCCAAATGTTCAGGTAATTCGTGTACAAGAATATGTAAATACATTTCTTCGATTAACGTGCCCTCATAAAAGTACGGACCAATCAAATAACCACTGAATACCACACATTCATACCCCAAACTCTTTGGAAATGAGTTGAGCGAACCCAATGTGGATTTTCATCAAACCAATAATGAATGTTTATTCACTACACCATTATCATGGAAGTGGCATTCATCACTTCAAAATATCTCATTCAAAAGCAAGGGATTATCAGCAATAACATAATCTTCGTTAGAAACAAGTAGGCTTCAGTCCTTGAACTAAATGAAATTTAAAAGGGTGATATTTTGTGTCTTCATAATCCTCTGTACGGTGCTTTTACTTGTTCCGATTTCTTCAGCTAGTTTTCTAAGGGAAGTATGGGAGTGAACATCAGCATATGCAAGTACATTGACACCATTATCATTATTTCTTACAGGATTTCGGTGTGGTGCGTGGTTTTTGTTTGGGAGTGAACCGCTGCGCAAAATCTGTTCCAATCTAGGAAACACTATGTACCTGACGACGTTGAGGAAAACGTTCTTGATAGAATAGGGCCGCTCGTCGAGCATTTTTCTCACATCCACCATAAACTAGCAGCATGTCAACGTTTTCCTCTGAGCTGAATGTAAACAGCATTGTAGGTATTTAAAACAAGATAACCTCTTTTTCAATTGAAACTTGTGGATAGTGGATACCTCAATCAATGCGTCGATTAATTACACTAGGCATCGATTGCAAATGCGATTGCTGAATGTTCTACACTATAAAATAGATAAACTGTAATAAATTTGTCTTCAGAAGAAAATTTCAACATTCCTTAATTAATAAAAACAAACCCTTTCACTTGGCGAATCGTGCATAACAGGAAGATGTAAATTTCTGGCCTTTTCACATCACCCCACTCTATATCGAAACAAAATATTTGATGTAAATGCCATAATCATCTCCCAGACGATACTTTTAATTCGACAACGAGACAGTTATTCTTCAGAAATCTGATAAACTGTACAACTCAAAAACGGAACGATAATTTTTAGAAAATGAAATTTGAAATTTCGTGTGTCCCATCCTTTCCTCTTCTCCAATCAATACGTTATTCGGGTCCAAAGTTGCTAGTACAGAATCTGCAAAATATCTTACGAAATGTCAGGGATTTCACAATTAGTTTCCAATGATCCATAGATTAAAATACCCGCAACAAATTAAACTGAGACTGAAGCATTGAGCTGATTCCATGCGAAGTTCATTAGAGTTGTGGTACGAAGATTTTGTCTGCCATCAGTTCACACATTTTATCCCCATTTTTATGTCAGACAACGAGGTCAGACATATCCATTCATGTTCTCAAATGTTTCAGTGTTAATGGCAAAAATTTACCGACTGAGTAACCATAATTTTCTATGAGCCATAGTGCAGTGGAGGGTCTATAGACCCACTGACTTCTACCTACCTACCCTATGGAACAATTTGAATAGAATCTTCAAGATTCATTTCATTCGGTCTAGTGGAGAAAAAATATTGATGGCTATGTATTATTCAAATTTTCATTCCACCAATATACTGTAGAAAGCACCAACGAAAGCAGAGATTTCAGCCTTCAAAATTATCCTCTAAGTATCATCCTCCTACAGGGTGTCCTAGGTTATCGTATACAGGTAATATCTCGCTTATTCAAAAATTAAAAAACTGCTGTGAATGGCATCAAACTACTTATAAAAAATATTTCATCAGTTCACACTTTTTTTCCCATTTTTATTTCAGACATATCCATTCATGTTCAAGTTTCAGCGTTAATGGCAAACATTTTCTGACTGGATAACCCTAATTTCGTTTCAATTTCTTCAAGCATGTTTCTTCTGAAAGATTCAAATTCTATACTAGAGTGGACGTTGCGAGAAAATAGCCCGTGAACTCCATCATAGGAAAGTTATGGAATAATCATTATGTTTGGGATGACAATTGAAACTGAGTATCTTGGTTGAGAAAAACAACAATATTTTATTTCTTTTTGATATTGTGTAGAAATATTCTATAAATGCTCTATATGTTTCATTCAATAATCCGTGAGATTGGAACCTTTGTAAGAACTTTTTGTAGAGGTTGATTACCTTAACATCAAACAGAAATCACTTGCACTCGAGGTGCGTTTTGCCAAAAAAGTTGGCATATTCTGGGAACGAAAATTGGTACTGCAGTGCTATGTGTCAGCGAAAGGTGGGTCTAGTATGAGTGATATTTATTGGTATTAGGGTGAGTGATCTCTATAAAAAGTGAGGAAGGGGTGATAAGTGACATTTTTGTTGGAACTCCATTTGAAAATGTGCTTTTTTATATTGAACGAGCTGTTAACCGGTATGCCGTTTGCAGTAGTTTCCGCTGTTTAACAATTCCAGGCGAATTGTATTCGAAAGGCTTCATTAGTTCATACATGAACGATATCCCATTTCCATCTTATTCCCATTGAATGTCGATCGTGACTTACCGTTGAGGAGGGAGTTCCTTCACTCTGAATATCAATGGTTCGGACCCCCATTGACTATATTATTAATTGAAACCTGTTGTTAAGAACGAAAGGATAAATCAAATAAGATAATTAAATCCCAAACGAAAGGTTGAAATGGATTTTTTGGTCAATAATGTAATTTTGATCAAAGGAAATAATGTTACAAAAAATCGAGATATTGAATATGGAATATTAGTCAAAAAAATTAATTAAAGATATAAAGGAAATATTATGGAATAATGTTGAAACCAAGTTTCATGTTGAAGAGAAGGATAAAGAAGTTTATTCTCTCCATATAAATAACACATTTTTGAAAACGATTGAATGAACATATAACGCAGTGTTTTGTTTATCGATTTTGTTTTGGGTAATGCGCTTTTCCCCAAACCACTAATATGATCTTCACTCTGTAGATACATATTTCACCACCGAGACCGTCTAGAGACACCCAACAAGTCCTATAAATATATACTCAAGACCTCTCGAGACAAGGAGTGCGATAGCAATAGGAACTGGGCGGGAAGTTTGACCTTGAACTTCGCGCGCGAAGGTATTATGGGTTTATACGCATTTCACATGCTACATAGATTTCTGTCGACTCGGTTCGCGCTTTCCATTCAAACAAAATACATGGAGAATGTAGACGGAAAGAGATGGGCAGGAAAAGGGAAATGTCTTCATGCGGAAAATTAAAGTTTCATAATCAATTTCATTGAAAAACATTTTTGAAAAGCAATCCAAAATATTCCGGAAGGTCATTTTATTGTCAAACATGAAGGTATGATTTTAAGACGACATGGCGTTCTCTCAATGAGTGAAATTGGAGAGCTTTCAATACGTTACATGTAATTCACTATTCCAGATTAATTTTCCAATAGTTCAATACTCCATTATTCTCACACAAAGAAATAAAAAAAATCTCGTTATAGTTTCCTGAGAGATTTTCACTTTTGTTGAGTTTAAAAAGCAGCAATATGTTTCTCTCAATATGATAGCTTTTTCAAGCAGATCCTCCGCAGTTTTGTAAACCTCATTATGAAGTATGAATTGTTGTTGAAGTTGATATACCAAAAATCACTAATAATATATGGTACCCTACTACAGGGACTGCTTTTAGGAATAGAGCCATGTTTAACCTTGAGACTGAGCTCACCAGGAAAACAGCCTAGACCAGTAAAAACATCCTTGTTTTGATCAATGAATTCCTGCACTGATGGAATTTGAGTGACCATGTTTGAATCTATACTAGGTATTAATCCTAAATTTCTACATGCAGCACAACCTAGAATAGGCTTACACTTGATCTATTTACAACATAGAATTTATCAACGATACCAATTTTGTTAAGTGTGATTTTCAAATTGATAACTTCATCTGGCATGATGATGAATCCACCGAACATTTCTAGTCTCACCCTGGTTGGTTGTAGTCTGGATTGTATCTTCAGGCTCAATTTATCAAATACACTCCGTGGGATTATATTCGCCTCATAAAAGTTGCATGAAAAAAAAATTAATTGCATTATCAACAATTATTAAAGAATAGATACCGTTCCTACAAAATTTGTTCAAAATGATCCCGATTTGTTACAATCCATGACTCTAAAGTGAATAGAATCCTGGTGTCCATGAATTGAATTGGAAGCATTTTCAATGCTCTGTTGGAGTTCTTTCAGAGTATGTACACCAACTCTTTCGAATAGCCTCACAGAAAAAATTGCATAGCGTTAAAACCGGGAAGCGCGCTAGCCCAGCAATGGATCCATTGGATACCTTTCGTTGGAAAAACCAATATTGTAATCCCTCTCGCATACCCAAGTGGGATATCAACTTTTTTATTGGGAAATTCGTTTTCAACTCTCTATCCAGCATTTCCTCACTTTCGAAAATTGGACAAGCTTCCCCTGAGATATTATCAGAAACCTTTCTTTTTTAATGAATATCAAACTGACAAAGATCAGAATTTCAACGGGAACTTTATTAATAAATAATTCAATTCGTTTCAATAGCCATTGATTATCCTTCTTGATAATAACGCCAAACTTCTGCGTGAATTGAAACTGGTTCGATTTTTTCCTCCAAAAGTTTGGAACCGAGGGAAACCATTGTTTGGGCGGCTTATGACTCAACATCGGCAAGTTAGATTATCAAAAGTAGGAGTGTTGGATAGAGCATTGAAAAACTTGTCGAACTAAGTGTAATAAGACCCTTCCTCTTCCAAAAAATACTGATAGCGCCCCATCGGCGGAGAATAACCTCATTGATTCGCCATAAAAAAGTATTGAAAATTATACCTATTTTGGTACATTTTGTCCAATCTTGATTTAATTCCGTTCAAAAGGTGAGAGGAAGAAGAATTTTTTACGTCTGCACTGTATGTTTATGAGGGTGGTTCGCTTTTCGAATATCTATTATGTCCAGTCTGAATTACAGGGCCAAAGTATATTCAAAAGCTCGAAAAAAGCGATTCGCTAGCCGTCTTTTTAGAGATATTCAGCTTTTAAACTCGCATACACTTCTGAAAAAAAATGAGATTGCATTATTTTTTCATTTTAAATACTTCTCAGATTGTTGTCAACCCGAAATATCATCAATCGCTCTGCTAGGAATGTCATCAAGACCATCTAAAATATCCAAGTCTTACCATTTCTTTTTCATCAACATTAAATCAAATATTTTTTTAGTGAGCATACGAATGTATCAGAACTGTAAACCAAAAAAGCTAAAATCTTTTTCTTCACGATTGATTTAGTTTCGATTTTCTGTCAAAGTATCGAATAAGATTCGTTCATAAACTCCATAGTGAATAACTACTGCGAGTGACTGTAAGTCACCTTTCATGACATACATCTTCATACGTTGGATGGAAATTATTGCCATAATTCATGAATACGGAATATTGTTTCCGAAAACTGCTCGCGGCTCAAATTACGGAACACATTGTCTTGTCTATTAGTACACGCAACATAGCTAGGGGGAACGACTGAGGACAATAATGAGGTTGTCGAACCGTAACGTTGAGCTGTCAAATTTGATAAACGATAATTCGAAAGAGTATAAATCATAGACTTTTTGCTCTGTTTCCTCTACCCCGGAGGTTCTAGAAAGTTAACAGCTTTTGCCTAGATAGTTATCGGTGTATTTACCTCATAATTGAATTACTCTCGACCGAGGACTCATTTTACAGGGAGATTCTGATATATTCCCTACCAATTCATTAATTTGTGTTGGTATAGATGGTTGTTCGATCCCCATTGGGAAAATAAGAGATTTTTTTTTCAATTTTTATCGGCTCCTAGATTCCAAATTTTGTTAGGGAACGAAAAAATAGAAAATTGAAGAACTTTAATAATTATTATTACATTCCATTTCATCAATTTATCCAATTCAATAATCCTTCAATTCTTAAAAAAATAATTTGCAAGAATTAAAAACAGTACAAACAAGATCTGGATTGAATGTTACCCAAACAAACAAGAAGATGGAAGATGTGGTGACTTTTCCAAAGTCACCACATCTTCCATCTTCCAACACGTATTGGAGACAGGACATAACATCAATTTCGAAAACACGAAAACATTAGCGAGCGATGAAAACTTCTACTCTCGAACAATCAGAGAGGCTATCGAAATTGAGAAACGACCGAGTAGTATGAATAAGAGAGATGACGCCCAAAGATTACCAAGAACGTGGAAATTCATCCTATCACAAAACAAAAACAAGCCGATCACACCAGAGGAACAAGGTCGGACCTCATCAAGTAATTACCATACAGACATAATGAAAAATGCAGTCGGACCAACGAAGAAAGTGGGAGGGGCCCAGGTCAAAGATACCATCATTGAACACCCCTATATATTGGGAAGCAGAACTCGAATTAATTAGTCGAGTTCGGAGGTCGAAACTAAATCATCACCTAGAAGATGGCAAATGAGACTTTGCCGAAAAGTTGTGACAATTATCCTTCAGAGGATCAAAACCACAGAACACGGAATGAAACCCGAAAACACAATTCATCATACTTCGTCCGTGAGAATCTTCATGCTAACATATATTTATATATATATATATATATATATATATATATATATATATATATATATATATATATAGGAAAGTAGTATTTGATTTGACTATATTGATCAGGATAAAGGTATCTTTTATATTTGGGTGTTGTAGTCAATAATTGGAGGGCTTCAGTAAATGAAAACTATTTTCTGATTATTCGAGCTTTCGGAAAATTTATTTCCTTTTTCAAGAATATCTACAAAGTAAATGGGTTTAAAAGTGATACAATATATGGTAGTAGAACTCACCAGAGTAAGATTATAAAGTAAACTGGCAAAGTAAAATAATACATAAGAACATTGTAAAAAGTTGTGAAATTGTCAGTAAAATTTTGACATTTGTCAGACTACTTGTTAAAGATATAAAATGAATAATCGGACATGTACAGTGCGTAAAGTACAGTTGAGTTGTAAAGAATATCGACTGAATTAGGTCTTCAAAACACAAATCATTGATCAAAATTCAAAATGTAATTGTAAATTTTGCTTAAATTTTGAATCTCTGATTTTTTATTCAAATTGTTTGGACATTTACTTATATGTACCATTTCGAGAAATAATCTCTTAATTTTGTTTTGTTCAACAAATCTTCTTGTGGACTAGCAGACCATGTTATTTCACAAGATCACATAATGGATTATGAAAATACAAAAATTTTAACTGTTGAACAAAACAAAATTAAGAGATTATTTCTCGAAATGGTACATATAAGTAAATGTCCAAACAATTTGAATAAAAAATCAGAGATTCAAAATTTAAGCAAAATTTACAATTACATTTTGAATTTTGATCAATGATTTGTGTTTTGAAGACCTAATTCAGTCGATATTCTTTACAACTCAACTGTACTTTACACACTGTACATGTCCGATTATTCATTTTATATCTTTAACAAGTAGTCTGACAAATGTCAAAATTTTACTGACAATTTTACAACTTTTTACAATGTTCTTATGTATTATTTTACTTTGCCAGTTTATTTTATAATCTTACTCTGGTGAGTTCTACTACCATATATTGTATCACTTTTAAACCCATTTACTTTGTAGATATTCTTGAAAAAGGAAATAAATTTTCCGAAAGCTCGAATAATCAGAAAATAGTTTTCATTTACATTTCGTTAGGACTCTGTTGAACGAACCTTAATAATTTTCTTACATTCCAACAGTGGCACCAACACTCAGTTGGCACCATTGAATTTTTGACCTGACACATGACAATATGACATTGTCATCTGTCCATTCACTTTTGACGTTAACCTATCAGTTTAAGTCCGACCACATGTTCGACGTGATTTTAATCATATATTTTTAACGAAGATTTTAATGTGTACGTTTTATAATCAAGTTTATTTTACTCATCTACATTCTCATTGCTCATCATCATTAACATGAATGTCATCATGCTGAATTGTACCATCAAGTCATACATCCTCACATAAGTGTAAGTAATCATTCACCCAACTAGTATAGAGTTCACATGTAATGTTCATTGTAGTTTCCCTGATGATGGAATAAAATATATTTCCGAAAGCTTGGACATACTTAAAAGAGTTTTCTTTTGACGTGCTGCACTCCCCAATATTCACTAGTTTGTACCTAACTAGTCAGCAAAGACTACCTATCAATATATATATATATATATATATATATAGATATATATATATATATATATATATATTATCATAAGACATAATCTTGTTGACAAAGCTTGGGTAGTAAATACTTACTTAAAAAATGCGATATATACCAAAAGATAACAAAAATAAAACTATAAAAATACATACAAAACATGGTAAAATGGAGATTATAAAAAGTATGTATATATAAAAGAGTGGAAGTCAAGTTCATATAAGAATAGACATAGAAAGTAAAAATTTAAAAGCTCCTTAATGAAGATAAAAAACATGAGCTAGTCAATCAGTTAAAAGTTATCGTCAAAAAATTCATTCAAAGTATAATAGGGTCTATCAGATAGAAATTGTTTGACTAACTTCCTGAATTGGAAGTCATTTATATTGGCAGATCTTATGTACAGAGGCAAATGATTGTACATTTTTCCTCCATTGTAAAATATGGAGTCTCTGGTGATGTTTTTAGTTGGCACTGTGAGTTGCAGAGTGTGTCTGCTGTTCCGGGTGTTATAATGGGAAGAGGATGTGGCGAAGTTTAATATATGCTTATTTATTAAACACACAGATTCCAGTATGAATAATGCAGTTACCGTTAGGATATTATGGTTTTTGAAGAAGGTTCTACAGGACTCTCTTGGTTTAAGGTTTCCCATATACCTTATTGCCCTTTTCTGTAAAATTAGAAGACTATTGAATAAAGTTGGGCTGCATGCTCCCCAAAACGGTATTCCGTAGCGTAAGTGAGAATCTATGAGTGCATAGTAAGCCATCTTTGCAGTGCCGAATCCCAATTCATTACGAATTACTCTAACCGCATAACAGCCAGAGGCGACTTTGCTAGTGAGTTGTTTGACATGATCCACAAATTTTAAATTCTGATCAATGAACACTCCTAGAAATTTAGTGCTATTTTTAGATTCCAATGATCTGTCTTCAAAATAAAGTTCGTTGATCGAGCATCTAAACGATATTAAATTTGTTTTAGTTAAGTTGAAAGATAGGATGTTTGAATCACACCAATCTTTCACTTTTTTCAAATCAGCAGAGATTATTTTATGTAACTCACAAGTATTTTTATTATTCCAAAGTATGGTTGTGTCATCTGCAAATAAGGTGAACTTTCCAGAAATATCAAGCTTGGTGAGGTCATTAATATATAATAAAAAAAGAATGGGACCTAAAACAGAACCTTGTGGAACACCCGAATTAATTTCCCTTTTTCTTGAAAGTTGAACAGTTTTGACCATTTGCGATCGTCCCTTCAGGTAGGAATCGAACCATTTGAGAGTTACTCCTCTGCATCCATAACAATGTAGCTTTCTCAGCAGTATTTCGTGATTAACGCAGTCAAATGCCTTTGACAGGTCACAAAACACTGCAGCAGTCTTTTCACCGACATTTATCTCAGAATAAACTTTATTTAGAAATGAGAAAATAGCATCATGAGTATTTTTATTATTCTGGAAGCCGAATTGGTTTTCACTGATGATGTTATGCTTAATTATGAATTCAAGTAGTCGTTTTTTAATTATCTTTTCAATGATTTTTGCGATGGTTGGTATAAGAGATATAGGACGGAGATTAGAGGGATCATCAGAATCTCCGCCCTTATGGAGAGGAATGACCACAGAAGTTTTTAAAAATGAAGGAAATGTGCCTGTTTGAAAGGATAAATTTATCAGTGAAACCAGCACATTCAGAGCGCTAGGAGGAAGGTTCTGTATTATTTTAATTGAAATGTCATCGTAGCCTGCAGTATTTTTGTTTTTAATATCCTTCAAGATTTCAATCAGTTCATTAATGTTGGTCTCATACAGAAACAAGTTCTCATCTATGCCTAAATTTTCTAGATGCACTAATGGATCATACGGACTAGCAATATTTTTACTCATATTTTCTGCAATGGAGCAGTAAAAGTCATTTATAGTATCAGGGCTTAGAGTAATGTTACATTTTTGTTTTTTTGAGTTTCCTCTTAAGTCATTTATAATTGACCAGGACTCTTTCATCTTATTGTGAGACTCACTGAGTCTACTATTGTAAAATAATTCCTTTGCCCGCTTCAATGCCAATCTATAAATTCTGCGGTAATTATAAAAGTAGTTCAAATAAAAGAGATTGTTTGTGAATTTTCGAATATAATGCATCGATCGCATATTAATAGAAGAAATTTTCAGACCTTTTGTCAACCATGTTTTTTTTTTTTTTTTGATTTTTTTTATTCTCTTTTTTTTTTTTTTTTATATATATATACAGAGTGACCCATTTGAAAGCGGGCCACCTCTCTAAAACTGTTATTTATTATCCGATTCAGAAGTTTTTTTTTCAATAGATAGAGCGTCAATAGTTCTATTAGAGTGCTGTGAAGTCGAAATATAAATAAAATTTTCAAGGCCTACTTCGAATTTTTTTCAAGGTCAAAAATCCAAAAAACATACTAGCGATTTTTTTATATGAAATTTGACGACGCCACTGGATTTGTGATGCTTTCAAATGGTTGTGACTGAAATTTCAAGATAAAATAATGTTTTTTAACAGAAATATGGCATAAGTAAAATATACCAATCACTGTCAAAATAATTCAAATAGTTGTATATTAAATAACAATTTTGTGAATAATATGGTTTGAAATACTTCTTCAGAACATAACAACTTTATGTGCGATATAGTTATCTTTATTAGCACACTGCAGTTTGTTGTCAAAGAATAGAAATACACATCTTTATATCATAATATAATTATCAATATTAAAAACATAAATGAACCACTACAAAAGAATGTATTAACATGACAATGCCCACACATTAAATTTTGGACTGTTCCACCAAATCTCCATTCAATTCGATACATTTATCATATCGTTTTCTAATGTTAACCAAAACATTCAATAATTGATTTGGGGTGATATCTCTGCAAGCCTGTCTTATTCTTTCACGCAGTTCCTCTTTGCTCGTTGGGCGAGTTTTGTATACTTTTTCCTTAACGGTGCCCCATAAAAAAAAATCAAGTGGAGTCAAGTCCGGGGATCTGGGGGGAAACTCAATCAGTGAACTATTTCGCCCTATCCACCGATTAGGAAAATTTTCTTCCAGCCAATCTCTAACAATCCTGCTATTGTGGATGGAACAGCCATCTGATTGAAATAGAATATGGGCCTCTTCTGCTAGTGGAAGTTCATCCATAGCGTTGGAAAACTCGTTTTTCAAAAAATTCAAAAAAATTTGACCATTCAAATTGTTTTCAAAAAAAAAGGGGCCAATTATTCTGGTATGTAATATTCCGCACCAAACATTTATTTTTTGGGAGTACTGTCTTCTGCAATTTATTATCCAATGTGGATTTTCTTCCGTCCAGTACCTTGAATTTTGAGAATTAACTGTTCCATTGGTTGTGAATGTTGCCTCGTCACTGAACAAAATTTTTTTCAGAAAATTCCTGTTATTTAGATATTCTCCTTGAGCCCATAAACTATACTCCATCCTCTTTTCATTATCGCCTTCTTCTAAGGTGTGAAGAAACTTTGGTTTAAAGGGCTTCATATTATTATATTTCCTAAGATTTCTCCTTATTGTTTCACGCGGTGAGTTGATGTCCAAACTTGCAATTCTCACACTTGTTTTCGGATTATTATTAAAATAATTTCGAATTCGTTCAGAATTATTTCGTCTCTGCCTTTGTACAGTATTAATATTCTTCAGGATATGTTTACTAACAGCTCCATACTGATTGAAAATTTTGTTTACTCTTCCAACTGTAGCTCTGCTAATATTTCGACGCTCCTGATGCATGTTATTGAAAATTCTACATACTTCCCTTTCGGATCTGTCGTTGTTACCACGAAGTTTTACTATTTCAATTTTCTCCTGCAAAGTCAAATTATCTGCCATACTTCTTTATTAGTGTAGGTACTTGAAGAGTTATAAACTTCACTATTAATACTGACAAATTTGTGTCTTTTCGTCTTTTATTTTAATGACTTGTCATCTCCACGGCAACTTAAGTTTCAAAGCCTTCTAATAAAAATAATATTTTCGAAATGTGGCATCCCAAACATGTTTGAATGAAACCAAGATAGATATTCGGAATAACTGACAACCACCAAAGAGGAACTGCGTGAAAGAATAAGACCAGGCTTGCATAAATGTTACCCCAAACCAATGATCGAATTTTGATCGAATCTTATGATTAGTTAGCATTAGAAAATGGTAGAATAAACGTATCGAATTAAATCGGAAATTGGTTACAAAGTACGGAAATTAATGTCTGGGCACTCTCATCTCAATCCATTTTTTTGTTGTAGTTCATTTATTTCATTAATATTGGTTATTATTGATTATTGAATATTGATTACTATTTGATGTAAAGATGTATATTTCATTTCTCTGATGACAAAAAAACTGCAGTGTTTTGATGGACATAACTATCTTCCATACTTTATGGAGTTCTGTTTGAAAGAAACATAATTTGACACCATTTTGAATAACTGCTGTTTACAAGCTCGACTGCTAACGACGTGAAAGAGCATTTTAAACGATATTATTAATAATATTGTGATTTAATATGACGACAATTCGAAATATTTAGATAAAGTGATAAAAATTTTACTTATGCTATATTTCTGTTAAAAAAACATATTTCATCGTGAAATTTCAGTCACAACCATTTGAAAGCATCACAAATCCAGTGGCGTCGTCAAATTTCATATAAAAAAATCGCTAGTATGTTTTTTGGATTTTTGACCTTGAAAAAAATTCGAAGTAGGCCTTGAAAATTTTATTTATATTTCGACTTCACAGCACTCTAATAGAACTATTGACGCTCTATCTATTGAAAAAAAAAACTTCTGAATCGGATAATAAATAACAGTTTTAGAGAGGTGGCCCGCTTTCAAATGGGTCACTCTGTATATATACAAAACTCGGGAATTATATTCGGAACAGCAGCAAAAGCGAAAGTGTACTCTTATAACAATATATTTCCAATCGATTGTTGTCATCATCAGGGAGCTACAAAATAATGTTAATGAATGAAAATATGACACAGAATTTTTATCCTTACTTACATTGTTAGTGAGGATGGTCGCATGAGATGGTTAAAGAAGTCAGATGACACATAGTAAAATTGTTTTGAAACATTGATACGTATCAGTAAAACACAAAAACACATTAAAAACTATAATCTTCTTTTTTAATGAAAAAGGTGCAGTGACAAACACCATGTGGAAATGAAAAGGAATGAAAATTTTGTGGTTATAAAGGCGCCAAAAGTCATTTGTCAAAAATGTCAAATGTCACTGAAAAATTACTGCTGAGACACAATTTGGCCTTAGCCGCTGAGACCTCATTACCATTACAGGTGCTGCAAAAGAGGAGGTGGGAAAATGTAATATAGTATTAAAATAATTGAAAATTTTGAAATTAGTTATGTGAAATTGTGTCTCAGCAGTAATTTTTCAGTGACATTCGACATTTTTGACAAATGACTTTTCTGTGTCATATTTTCATTCATTAACATTATTTTGTAGCTCCCTGATGATGACAACAATCGATTGTCGAAATATTGGAAATATATTGTTATAAGAGTACACTTTCGCTTTTGCTGCTGTCCCAAATATAATTCCCGAGTTTTGTTCTTAACTTGTCAGCAAAGACTTCCTCTCCTCTCTTATATATATATATATATATATATATATATAAATTTTGAGTTATAGACCCCCCCCTTGACCTGATCCTGGATCCGCCACTGCTGGGACTACAGGACCACTTCCACAGCAGTAGCACCAGTTACTTTCTAGTCTCTAAAAGGGTACCTCAAAAATTGGCGCGAAATAATTGCCAGTGAATGTCAGTAAAATCGGAATGACTGAATTAGCTGGACAGTACTGTTCAGGAATATCGGAACATAACATATATAAGTAATACAATCCAAATGAAAGCTAACGACCAGTATTGATGAATACATTATTCGCCATATTGGACAAGATTTGGAAGTTTTGACTACATACTCGTAATGGCTCCCGAAAACCACCCTTTACGAATTTTAATTTGTAAACTGAACATATTTCGTCCTCCACCAATGGGTATGGTTACTATAGAGTACTAGATAATATACCATCATCATAATCAACATTATCTGGTTTATTGTATCACAAAAAATTACGCCAAATTCGAGTATCATGTAATAATTGGGAAAAATTTCTACCGATGAGGGCGCTGATGTCTGTTCAGAAATGTCGGCAACAAACCGTAATCAGCTGATCGTAATCTGTCAAAAACATATTTTTACAATTGTTTACGTTGTATTTTGTATTGTACCTTGTGTTTTTCGAATTTTGGCAAAGTTCTGTGTAAAACAGATGTGTAGACTAATCAGTGTGTGAATGTGTTAGAGAAATGTACCATAATTTCACATTCAGAAGTTTGTTTTTGTTTTACGTGATGAAATAGTTCAAATATTTTCCGATAGAGCCGTATCTGGATGATGAACTTCCCAATATGTTACATGTCGACGAATCAGATTGAGTTTGTTCCTCAATTCTGCATTCACAAAATACACCTCTACCTTTTGATCATCCTGTATATTAATACTGGATTTTCAGAAGTGATGATTTCGTAATAAAAAATTCGACTCGCAATTCACCGACGGCCTGTGACTGGGTTGATCTGAGATCTAACATGAATTTAAGATGAGACTTGCTTTTTATATGCAGATTCACACGAAAGGGAAACCCCGTTATGTTCAGAGATCACCGCGTGAATCAAGGGACAGGAGATACGAATTAACATTATCTTTGACTTATCTTGTTCTATTGAAAAAAGATCCCTGAGCAAGAGAGGTTCGACAGGTCTCCAAGTTCACAACGAAGGGGTGGGAATTCTGTACTCGTCGAATCATCCGTGTAGATATTGACAAACATCTCTGATCCTTCTACATTGCTCCAAAAAAGAGTGTAAGCTAAGAATCACCAACAAGACGGATTGCCTTTCTCTGAATAGAATCGAGAAGCTTCAATGAATGTTTTGTTGCCGAACTCCTTACATGAGAACTATATTCCAAGACAGGTCGTATCTGAGCCTTTTAGACCGGGAGGTCATGACAGGTGACGTTCCACCATTTTTTCGTGCATGCCTTTTTAAGGCTTGATAACTAACCCTAAAATATCAAAGATAGTCGGGGTTTTAGCCCCCCCGCGCGTCCTCTTCATAAGGAAAAACGCTTTTTTTTCTGTACAGAATTTTCCGGAAATTTTTCACCGTTGGTCCTACGAGGGGTGCATGCCAATTCTTTCATAGTGTTTTTATTACAAAAACTTCAATTCTTCACATCGGCATGTAATTTGAAAACACGGAATTTTCCTTAATTTTTTTTCAGGTTTTCATAACCCTTTGATCATCTTGGGCCGCTGCGGGGTGCATGCCATCAATTATTAGAGCTTCAATTCTTCCGTATATTACAATGGCATGCAGTAAAATATCACGGAAAAACACGAAAATTCGCTACAGAAAGAAAAGCGTTTTTCCTTATGAAGAGGACGCGCGGGGGGGCTAAAACCCCGACTATCTTTGATATTTTAGGGTTAGCTATCAAGCCTTAAAAAGGCATGCACGAAAAAATGGTGGAACGTCACCTGTCATGACCTCCCGGTCTATTTTAGATCATTAGAATCTGACAAGACGTGAAGTGTTTTTTCGCACGAAATAGAAATGCAAGTTTCTGGCACGCACTTTTGGCGATCGATCTCACATGGTTTTCCCACGAAAGATTATTACTGATCGTAATTACTAGCATTGAGATACTTGACTTTGTAGGAATAGATACCTTGATATCTGAATACTAGATGATGATGAATCGACTTTCTTTGAGAAGAGACATGCTTAGATTTTCCCAGCATTAAATTCCACCAAGTTCATGTAACCCCATTATATTATTTTTACCAAGTCATCGTTAATTTCATAGACGTAAATGTTCTTCTGAGTTTTTGTTTCTCGAGCTGGTAGGGGGACTCTGGGAGAGAAACTAGATGAAGAGTACTGTCGTCCACAAAACTATTATGTACTGAACAAGATGGTTTCTCGAGCAAATCATCAATATGAAGCAGAAACAAAGTGGGTACCAGAAGTGAACCCTTTGGAACACCTGCATTTATTGGGAGAATATCAGATTATACTCCATCAACAACCACATATAGAGATCTATCAGACAAGAAACTCTTCAACAAAGCACACAACTGAGCAGTTTATAGAGACCCCAATTCCAAACTTGACTAAACGCTTTTGAAATATTGAGTACAACAGCTATCGTTTCTCCGGATTTTTCGATTGAATGCTGCCAAATATGAGAAAGATAAGCCAATAAGTCACTGGTTGTTTTTTGATGGCAAAATCCATATTACCGATCATTAATTACTCCGAGAATTACTCCTGATTTCTCTAGATATGTGATAATCTTCATATTGATTGCTTTTTCTCCATGACTTTGGAAATGGTAGTAGCTTAATAACACAAACTGTTCGACCCTCATGATAGAGGGCCCCAAAAATTACGCAGAGTATATACCAATTGGAAAATGGTTGTAGCATTTAACTCATCTTGTTTGGTAAATATTCAGCATGATAAAATGAATAAAATCTTGAAATGAAATTTGAAGAAGGTACAACAAAATCTATATAAACAAGAAATTTTGAAAATGTAGATGAGTCATTTCAACAGTTTATAATATGAGTAAAGTTACCTTCGAAAATCACATTCAGTTGGGATACTGCTTTCGTTCACACCTTTCATAGCAGACTTTTCTACATTTGTGATCTAGTTCAGCTGCAAGTTTATCATTTTCTACTCGTGAAGAAAATTCAAAATAGAATATGCTTCATATCTAACAATCGACTTAAGCAAAAATTATTTCATTATTTGCTCTCAGATTATATCTTTGTGGAAACATGTTTCCCCGAAATATTTATACCAGCAACATCCAGTAATTGACCAAATATAGCCATTGGTCATCGATTTGTTATTCAACATTGTGTGGGGTACAACTGCATCCGAACCATTTTTGAATTGAAAAATAATAGAAAAGTATGGAGTGTCAGTCTTGTTTCCTTAGCCTTGATGGACATTGAATGGTATAAAGATACCAAGGTGCAAAATTGAGGAATACAGAAAATATACCCAACAAGTTTCTGTTGGGATCCCGGAATGTGGGAACTAATTCTAGGATTGTTGAATGTTTATAAAGAGTAGAAGTATTCTATAGTATCGTGAATTACATACCGACCGAGAGGAGAAGGAATCCATTCTCCAGACAGGAAAATATATCTTTCTAAGGCTGAAAGCCAATGATAGATATTTTTCTAGAGAGAAATGTAATTTTTCGCCGACGTTTGTATTCTATTATTGTACTCACAATCATTCACAATTACTCCATAAAGTGAAGAAGAAATGAATATTCGCAAGACTGATTTCCATTCATTTTTTTTGTGTTTCGGATAGACATTGCCCAAGTAGACCAATATTGGTTCAATATTAGGTGAATATCAACCCCATATTGTAGATATCATATTGGCCACCAAAAAAATGTGAACATTCGTCGATATTAGATCAATATTCGATAGCAATATAAGGATATATCGTTTCAAACATATTGGTACAATATTGTTAATGATATATCGACGAAAAATTCAAATTCAAATTCAAAATCCTTTATTGGTCATTTTGTAATACATATTATTCGGGACACATTCTGACAATACCTACTTTTAATTAAAAATTGTATAACATGTAACATAGAATATATACATTTCACGAATACAATACAATACAATTAAAAGTTTTCTTCACAGCCTCTCATTGACGTGGTTTCCCAGCCAACGGGAAAGACCGGAGGGGGAAAGATGTTATCTCCCACACACACCCGCACGGCCGCCAAACGCGACAGTGGGGAGCGCGCCCGCTGGTGTTGGCGGGTCTCTCTCGTCATCAGCACCTCCGAACCTGTCAGCAGTTGTATGACATCTCCGCCTCCTGCCCAAGGGCATATGCGGTTGCTCTGTTGACTTAATTAGACAATTAGCAGTAGAGATTTTCTGGACTGGGTGACTGCTGCAGAATGATGCCGGAAAAGCTTGAAAAACCGGCTTTAATATAATTCTTTGCGCGGGTTAATCCCTTTCCTGGAAAAGATCCAGGCTCTCATAAAGCAACCCATGTTTTCTGGGTTGATTATGATGACTTCTAATGGCCGTGATCCCTCTGGTCAGCGGACTTTTACGCAAGAAAAACTTGTAGAAGCTGTACGAGAGACGTCTAACGTACTCTGTTAGGCTTTCTATGCGAGCAGTCTCTAATAGGTCCTGGAGCGGAATGTATCGATCACTATTGTTTTCGACCACTATACACTCTACGGCACGGAGAGACTTGTTGGTAAGAAGGAGTTGGGTGGTATAGATGTGGTGACTTCAAGTTAGTTATGTTCGAGACAACATTTAAATGTCAGAAACTCAAGTAACAATGAAATATATTCGAAAAAACACTGAAGGATCACTGTCTTATGTGATGGCGATTTGGAATATCAAACTTGCTGTGCCAAATGTTCTGGACATAATTTTCTGGTATTGAAATCCACCAAATGACGATATTTCAATTTTTCCAAATTTTGTTAGGAATAATTAGTGATGAATATTGCTCATCCGATATTGATATATGTTTGAATACATTAAGTGATCACTTTCAAAACTCGGATACCCCTTTTCAGGCTGTGATTCTAAAATGACTATTTGAGTATTTTCATTTCAGTGTTGAAACAATATTCGAGCAATATCAGAATTCGCATATCTACATTGCAATATCATGCCGATATGGTACCTAATGTGATAATACAATATTTTAATCTACGCTCCCAAACGATACATTAGATTTCGATGTTGAAAATTGAGTATATACAAAATATGCAGACAATATTGAAATATCTATGTTGTTAAACTGATATTATTCATTATCACCTGATATGGTAATTCAGATATTGGTAATAAGTTTTCAAACCCATATATTATCAATATTGAACCTTACAAAATGCAGTTGAAATTTATTGTCAATATTGAGGCAATATTCATTATGAGATATCGTTTTCTCAATATTGATTAATATCAGTTCAACATCAATTTTTCACTTACGATGTATCTATATTGGACCAATCTGAACTCGGGGTTCAGCCAATATTATGTGTTACTTGGGTGAACGAAACGAATTTCATGACGCTTCCACAAATGTCAAAATTGCCATTCTGTGTGTCATTTGCCTATCTGGGAATTATTATTTTTCAGGATTGAGATTTTTCAGTTTCAATGCATTCGGCATGTCGATCATATCTCATGAATTTCCGTTATGTTGCACGAAGATTGTTGCAGATAGTAACATTTGGATAACGGCATTTTCGATAATGAAAATTGACTGGCGAGTGACGAGAGTGCTGACTAAAAGGAGACGGAGTAGGAGAAGTGTCAAGAGGTCGGCAAAGTGTTTTTTCTGAATTAGCTTTCTTCTTATTAAACAATTAGTCACTTTTCGACCACATCCTCGAAATATTGTGAATAAAAATATTTACAACATACCGTGTTTCTTGTATGGAAGCATTCCGAAATGTCAATAACAATTCGTTCTCAAAACTAATTCACATAAATTTTCCTTATTTCCAAAGGTCATCGTCAGGTGAATTCGTGGGTTTGTGTATTATTCGTTAATAAAATTCGATAGTAATAACATTTGCATACAGCTAATTGAATACAATGATGATAGTCGCTCCCAACATTTTTCTACCCACCAAGAACATCACCGATATGAATCGTCCCACACCAAGCAATTAATTTGAAAGCAGTTAAAATTCTTCTGATAAGTCGATCATTTTCCCAATTATTCCTAAGCACCTACAATAATCGATAGAAACGTTGGACTCCATCCAAGTTTACACGGATGTTTAACTAATTCAGATGCAACCAAACGAGTTCATCACTCAATTCGTGAAGCATATGATTGCGAATGGATTTTACCATTCGTTGATAGATTCGATTCTGATTGGAATAAAAGGAACATTTCGATTATTTGCATTACACCGTAGGAAAAATTTGGGAAGTATTCGTCAACTAGAGTTCTTTTTAGAATTATTATGGTTCACTGATTATCCATATTCAATTTATTCATGACCATAATCAATTCAGGTCTCACGACAGACAGAACAGGTGACATAGTGACATTCAACCACTCATTCATACCTCTACTGTCATGTTCCGACATTCTTGAACAGTACCAGCTGATTCGGTCGTTCCGATTTTACTGACATTCACTGGCAATTAAAAAGTTACTGGTGCTAATGCTGCAGAAGTGGTCCTGTAGTCCCAGTATTCCTGATAATAATTGAGTTAGGTTAGGTTGTGTTCGAATAAACGTCAACGGATAACAGATTAAATTTGTTGTCAGATCATTGCAATCGCAAAATTATCAAAAATGGTTCGAGATGTACTGGAAGATATTTGCGTACACGTTGATGCTGAATTGGAATGAATCCAGCAGAACAATAAAATTTGCGGGAACCCCATTTTTCGAGACTGCAAGCCTACTCGCACTTACCAAAAATGTTTGAGAATCTTAGGGGTGTAGAAACCTACTACATTTTGAATGTACCCTTCTATTCTTGGTATTTTTTCTATGCGACCTCTAATTTTGTCGAGGATTATAATTTCAGTCATTATATTCTCTAAAGACTCATTATCAGAGCTTGAGCTCTCTGAATTTTCTATTTCCGTATCGCTATTGCTTATTATTTCTTCTAATATTTAATTCATTTTGAAATAAGATAGGGTACGTCACACCTGTCACCGCTGACAGTTCCTTTGACGGATGTTCGATGGCGATCCGTTCCGATATCATCAGCAGCAGATTACTATCACTGCGTTCCGAAAATGCTTACTGTGGCCAGTAATACCAGCAATATCGGAACATGACATGGATCTAACGATGATCAGAGACATTATAGAGGTTGTACCCTTCAATCTGCGGTTGGGTGGATCGAAAGCCTGGCATGGAAGATGAACTCCGTTATTTCCTTCAAACACTCTGCCGAACAATAAAAAAGAGTGGTCAGACTCGCATTTAAAAATATGTCAACTTATACGCTCGTTCCCTGATTTGATTCGTTTTCCTCTGAACCATTTGTCAACTTAGAAAAAAAACAGTAATTGAATCAACGAGATCACAATAGCGATGATAACATCCATTAAAATAAACATTGCAAATAAATTCCGCAGCATGAGTCATCTTGCATTCGGAAAGAATGCCAAATATAAACTAAAAAAAGGTACACAAAAACGAGATCAACAGAACGTACTTCCAATGATGTGCCAACCATGGGCGTACCTACACGCAATAAGAATGAAATCAATTTCAATGCAAGTCCTCGTGGGTATTATGATGACATTGTTTTGTATTGTGGTTTCGGAAAGATGTTATGGGTTACAACTTTTGTAAGCAATGTCGAAATGATATCATCAGCTGACATTCTGTTGAATATTTCGAAAAAGCTTGAGTTTTACATGGAAGTAGCATGCAACCAGGCAATACGTAATTCATTTCTTAAATGCAAAAAAAATCCAGCACAGTTTATGAATATAGATAGAGTTTTATCTTCAGCAATACCTCATGTGTAATACTCCTAACTACTAATCTCCGAACCATAAATTTTCGCGGAAAAACAAAATTAATTGAATTATATTCCAACCCTCAATCAAGGAGTTAAATATAATAATAAAAATCAAAATTTCTCAATCGACGTCTGTAAACCGCTTCCCTAGTTCTTGCAATTGGTAGATGGAATCTGTTAGAGATTATGTCTTAGTTTGACATGTGAAACTTTCTCAGGAGTTTAATACCACCAATGTACCTATAGGAATTGACCGATACTTGAAAATTAAATTTTTGCGACTTTCACTGGCCAGTTTACAAAACCGCTACACGTGTTTCACTGCACAATGATATGAAAGAAACACTCCACGTTCATCGGCAAAGACTTGTTTGTATTACCAAGTTTTGATCTGAAGATATTCAATTCTTCTGAGATAACATGTGGGTGTCATTGATATAATAAAATGGTTGAACAGACGCTAATATTTTCTCGCAGATGTTTTGATTCGAGGTACAACTTATTCAATTTGTTCTGGTCAGGAGAAATTTTTCTCATCACTGACGATATAACTAAGAAACTTGACTTGTTGCAAACCAAATTCTGATTTGTTCAAATTCGATGTCATAACACTATCAAACACTTACCAGAGTGCCTTGTAATCTTAAGAGTTTCGGAAAGTATAACTTGACAGGTATTTTTTTTGCTGAAGCGAAGACGGTTCACTAACGATCATTTTTTTCTATTCAGTCACGGTTTAGTATGAACTACGGATTTGATATTCTTAATCGCCACCAGATCAATATAATATATGGGATAAGTGTTAATTAAATAAATTGGAATTATTATAATCAATGAATTCTTGAGTCGCGTTCGAATATAAATCGTCGCAGACCTTTACACAACCTGATCAGATACTACTAAGATGTCTAGAAACCTTGGTGTAGGGATTTATACCTGGGAAAGTTTGGGGTCTAAGTGGCGACACATGCCTACTATGATAATAAGCATCATGGCTTTTCGACATCAAATCAGCTCAGATGGCGTTTGCAACGAAAAGAGTTACAAATTTTCTAGGAAATGTATAAACGGCCGACCTGACGGCTGGCTATACTTTCACTTTTGGACGCTGACTGATCAACAACCTATATTATTCGTTTAGAATACTGGCCAAATTCCCTATAATTGTGTCCCTTTCATTCGATTTTGTTTTTTATGAGTATGACATTAGATTTTGCTCATTTTGTTGACTGCTCGAATCAAAGAATATAGTTTGTCGATCGATCGGTTGACTATGCACTTCCAATTAGCGTCAACTAGCGATGAAATTGAAAAACACACCACGATACGTAAAAATGACACTAATGACAGAAAAGTGTCGCCATAAAATTCTAAACAATATCGCATCAGTCCCAGCACCATCCTTCTAGACATCTTAGATACTGCTCTTATCTGCTCGTGGAAAATATCTTGGAATCAGGTCATCAGAATCTTCATTTCATGATGTATAAAAATAGGCACCAGTAATCCTAGTACGCTGAATCATCTGTCCTCGGTGCAAGGTGTATGCATTTTTGATTATGTTTGCTGATTTATAAAATTTTACAACTGTCTAAACAGTGTGCTAATAATATGCAAAGTTTATTCAAGCAGGTATCCATAAAGATGTTAAAAAGCGATTTCGCATTATTGTGTAAACAAATTTTCAAACGAATAATATTTAAAGACGTACATACTCGTTATGGAAAGTGTTTTATGTTCGACCATCAAAACGCCCATTATATTAATGTTATCACATTTACTGCTGTTTCAAAATGAACGAAATGTTCCTAATCATTATATTGGAAATATAAAAAATGTCTAGTAAGAGGATTGAAAAAAAACCGCAGTCAGTAGGATTCGAACCTACGCTCCCAGAGGGAATCTGATTTCTAGTCAGACGCCTTAACCGCTCGGCCATGACTGCTTATGTAAAAACATGAATACAAAACCAATCACAAGAGTACCTACCTTATATTCCCCAGAACACATCAATATTTTATAGATCAATGATTTTTCAAAAAATACTATTATATTTTGCAATATCATAACATGATCTGCAAGTGCTTCTACTAATTGATAGTTGATTGATTGCTGCTATTGCTCAAAAATAAAGTTCGAGTAGGTACCTACCTATTAACTACTTGAGATGAATTTAGGTGTATGAATCAACTTCTGGTGTGGATCATTTCATGTATCAGCAGAAAACATCGGTACATCGAGTACTCCCACCGACATGTTGGCACTGTAGGTTTCCAGGTATCCCTACAGTTCGAATAAAAATTGCACTACCGAAAATTTTGTAAGTCACCACGGAGCAGTTCAGCACTCAAGAATATAAACCGACCCAAGACAAGAATATGCCTCCTGGACGCACTCGTTTTTGACAAGGAGTAGCTAATGTAAAATAAAAGAGAGCAAAATTACAGTCTTCTCCTTTAATTTCGATCGTTCCATCATATACTTTTTATAACCACTATTCAGGGACCGTGCAAAGAACTTGGAAGAGGGTCATGAATCGACTGCGCGATTGGGACAAAATGGGCATTGAAATGGGAATATCATTTTCCGCAACTCCCAAAGCATGGAAGTTAGAATGTATTATGGCTATGTACAGCTTATCAAATCCATCTTGGCACAGAACTAATAACGTATATGCTCATATATCATCTCTGTGAAGTATACTTAGATGAAAAACACCTATTATATGTGTTCACTGAGTTGAAATTCATTTCTAGTAGCTGTTTTTTTTTTGTTATGGTCTGCTCTACCAGTGTGCAACTGGAAAAGTATCAGAGTTTGTGCCCAGATGGATTGGATAAGCTGTACCTACCTACCTTTTTATCTTCGATGCGAATATAATTTATTTTGAATTATATATATATATCAGATTTCGTATGCAATGTGCGAAAAATGAATCATCTTTGCCATTGAATTATGATCCTGCCAGTCGTGGGTTTGGAATCGAGATTTTCATTTTACTGACATGTGTGATATGCAGTGCATTAGCCCTTCCCCGTAGTGTTCGGTTGATAAAAGAAAAACAATAAGCCTTTTGAAAAATGAACCGTTTAATAAGCCAATTGCTGATTATGCATGCTTTGGACACTGAATGAGTATCAGAGATTTCAGGTGAATTGTTAAGCAACCGTCAGTAACTAAGAATCGAGTACCTACCCAATGCAATTTCCCAAATTTCAACAAAATAGAAGTAACTACTTTCGCAAAATAATGATTTTGAAACAAACGGAGAGGTTCCTGATTCCTGAAAAAATCAATAAAGCAACGGTAATAACGGTGAATCGATTGAGAATTCAAGAATAATGCAGATTTCTTTTTCGAAAGTAGGTATCCTTTCTGTTAATTATTTGCATGAAATTCGTCTAGTCGAACAAAGAAAAGGTAATAAAATTCAGACAAGATTGGCTATCTGGCAGAATCATAAAACAGATGTTCTGATGACAATACTCGTGTTGATATATTAAATTAGCAATTCTTGCGACAATATCGATATTGTACTAAATATGCTAAAAAGGAACTGCCGTACAACATTTTGGATTCAGTAAGTACATACCGCCTGAAACATCACTGCCTAATTCTAGAGAAATTCTGAAAAATACCTACTCATATTTTCTTCAATTGGTGAATGAATGTGAATTAGTTGAGTTCAGACGTTGTATTTTCTTGTTTTCCAACATGGAACATTCGCAATGGTTTATTCATTATTGTAATTGAGAAATACATCTCGAAATAAGTACACAGCCTTTTGTTATTTTGTGTCGGATTTTCTTGTGATTATGATTCGAAAATAACTATATGCATTTAACAAATCTAATTCAGTGAGATCATAACATTATTGCAGTGCGTAGGTTGACATTCTTGGTCAAAAAAAATGATTCATCGACAGTGAACTCGATAAATCAAAATATCTCTGAAACTGCTGATTACACAAAATGAATGGCCATTAAATAAATCTTCCCATGAAACATTAACCTTATATGCGAAGTAATTTACATGGATTCGGTTTCGCTAATAAATAAATAAACAAGTTTTCCTTGACTTCGTATCTCCCAGTTCCACGGGCAGTTCCATGAAACGAATAAAAAAAATTGAGGCGCGTGGTGATTGTATAGTAGGTTCATTCAAGTGTGCGGTTTTCGACAAGTTGTCGGTTACAAACGCTTATAAATCAAACACAGGAATATTACCAGCTGTATCTGAAAGTGCGACGAGAAAACCAGGTGCACATACAGGATGTGTACAATGTGAAATGATACAAATCTTGAGAAAACAATATTTCAACTGTTATCACCGACAATTTTCAAAATACCTTTTTCCAAAAATATTTGTTTTCCACCTTTTTATGAACAAGGACGAAATAAAAAATGTCAACGAACAATTGAACAATTTCAACAATCCTTCCTATCATTAAGTATTTTTATAGTTTGTTGTTGATTACTTTTTGTTGATTATTTTTTGTTCGAGTTTTTGTTGCTAAATATCAAAATCAAGGTGAAGTATCTATTTTGATAATTTTATTAATAATGTTTTTTCATACTATAACAGAATCTTTCATTCACTTCTTCAATAAATTAACTATTTTGTATGAAATAAAATAATTTTCGAGCCATTTTCATTACCTCGTAAACATTTTTGGCAAAATGATAAATATTGTTACGATAATCCTTGGGTTCGTTGATTAAAACTCTAAACAACACTCCACTACTTTTATTACAACACATTATCACAATACAATACAACACTCGATACAACACAATCACTTGAATCCGAGGGGTTGACCACATGGGAATTCCGGTGTACAATTGATAGGAATTCCGGGGAATTCCGAGGAATTCTGGGGTATTCCGGGGCATTCCGAGGGAATTCCCGGGGAATTCCGAAAAATTTATGAAGAAACTATAGGGATTACTAGTAGGTAACTTAAATTTATTCGTGCAATAATAAAAAAGCATACAGTAAAATTTCAATATTTATATACTTAAAATCATAATTCAAAAACAAAACACCGTTGTGAAGTAATCCACTTCCACTGGACGAAGAAAGTTAGGAGCTTTGTTTTGAAAGAGTTTGTGGCGAATTTCCAATTTGAAATACATTTTGTTAGCGAAAAATAAGCCTGATGACAACAATCTTCACGATCTGATAGACATAATCTGATATGTCCCTGGAGGGGTGTGTTGGGGAAGTTTTGGCAAATAAGTCAATAACTTCTTTCAGTGAAATAGTACCTCATTCTGATCCGTATATATAAATAAGGCATGTGAAACAACCCAAAAAACTTTGTTTTATAGTTTGTGCGGCCTCGAGAGGGATGTGGTTAGGGGTAGTTTTTTCAAATAATCCGATAACTTCTTTCAATGGAATAGAACCTCATTCTGATTCGAATATATATGAATTGGGCATGTGAAACAGCCCAAAAAAACTTTGTGTCGTAGTTTGTGTGTTTGTTTTTGGGGTCAACCTCTGCGACTGCCATTATTTTCCTCAATATTTCAAAAATGACGTGTCTTGAAATTTCACTCTACTAGAAGAAGGGATACCCTTGATTGTGGAAGAGAGACTAGATCATAATTGGCAGACAAAACACAGGTTGTCATATTGTTGCCAGCGGTTACCGAAATTGAAATAAGAACACACCGGTGAAAAATATTTTTTTATTTTCCTAGTAGGTAATGTTGAAGGATCATCAATAATTTTTGATATTATGGAATATACGTTTTTAGGAAACAGTTTATTTTCGCTATATAAGCGATGACAAAAACGTATAAAAAGGATTTTCTCCACAGATTGAGTACCGTATTTTTTTCAATGACAAATTGTATTTTTTCGATACTTATTTATTCTAACGGATTCAGAACTTGATTCTATAAGGAAAAATCTCAGGAAAAATGATGCTAATAAAACAAACCTGAGTGGAATCAGACGATCCGTTCCCTTTATTTTACGATTGTGACTTGCATTATATAGATGATTTATTTTGTTTCCGATATAATAAATACCAGCCTCAATGAAAATGTGAAAAGTTCTGATATGTAAAATCCGATATTATTCAGATTGGGTCATAATCATGATATAGTCTGCTTAAAAGTCTAAAGTTTATGTTCCACTCAGAAATCTCAAAAAATACTTTTGTGCGAAATTTCCGAAATATATCTTTCATATTTCGTCGGGTTTCCTCGGAATTCCCCCGGAATTCCCAGTATTTCTGTCATTTAGTTTTAAAATTTTATCGTTATTTCTTCAAATTGACATTTTTTTCTGTAGGAATTCCTAGGAATTCCGGGGAATTCCGAGGGAATTCTGGGGAATTCCGAGGGAATTCCGGTTTACGGGAATTCCAGTGTACAGATTTTTCCTCAGTGGTCAACCCCTCGCTTAAATCGCTCCGCTAACTTTCCAACGCTCTGTACTAAACGCTCTGATAAACTCTATCTGATAGAAACTCTTGCTTTGCGAATGAACTCTGCTCCACTTAGCTCTCAAGATCGCCACTTAGCTCTGAATAAAAACTCTCTGAATAACTAACTCTTCTCTTGACGAAGTCTCTCCCGTATATATACCTGTGTACGCCTATGAAGAATCTTCGAGGAGGGCCTCGATGATATCTATCGAATTCTCCACGGCAATCAAAAGTACCAGGAAAATGACGTTTGCTACGACGCGACCCCTCATCTGCGTTTACGATCTTGTCAGGGCCGGCGCTAGAACATTTCGTAACAATATTTATTTTTAGAATCGAAAAAATATTGCTGGAGAAAGTATTTATTTATACAAGATATCAATTTAATTAGCAAATAGATTTTTTTATACAACACTTCTAATGATCATTTTCAAAGCAAAATGGGCATTCAATAAATGTCAAAATCATTTGACATTAAATTACTTTTTGAAAATCATCACCTTCATCAATATGTATATTCTCCAAATGAATCTGAAGTGTGGTTGAAACTGAAATATGAAGTATATAGAATCTAGTAATGGAAAAGTAATTGAAAAATAATTGAGAAAAAAAACTGTTGTGACATTTTTGTTTATACCTAGATGAAATTTCTATATTCCTCCTGGAAAATCACCTCATCTCGGACCTCATTAATCATCAACGAAGTATGTACGGATTTTTGAAACATCTGCGAATGACGGCCGAAAATAGGATGTCGAATTTCTTAGTATTCATCTCCGGAAAGAAAAAGGTCGAATTTTCTATTAATCAATATGATACTGAACTAGGCAAATTTTACCCAGTTCCGAGGTCCACATGTATACAGGGGTGCGCAAAAGTCCGGAATAAAATTAATATCTTTTTAACCAGTATTTTAGGAAAAAATCGCTGAAGCGATTTCAAATTGTACGCATTTTTTGACAATAATATGAAAGATTTTTTTTCAACCCCTTAGCTGCAAAGCCTCCCCAACTTTTGTTTTCAAATGCAAACCTATGGCGTGTGTGGGCTCATTGAAAAGCTCGTGAAAAATGGAATCTGACCATACCCTTCTTTTTCTTAACCATGTGGTTAGCACTAAATAAGAAAAAACTCTTTCAAAAACAAAAAAGTTACCTAATATACGGGTGAAACAGATGCTGAAATTGGCCGTCACCCTCTACTTGGCAGGCTCCTAGGCGATGGTAAAACCCGTCTACGAAATTCCGAATGGCCTCAGCCGGTATGTAATGTGATTCCACTCTAATTCTGTTTTTTCGATCTTCAATATTAGCCGGCCTATTTTGATAAACCTTGTCTTTCAGATATCCCCCAGAAAAAATAATCTATTCAATCGTACCACGTCGTCCAATCCAGCGTCCTGCAAATATTTCATCGAGATATTCTCTGACAATATTACCAAAAACTGGGGGAGCGCCGTCCTGTTGGAACCAAAGTGTTCCAGTGGGAATATCTGGATCTGCTTCATTGGGAAACATAACAGCTAGCAGGCACTAATACAAATCGTAAAAAGTCTAAGGAGCGTGCAGCTGTGAGGTTTCCCTCAAAAAAGTACATGAATATTCTGTTGTTGATGATGCCTGCCCATAGTCTTACTTTCTGAGAAGGCTGCGTACGAGCTTCGCATATCCAGTGTGGGTTTTCCTGACTCCAGAATCGATAGTTGTGCCTGTTAACTAGTCCATGTGAATAAAAAGTAGCTTCGTCCGAAAAGAGTATGTTGAGAGGAAACCCATTATTCTCGTCACATCGCCTCATTATTTCCTCACAAAATTGCAAACGCCTGTCATGGTCATTTTCCAAGAGCTCTTGGAAAAGACATACCTTATATGGGTGTTATTTTTCTGTTTTCAAAAACCTCCCAATCATACGTCTAGACGCAGGATTGGTTTGGGCTAATGAAACCGTTGACAAATGTGGATCTTACGGCAATGTCCAATTTTTGATCTTCGTCTAAAAGTCTAAAACATGTGGCCGGCCACTTCTGGGCAAGTCCTTCACTATACCATGTTCTTCAAATTTGTGTAAGCCCAGTAGCCTGGGAAACGTGATTTTCCGGATGTTCTGCATTAAATAAAGTACACACTTCACTTCGACTCCGCATTCTATTCCCACATCCCAACAATATCAAGACTTCGATACGCTGCCTCTCTGACAATACCATTTTTGTTTAGCAAATTGAAAAAGAGCACTTTGAAGGTACACCATTAATAAACTAAACATATTTCAACTTTACCCAAAAATGCCACAATTTTAAGAATGAGTCAAACAAAATATTTCTTATCAGGGCATCAAATTTGGTACAAAAAATGCAACAACTTTTTTCCCTTCATGAAGTACACTGGTCAACAATTGCTTGGAATGGAACTAATTTTATGTGTAGTTTTTGTGAAAAAATAAATTCCAAAGAATGTTGATGATAGATTACGTTATCAGTTTTACACATAAATCAATAGAATTTGTTGTGGTGCCTGCCCAGGTTGGTATGTTCTTAAAATTTGTAAACTTTTAGGAACTAGGTACTGGTGATCCTTAGCAATTGTGGAGCAGTGTACATCATCATATGCTGAATGCCACTTATTTCTTTTTGGCAATGTTGATTCTCCCGTAGATAGCACTAAGTAGGTATTTCAACTGTTAAGATTTTTTTCTCATTTCGTAGTAACCACATGGGTAAAAAAAGGGAAGGTCAAATTCCATTTTTTACGAGTTTTTTTTTCAAGGGTTTGAAAAAAAAAAATCATTTTATTGCCAAAAAATGCGTTCACTTTGAAATCAATTGACGTGTTTCAGCGATTTTTCCCAAGTTACTGGGTAAACAGATATTAATTTTATTCCGGACTTTTGCGCACCCCTGTATACTCGAAAATGATTAGCTTACATTTTTACATTTTTTCTTGAATGTTGAACGATCATGGCATTGGGCCAGTAAGCCCTATTCAGAGTGATATATGTTGAAGGACCTGGGAAGACATGCACGATAATCTGGTGGAAAGAATGCACGCCGCTGGACATCACGAAGCAACCAGCGTGAAAATATTCTTTGTATGAATAAATGGAGTGAAATGATCGAAAATAAACTGACATGTCAATTTATACGAGCCCATATATTTTATCGTCCGAAACCTGTTTAGCGATTTCGCAACAATGTAATCAACTTTTGATATTGCCAGTTTTCGAAAGGACCACTATATCATTACAGAGCGAGCAGGATCTCATTTGAGAGGAAGAGAGAGAGAGAGAGCTGTGCAAAAGAAAGCAGTATTGACATTTTTATGCTCTTGCACGCTCAAACAAATGACTTGTCAAAAAACGAGACTTGTACCTCGCTCGAAAACACAAACCGCGTTCGCGCCAAACCTGCTTTTGTTATCGCGCTTTTCGTTGATTTATTTTTGGCGTGTCCAGTTGTCAATCACTATTTATGATTGTTTTTTCTTGTCGTACACTGCCAGACGGCGATGATGTATGAAACGTGCACGAAGGGTCGAATGAAACTGGGTCTAGGATAGACAGTTTTTCAAGCATGGAGTTCCATACGCCAGGAAATTACCACGAAAGCTGTGTCAGTGATTATTATTTTATACATTTTATGTAGAGCAGCGTTTGCAGACGCACTATGAAATCTGGCGTTTTTCGTCCCATATTTCAAAGTGAATCCAGTTAAAAAGCACCACTTTTCTTCGAAAAATGGAGGGCCATGTATTTACTAGTCGATGAGATTTTAATACTTAATTCATTCATTGAGTTGAAAATGGGCCGTCAAGTGTATACATGCATTGAAAAACGTGAATTCCAGAGAGCCATCATTAGTCTTGTTTCGTGATGAATTGAATGTGTATGTAAGACTTTTTATTTATTTATTATCCCGAAATTAACCCATTTTTCTGCCCTTATTATTACCAAACTGTTATTTTCGAACAATTCTAATTCATGATCAATATTAGTAAATGTTGTCACTAGACTCACTTACCCGGTGAGAGCAGAAAATGATTGAAAATTATATGTCTCTCTCAGAAAGCGACAGTAATTTCAATAAATTTTGTTTTCGAATGGTCATCCTTGGGAAGTAGAAAGGGCTATAAAGCAGGAACCATTTTCACGAGATGAATGAGAGTAAATATTTTCTTCAATATTTTTGTGTTATTCACTCATCCAGTTCTTTATAAAACGAGACATAAGAAAATTCACTCTGGTTTTTCAATGCAAGGATACCTTCAATGTTCGATGAAAAAATACTCCTATAGAAAAGACTCCTCTCAATATACTGACATATACTCTCAACAATCTCACATCATACTCAAACATAATTAAAAAATATTGAATAACGTTATCTCGATGATTGCAAACATTATCTATTATGTATGTAATGAATATAACAAGCTTCTCGGATATCAAATGTTTTTTTCGGTCTCTGATCCATAATGTATACCAAGTGGATTTAATTTACGAGTCTATGTGACAGATCTGAACATGATAATCATTTTATAACCCATGAGATTTGTAACACTGGTTTGAAAGTTGAGACTTCTATAGATCAATTATCCCAACATCACAGTGATATTACTTTTGCACAAGCTTTAGGATAAGATAAATGATTGATTGTTCCTCTTTGTTAGCGGAACGCGCATCGAGTGCGAGTAATACCAGTTCAGTGATAGGGTAATTGATCTCAAGGAAAAGTCTCGATAATATTTAATTCCGTAAATAACAGGGTGATTTGAGTGTGAATCATCATGGATTCGGGAATCGATCGTGAGAATAATTTCGAGTTATTCACTTTCTATTCAGTCGCAGAACTACATCTTCGTCTTCATGAATTTTTAGTAACGAAATGATTTCGTCATGGATACCTGTGAATAATTCATATTGAACTATATATTCGTAAGTAAATATTTCGAATCTGGAATCTTCCTTATGTTAATGCATATCTTCGCATTATTATACACTAGTTATAGTAGTTTTCACAATAAATGGTATTGACTGAAGGATTATAATAAAACCAATTAGACCCTTAAGTTGTAAAATCCGAGATGCACATAATAAATGTAAGAGGACCGGATTCAGGTAATTTTGTTTCTCAGAGAGGGATTGTAAATATTAAGGACTCTTGTGTTGATTATCACGAAGATACGACAGCAGAGCTTTTTGAAGATTGGTTTAAAAATTGTCTGTTACCCAACATTCTGCCAAACAGCGTTATAGTAATGGACAACGCAAGCTATCATAGTCGACAATTGCAAAAAATTCCTGGCTCAAAGAATACGAAATTGGAGATTCAAAACTTCATGGCTGCAAATGACATATATTTTGAGGAAAATTATACAAAAAAAGAACTTTTACAAGAGCTGCAGTCATTTTCTTTAAGAAAAACGTATGTTTGTGATACAGAATTGAATTGCGAAATAGAATTGTAACATTTAAATAAATTACTTGTATATCTCCTACATTATGCAAAATTCAAATTTTTCAAGTTTGACCCTGTAGCACATTTGCATCTTTTACCAGATGATTTCCTACACAATGGGATTGAATCGGGTAGTTTATTGCAGTTAATAAGCCAATAACATTTACTGTGAAAAATACTATACGCTATGAAGTGACTGAAATGCAATCATTTCATGTACATGGATTCTGATATTCATTATTTGTTTGTGAGTAAAAATATATTCTGATTAGACATTGAACATTCAATTATATTCTCTCCTAATCTATGGATCTAACACTGATTCCCACACACAAAACAAGCGGCTTTTATCAAAGCCCCTTCTAATTCTTTGCATGATTAGTTAATGACAGACAAATTGTCTGATAAACGTGGTATATTTCAACAAACAAACGAATTTTTTTTTTTTTCTAATTAAAAATGCAGTAGCAGATGCATGGATTTACGACAACAATCAAATCATTAAAGAAGCTTCGTTCGTTGCGTCATAAAAAAAAGCTGTGTTATATCTGTTTAATATCAGACTAACTGGGTCGAAATCATGCTCAACTGATGCACTTCATTTCTATTTGTTCTACTGATACTCATCAGTTTCCCCAACTTATCGTATTTTTCTTCTAAAATTCTTCAAATAGTTACACAGAAAAAATCAGATGTAGTCCTTGTACTGATTATAGTTATTTGTCTTACTAGGCGGCAAAGTAGTAGATTGCCGCGGCAGTGTTGCGAGGGTTGGAATTCATCTTGGAAAGTCAATCCACTTTGCTGTCAAGTTGAACATTTTTCCTGCGATTGTTTATAATGACATAGGTAGGATATTGTATCTGCAAACTATTACAATTCTCACAATCTTCCTATTTTTCCTGTAGTGATGAATTGAAACAAAATTCGATATAAATCGCGAGTGTTGGAATAGTTGGTTGCTTTGGAAATGTATATGTCATAGTAATTATAGTTTGACAACTTAAGAAATTTCTGATAGTTTCGTAGCAAAATATCGGTATATTTATATTATGGATACTGATAGTGACTCAGAAGTACTCACTTCTCCAGAAATAAGATGGGTGACCGGAGAAGTCTCGATTCCCATTGAGAATAATAAGTTTGCTGTCTAGACAGGAAAGTCCTTATTCTGCTGCCTAGGCAGTAATACTCTGCTGATTGATATGTGTCAGCAAAATTAATATTTGCCGTCAATCGGAGAAAAAGTTGTATTTCTCGTTATTATTATTATTCAAAAAATTGTGATTGCATCTCATTGCCCACGCTGGTGCTGTCTGTGTAGGGTTATAAAACTCGTGAGCTGCGAACAGCCACTCCTAACTTGCTTTAACTTTGCCAATTTACTAATCCGCTCCAAATATATCAAATCAGACCATGTTGAGTGAAATTAACCTGGCACTTTTGTTGCATCAGTGACGGAAATGCTAGCGGAAAAGCATTAGAGGATTGTTTACACTGCATTGATGACCAAACTCTTAGTATGATGTTCTTTCTTGGAGCAATATGTTTCGAATTGAAATATTTCAATCATTTCATTGCGATATGGTAAATATAAATGCAGACGAATGAATTGAAATACTTGATGTTGAATACCCAAGTTAATATTGGTTGGCGGTCAAGCGCCAACCTCCTGGTAGGTGAAGTCTGTTGATCGAATATACAAATCGACCCGATAGCAATCTAGGTTTTTCGAGTTTCAGTAGAAACAACGCCACCGATAAATTACTAAGGGGCCACTGCCCCCACACTTTTAGATTTGGAAAGGAAAATCGAAGATGTTGTCGGATTGTTTATTGCCATCGAAAATATTTCTTTGTGAAAAGTATGATGGGTTCAGAAACTTTTTTGATTTTGTCTTCCCTGAGCCATTTCACTTTGGTATAGTCGATGTTACGTATGGAGGAAAAACGTCATCTGCTGGGTTTGAAACAAAGATCCAAACTTCAAGCTTAATATCGATAATTTTCACTTTCACATTCTAATTTGGAATTCCAAGGACCTGCATTAACTACTCTTGAGGAAAAAGAAGGGTGTGTAATTCTGAGAAAAAGTTCCTTGAGTTACAGGCATGGTTAGCAGACTCTTCTTCTATACTGGCCACACAAAGCATAATTCTTTCTTCTAACGAAACAATAAACTATGTTGCTTTGTCAACATATGCAAACTGCCAACCAGGCAAATCGGGATATTTTAGCATCAAGAAATGTACTAAGTAAAGGTATGGCACGGTTGAAACCAACCCGGTGAAATCCGATGGTTATAACCGGTTAAAACCACAGTGAAAAACCCACCACTGAGAACCTCATAATTTTTCTGATGACATTTTTCCATTCCCGTGAGTATTGCCTTCAATAAACAAACAGCAAACGAGGCAGCAATGTTCTCAAAGTTCATTTGAAGTTACATTTATGCTGCATACTCCAAACTCCAGTTTCCCTATTGGTTGAAAATTACATTTTTGAAATATGAAATTATACATATTGGCCAACAGTGAAGCTTGAAATTGTATCCTCAGTCCATCACAGTCCTCTGCAATGAGTATAATTGTTCTCTATACTGTTCAATCTCTCCGACATAAGATGTCGATATAGTAGGATACACAATACACGTATCCGGTATGTAATTGTTATGCCCGGTTAAAACCACTGGGTAGGATTTTTGTTCAAACGCGTCCCGGAGAGGTAGGGGGACCACCATGCAAAGACTGCAACACAGCAGAGTCAGGTGGAGACCAAAGCAACATATAGAGAGGAAGCAATAGCACCTAAAGGCTAATTTCCAACCAAAGCGGGTTAGATTTCAATATGCTGAAGTGCCCAGCAGCAGGTTGAGGTCCGCTCCTGAGAGGGCAGGGATGGAAGGAAAATGGAGGACGGCGAGGTCTCGTATCCAGGCAACTGGATATGGCATCACTTTATCCTGGGCGCTCAACCCCGGTGGGGGGGCATGGTGGTTTGTTCAAACGCCCGGGTTTCTGCCATCCCTGGCTAAGCATTACTCGTCAACTGGACAAATTTGAATGTGATGTTAATGATCAAAATTGAAAAGTACCAGCATAAACACCCTGTACATTGTGTACTTTATTCACGGTATCATAACTCATTTTCCTTAATCTGTCTTCCAATCAGACAATTTGTCCGATCTGATAGGTCTTGACGTATAATAATATAATCAAAGACCTCCCTGAAGGTAGCTACTTGAAAAAATTATTGAAAAACCGGTTTACGTTTTATTACACTACAGTATTATGTAAGTTAATTCATAATAACGGCCTCACTTCTCATAGTACGGGTTGTTTATTTTTTCGAGTGGTTAACCTGAACTCTTTACGAGGTGACATGAATTGAGTGAAATATTTATTACTATCAGTGTTTTTATACGATCTCGATTGGACGTATGCATTACACGGAGGTGATTTATTGGTCGGAGTTGGAAAATATTTAACGTCTGTTTCAATTATCTAGACAGCATGGTGAGCGTAGTACAGTACTTTTAGCAGTCGTGGAGATGGACAAATCATGGATTGTAAAAGAAAAAAACATACCAGCTCATTTGTTGAGAATAGGGCACCCGGTTACTTGAAATTATATTCAGTAACGATAATTTGTAGCCAGACCGGTTCATATCATTTCCTAGGGATTGGAGAAAAAAACTTGATTGTTTTCCGATGATCAGTAACACAAATAGGATAGACAAAAATGATTTATATCCAAATAGTATAAGAAACGCGTGCAAAAAATTCGATATTTCATCAGGTAGATGAAAAATAAACGTATAGTAACGTATTCGACCTTGGTTTCTTCAAGGTGAATTTCCAGCGAGATTTTCAGTAAGTAGAAATGTGGTTGGTTACAACTACTTTCATTTGATCGGGCAATGGTTAATGAATGCTGATATGATATAATAGTATATTATGCAACGATCGTGTAATGATGGTTATTAATATATGAGCATAAACCGGGATACGAAACGAGCCGAAGGTGAGTTTCGTATGGTTTATGCGAGTGTATTAGTAACCATCACATGAGAGTTGCATACGATATTTTATCTACACCCGATAAATAGTGAAGAACTACAAATATTATATTTATATTGCACACAATAATACTAATTCAACGAATTTCTTTGAAAAATTCCACAGAATTGTAATTAATAGTATTACTTCGAGAAATAAAACGATGAGATATGAAGAGAAGATCAGAAATCAAAGAAAAAAAAGATTACTCGAGACCGGATTCGAACCAATGTCTCCTCCAGCTAGACTAATCAATGTCAGCGCCATAAACGGCTCGGCTACCGAGAGCCCACAAAATTTGATGAAAAAATAAGTGATAAATCACGCATTTGTCAAATGAAAAATTTAATCATTCTAACTGTATTTCTGTCGGTGAAGGTGTCGAAGGTGATTCTCCCATATCGCTGGTATCAGACATTTAGTTATGATTATTGAAGTTTGGATATATTCTTCAAAAGTTCAATACCTATACCGATTTTGACTTAACAAATGTCAAATGCAGAGCATGCACATCATGCTGGATTGAAAAATAATGGGTTTCTATTGGTTGAAAATCTGTATCGTAATGGATTTCATTATAAAACGGGTTGTGAGCATATAAGTGTATTATTAGAGTACGGGTGTAGATGAACAAGAAATTAAGTAATTGATTTTCTGTATTTGTCAGATGATATTATCGAACCCATTCGTGGAAGTAACTGAAAAATAGAAGTACAAAGATTGTCCTATCAATCCTGGCACAAACTCAAATAATTATCCAGTTGCACACTGGTAATGCAGATAATGACGAAAGAATAAACACCTACTAGAAATACATTTCAACACAGTTAACACATATAATATGTGTTTTTCTAACTTACTCTACTTCACAGAGATTGGTGGGCATATACGTCATAGTTCTTGGATGGATCAGATAAGCTGTATGTGTATAGTGAAAAAAAAACAATTTATCTTCACACTTTATGGTATTTTTTCGGGCAGCAGGTAACTTCAAAACACAGAATCGAAGTCAAATTGGTCAAAAGGGATCAGAAAAAAAATATGCCTTTATAATGTATCATTCTTTTGCTACTACGTCTGATTTTATCATCTTCAAACAACATGAATACATTTCCGAATCTACCAATTGTTTATATTTTCATTTCACATCACAGCGATTATTAGGGTATTCCCGAGTTGTCCCAAAAAATTGTGGAATGATCCATTAATTTTGGAAATAACATAACTTTGCTCTCAACAGCCAATCGAATGTCTTGGTCAGACACCTTAGCTTGAAGCTCTGGTCATCATAAGAGCAGCCTTCAAAAGTCGAAAGCAATGTACCTTTCTACTCCTTGTTCGCTATTTTCTTCCCGAAATCAAGGAATGAACTCAAGAAGAGCGTCAGTGGTATTCTCGAATAATTCGGTATTCACTCCTTTGTGAGTATATCAATTCCATATAATCTTTTGGTTGTGCTTGAAATTAAATCGTTTGCTGGCAGATTGCTAGGATTTTTTTACTCTTCGATTTTCTTACTGCATTCAAAACTACTACAGTATTTCTCAAAGGAACAGGGTAGCCACAAGTTGACAAGTAACATTTTCGAATTCTTATGAAAATATAGAAATCGATAACACTTCTGTAAAGTATTATCAAAGCGCAGCTTGGGAGTTCTAGTAAGTATTGTATCCTCAACAAATCATTTGGACATTCAATTTTCGGGTACAAAATGTTATCCAATCATAGTCTAAGAGATAGTATGAAAAAACAACTGTAAGGTACATGGAAGATTCATACCTAGGGAGAATACATTACTGCAGCAGAGCACCCAATAATTATTCTGTCTGTTGAGACTTGGGGTTTGAGGCCATGGTGGGCGCTTGACGAGATCAAACTTCCCCTTTTTTCGTACAAAATACTCTTAAAAAATCGGGTATTTTTTGGAGAAATTTGTTCTTTATTTCGGTTCCCAAATCGTTTCTTTTGATGGGTGGTGGAGAACAAAACAATATTTTCTGATATTTTTTCAATTTTCAGTGTTGTAAGTACGTGGTACTTCTATAGATAATTTTTTGAAATGACCCACTGTTTAAGTAGTTGAGACTGGCCTGAAAGCATTATTCGAAAGATGATTTGACTGAATTCTTCATTTTGGAGGCAAAATCAATATTTCCATCTTTCATTTTCACTTGTGAAGAATGAAAATTCATTAATAAATTTCTTCTGGCTTTTTTGCCGACTACGTACAATAAATACCAACTGTTTTGAAAACATTCAGTTCATTAAGTTCAAGACAATCTTTGACTTTTATACAATCTCTTTGAATGTTTGGCAGACCATCACTCTCTTCATCGGAGATGAGAGATTGATTACCCATCAAACAACCGGATTGCCTTCGTCAAGAAGCAGGATTCATCTGGTGAGATAGACCCACTCAACTCGAACCTGGCCCATTCTGTGTCGTCTGTTTGTCTAATTGCGCTCTGGTTACTTTTAGTGTGTACCGAGCTTTGTACTTCTTTGTTCTAGGGTTACCAACTTCGCCTATTCTCTTTCCCTTCCCATAGGTACACCCCCTCGACTCTGAAAGGTGTAAAATGGCATGTATTCTGGAAAGCAAGAAGAAGCGCTAGGTGAATTGTAGGTAATGTCGGCCGTTTTTTGAAAAAAAAATTATTATGAGTATTTATCAATTCATTTGTCATTTGACGATGGCGTGTGGTATAATACCATAAATCAAATTTACTAGTACTATTATTCTACTTACCTAATGTGTAGGTGAAACACTGATTATTGAATTGATCGACAGAGTTATTGAAATGTTTACAATAATGGAAATCAATATCGGACATATTCAGATCCAATTCAGCAAGCACACGGTTTGTAAAGTTTCCACAATTCACTTGAGTGAGACACTCAGGATCCTGATGCAATCACCGAGCTGTTTAGGGATATCTAATAATACCTCGTGGTAATTCAGATCTAGTTCAAACACGTTAAGTACGAGGAATCTGTAAAAACCATTTCTTTGGATAATAAACCAACAAACAGACGAAACGAGGCTTTTATCCGCCTTAACGGCCGTTTTGTTCCTGATTGATTACTCAGGAATTTGAACCTAAGCTGTAATAAAACAATAAACAACGTTTAACGTGTGGTCTGTTAGCTACGATGGCAATTGCCCATTGTTCGAACCGAAAATAAACAGGGTTATCCCAAGTAATGGACCGTTTAATGGCCAGTACAATAGGAGAGAATTATAATTGAAATTGGCTGCTTCGACCACTATCTGCATGTTGAATTTAATGCTCCGCGTGGAGGTGGACGCGTGAGATATGCAGGTTTAATCACCGGTAGCATGATAGCACAAGAAAGTTGATAGGAGTGCGAATCATGATTCAATTTTTACGTGGCAGTGTGGGCCAATAGATGGGACTGCTGCTGGGTCAAAAAAAAAAGAGAAAAAAACGGCGATAAGAAATATTTCATCACTCGTATTTGTCTGGGATTCGAAATTCTTTTAGAGACAGGAAAACATCAGATTCAATTTAATTTATTCCTCATAAAACTGGAACACTTGAGGAAATACAATCACCTCTCTTCGCCTATTTGGAGTTTAAGATACCTATCTCTTTGCATATCTGTTCAACACTGGAATTCCAATATGTCTCGAACTGTCCAGAACAGTGAATAGCAATGTGGAGAAATATTAAAGCATTAAAAATTTGGATACCAATACTGAATCGGCTCTTAACCCCTCAGAATGTATATAAAGAGACGAAAATCCCATTTCTCCCAATTCTTAATATTGGATCCTCTACAATAATAATGATTATCGAAATTCAATGCATCAATTGTATAATAATAATACTTATAAACATTGAAAGCATGCCATAATTATTCTACATCCCTTTTGGCGATGGATACATAGTAGGAATATTGGCAATATACGAAAAATCATTAATTCAAGTAAAATTTACTATTTGCCAATATCTCAAATTCATTTCTTCAATTCCTGACAAGTGAAAATATTTCTTCCATGAATTACCACGGGTAGGGCTCTGACAATAATGAGCAACTTGCAGAAGAAAATAATGAGTTTCGTGACAAAAAACTAAAAATACCTAACCGGAAAATCCGTCTATAATATATAATGATTATAATAATTGGTAACTCGAACCCATTACTATACACAAAATGTATCTGTGGGTAAGTTATCATTAAATGTTTCCGAAACACATTAAAGTTCGCAGTTGAACATAATAATAGGTCGGGAACACGCATCGTCTGAGTGAATCTTTTTACTTCAAAATGCCTAAATCGTTACATCAAGGAAAATGCGCGCTTGAATTAGTTGAATTTGGACACTTTTGAAACATTAGCAAGAAGAATAGTATTCGTTGTAACTCCGCGTTTTCTCAGATAATCAATATTATAGACTTGTTGCCCCCGCATGTGACTCGTAATCATGTAACTTGCCCTCGCTTTATTTCAGAAGGTGATCTTTCAATTTTTCAGGAATCCTGATGAGCCATTCACTAGTACGTATCTTTGGCGCGCTTACATTTCCCCTGCCAATACGTCTTTCTTCTCTTCTGCATTCGTTAAACTTTGGTGATAGAGAATTTATGTTTGCATTGATGTTTGATATAATTTATTTCTTCATCTTCCATCTCCATCTCCTATTTGCATCCAGTACAAGTTCGAATGTTGCCTTTTTTCAATTTCTGCAAGAATACATTTTTCAGTTTTTCTGTTGTAATAGGATGGATGCTTGTTTAAACTGATTTATTCCCAAAAACTGAACAATCTTTGGGTTATTGTTTTCTGTCACTGGGCGTGCTGTTGTAAATCATCACCAATTTCTGCGGATTGTCCATTGTTATTTTCTGTATTGGATTTTCAGCCTTTCCCACAAACAGACAAATTTTGCCTCAAGTCTGATATAAAAACGATTTCGTGTTTGATTTACTTTGTTACAAGTGTGTCCCTGATACAAAATTTCAGTTTTTTTGTAATCTATTGAAATCAAAGTGCGACATGAAGAAGTTACGATTCAGTGAGTATAATCAGATTCACCAGTTTTATTTGTGACAATTCGACTATATATATATATATATATAATCAAGATGTGAATTTCAGGACCGAACACGTTTTTAGAGACGCATTTCCAACTCATCTCAATTGGTTGCATAAATTTTTGAAAAAAATTAATCATAAAAAAAATGCATACGACATGTTTAAATAGTACTAATGTTATGACTTGTGAAAATTGACTGAAATAGGTACTTATTTCATTCACATGACCAAAATTGTTCAGTTGGAACAGACTGGAAATCTCTTGTCAAATTCAGATTCCGACATTTTCTTCAGAGGATTGAATTGGTATTGCTCATATTTTTCTGGAATCGTTACTAAATAAGTGTCTCACACTGAAGAGAATGGTTTTTTGAATTTATTGAGATAAGTTAACACGTGCACTTCCCTTGATTTTTTTTCACGAATGATTCCTGCATACTCCTTCGAAAGTTTGTTTACTAGCATAAATCACATTGAAATATAATTTGGTGATGATGATTAGCTAGTTAAGAAAAAAACACATTTTTAAAGCCACTCACACTACTACATACATCATGTTTTTTCAATATGGCTGATAATGTTCCTTGTTGTTGTATTGAACATCAATATGTTTTGGAAGTCTAGTTCAAGTGTCAAATAAACTGAATTTTGAAATAAATGAATCTTTTTTTTTATTAATAATTGTGTAGTCAATTAATCAAAGAACCTACTTTGTGAAAATTTTGTCCATCTTCGAGAAACAGTGTAAGTAGTTTTTCAACTAATACCTATCACCCAGACACTGAATATTGCAATTTATTGTATTAGAAGAATATATGATGTTTCAATTGGTAAGAGTGGAGATTGGCGGACATCCCGAGCCATACAAAAAAAAACTCCAAATCCAGCATGATATTCGATCTTTATAACATTAAAAGAAAAACGCAAATCCTTGAAAATGATTTATTTTACCGCCTAGGCAGTAAAAGTTATTACTTTTAACGCCACCGACAGTGAAGAAGGAACACAACGCATGTTGAAGGTTATTCAAATTCAACTCGATTCGTAATAAATTTTTCAAAAGTCACTTTATGGCATTAACGAAAATTCTACAATTAAGTATATTGGTTGATACATATCAGAGTAATGGTAATGACCTAAGTGAAATTTCTTAAAATGCCAAACCCAGTATCACAAGGTTTTTAGAATCTCCAATGACTGGCAATTACAGACATGCAAAAATCAAATGTATCGATTTTAATTGTGATTGTGAAAATTACCTTAAACACATAAAACCATTCATCGCCAGTAAATCACCAAGCCCGAGATCAAGTGAGTACTGATTTTACATATTATAGATAGGCACCAATTTGACACACAGTGACTAGTGATATCAATTACGAATAACAGGTTTGAATTGGATATAAACGTCACTTTTCATTCTTCATATTATGATATATTGATATGGAACTGTTATATTTTGATCAAACACTTATATTTATCGTGAGAGTAATAACAATAATAATTCAACAAAGTTTATGTATTTATTTTCAATGCAATTTTCTTACACTTCCCAGTTGATGAATTATTGTTTGGCTTTCTTCTTCTCCTATCAACAGAGAGTGTTTTTAATTTTTTTGATTCTACTCCTTTCATAAAAGTTGTGATTTCTATTTCTTGATTCGGAGAGAAAGAAAGACAGAAAATAATTCATCAATCTTCCCTCCAGAAGAATCCCCATGTTCCTAATTACTTGGGGTTGTTTCATAATCGCATATGTTTCAAATAAAGAAGTTTCTGTATAATATCTGTTGGAATTTTAATGTGATGGAACATGCTTCATCTGCATGTAAGAATGATTAGCAAGACCTTCAGACTTCATTCACCTCGTTGGATTATTGGAATGAGAGAAAATTCGAAAGTTCATTTCAATAAACTAGGTAATATCGATTGAATAGATTTAATCAGAAAAAAGGACCTGAGAGAATATTAAGTGTTCCGCGAGATTTTCGATATATCCATGGTGGCCGTCAAACAGAGGATGACAGACCATTTGAACTTTCAGTTTGATGAATATCAATATTATATTCGAAAATTTACAAAATGCATGGGTTGATTTGTTTCCGATGCTTTTAATGCGGTACCTCCGCAATATGCGAGGCATTAAGCTAATTATATTATAAGAATATCAGATAGTCTAAGAGACCACGATACTAAACCTACTGATGATAGTGCTCCCAAAAGTAATACATATATTATTTGATATTTCATTCATAGGAGAACACAAATGGCCCTGCTGCCATTTCTAGAACCGGTCAACGCCATAAAAGAGAAATAACAAAAAATATTTTTTTTTAGGTTTCTGTAGTGATAAGTCTTCCGTATTGTGATTGTTCCTCCAAACAGGGCAGAGGATAGGACTAGTAGGACCATATGAAAAAGCAGTGCCTTTTCCAAACAGTAGACAACATGGCGGCAATCTTAACTGTTATTTTATACCCAATTAACGACACGTAAAATCCATTGGTCGTCGTAGTGGCTGGCGTATTTCTATAATACGAATCGAAAAGAACCGGCCGATTGCTGATAAAACCGAATTGAAACGCAAAATCGGTTGCGCGGAGGGCGACTTTCAAACGCTGCTGCCGCCATGTTATCCACTGTTTGGAAAAGGCAGCACTGCTTTAAATAATTTTTATATTTATATAATCCTACGAGAGACTCATCATTACAGAAACGCAAAATAATTTTTTTTTGGCATTTTTTTTTATAGCATTGACCAGCAGCGGTGTCATTTTGTGTTCTCCTATCTTTGAAATGACGAATTATATGTAGACTAAGAGACATATGCTATGAAAATAAGTATCTGTTCGTAAGTAGGATCGTACATAATAACAATAGAAACAATGTTTGTAATCGCATAAAGATGAAAAAGACCAGTCCATGTCTATGAAAAATGGAATGCGCCCAGAAGACTGATCCCTGACCACACAAGGGACGATCTTGATTAACCGAACTGAAAAATATTTGGCTTGGCTACTATGATTCGTAACGAAATGAAAAACATATTGCACCACTGACAAATATTTCATCATCTGAGTTTGAAATGGCGCATTATTGTAGTGTTCGTTATACAACCTTCACTTCACTGATACTCGAGTTTGGAAGGATATTACAGAGTACATCTTATTTTATGTAACATGAGCAAACTATACAAACGTCTGCCACCTGTATACCCCAAACTATATCGAAACTAACGAAGCAACATCTCGGTGTATTTTCACATCACGAAACGTTATTTCGGGAACGTTAGCTTATTTCGCACGCATAATGGGATGGCGAGCCGAGTGAAATAAACAGATTATCTAAAAATAAACCACTACTGACCTACAGGACGATATACTGCGGAATTTCATGAATGAATGCAATCATAATGCAATCTAACGCGTAGATGCTCTTCTCATTCTTGGTGAGAGCTTTGCTATAAATAACGTGTGGACGTTACAAAATTAATTTCGTCTCGAATCACTAATTGAATGCGAACATCACTATTGGACAACCATATAACAACCTCACCCACATTAGATTCCTCGTGAGTCTGTTACAGATCGCTGATGAAGATATCAAATTTAATTGTGGATCAAGTACCAACGTATGTATTTCATAAGAATCGTATCCCCCTATAAAAAAATCGAACATTTTCATATTGTGTACGAAGATATACAGTGTGTCGCACTTCAACTCCAACCAGCCCAATATCTTTTTTGTTTGAAGTACTCGAAATTTTTTTTTTTTTTCATTATGTAGAGATTCAAAAGACGTAGTTCTCGATGAAACAGGGGTGGGAGTTGATTTTTTCGACAAAAAAGTGTATAAAAAGGAAAAAAAAGACGAATTCGCTTTATAAGCTAATAAGACACGCTGTGTACCTATATGTATTCAATTAACAAAATGAACAACTCTCAAGCAAATATAATAATGTAAAAAACCTAAGTTGAGATGAAGAGTTATCAAATGAATGATTAAAACATTGCAATATATATATATATATATATATATATAATATTCAATAAAAAATATTGCAATGTTTTAATCCGAGAAATGAACTGAATAAAAATTATTTGAATTAATTGGAAAAGGTAATTCAATTGAGTCGCAAAATGAAACGAATATTGAAATGAACAATTAAAAATTGAAAGTTAGCAGTTATGATGTAACGACATTCTGATTCTACGATTGAATATGTCGCACAGTTGGACAGATTACCTCTCCTTAGAACTTGGCAAATGTCGTAATTTCTATTGATACCAGCAGAATTGTACATAAGAATAATTGAAATTTCGAAATTGTTCATGTCTTCTAATGGAACATCATGAATAGTGGCAATGAACTTTTTCAATTACTGGAATAATAGTTGAACTGCAATATAAAAAGTTTTCAACTCGAATGTGTTCTTAAATATCTAGTAGGAAGAACATTTTATCAATGAAGCAGCATATCATTCAAACATGAAATAATTGATTGTCATTTTTATTTAAAATTTTGTAAAACATCAATATTATCGGAATTGGTGATAAAACGTCAGCAACTCTGATCTATATTGACAAAATCAATTATTGTTCACTCCATAGTGTTCTTCAGAAAAATTTTATGTTCAAAACATTTTCGATAGATCTAATTACAATGGAAATTATTTCGATTACGCAACATATGCCACTGCCATTTCCAACAAATTTACAAAAACGTCGAATTCATTATTCGTGAATGAATCATCACAGATGATATATCGCCACTATATCATATTCGTTACTTTTTGACAATATACATGAATTGAACAGTATCTAATTATAATTTATAATTATAAACAACCTCGAAATGAACGGTTGTTTCACAAATCCGATAAAAAAATCCTTTGAATCCGCAGGAACGTTAACAGTTGTTTGATTTTCTCAGAATGCTAGCTGAAAATACCACAGTATGCGAACAAACAAGCTTAATGATTTTTCAATATTTATCAATTAAGGTTTTCCTATGGTGTGGGTGGTAACGGCGTATTCAGACGAAGAAAGAAAACATGTGGGTGAAATCAATCTCTTATGCCGAAGTCAATATTTATAGATGAGTTGATCTGAGATTTTCCCAGCGATAACTGTTTTCTTCATAGTGGTTTCGAGGGATAATTCAGGCCTGATACTCATCTCCAGAGTACGGATTACAAATATAATTTCTCGTATAACTGCATATAAGTGCATATTGAAATATTCGTAGGGGAGACATTGAGATGATTACTGCTGCTCGATCATGAGTTGCACTAGCCTTCCAGCGTCATTGCAAAGGGACCTGTCAGATGCTAAGCACTGTTCGGTGAGGTATCAGGAATTTGTTTTTGAAGGGGAGTTTCCCCTAATTGGTTCGCTAACGGAATAGTGAACGTTATTCTCAATGAAACATATCAAGGATGAAAAAAAATACCTCATTTCATTTGATAAAATGGAAAGTCGTGTGAAGGAAACTCAAAGAACATAACTTATGTGAATAAGTCTGCTCTCGCCAACTTGAGAGATAAGAGTAGTTTAATTACGAAAGTAACTCGTTTCGATCATATGTATGAATACGGGGGACAAGTTACAAAGGACCACGCACGTTTCTTATGGAAAATGGCTTTCCGTGAATTTGTCTGAAATTTTGGTATGGTGTAGATCTCGATGCACTGATCAAAAGTGTCCATGGGCACAGACTCCAAAAATGGACAGTTTTCGAGATATGGCTCTATCAATATCAATTTTTTACATTTTTGTGGATTTTGGCACATAATCAGGTCCCTCTTACACTTAGGAAAAACGGAATTTATTGGATTTCGGTGCAGAAAATGATTGAAACACAGTTCTTTTTTCGTTTTAGATGAATCCCAAAAATGGTCCAAACTATAATATGCTTTACGATAGCCTTCCCACTGAATATAAAGTCATATTTATCCATGTTGGAAAAAACTCCGAACATATATTTTTTCTGGGGCATCGTTTGATAACTCACGAAGGTTTTCTTCACGTTAGTTGATTTGCAACCCATCATATTCTCCCATCATAATATTGCATAGTTTTTATGATTTCACTTCATTGACTATATAGTCAGCTGAGTGTATTTCAAGTTTCTAGAAACATTTTTTGAAACGATGTATTATAAATTATAACCAAATAACATCGTGGTTGGAATTGAATCATCTTTATTTGTATGAATATTGCAACTACTTGAAGAACAGACTATTCATACCCGGTAATCCGACAGTGGAGGGCAGAAAAAGATAGACGACCTCTTATTCTGTATGTATAAACTAGAATAATTGATTTCATCAACTGGAATTGATGGAAAAAATTCTAAATCAGAAATATTCTCGACCTCAATTCATAGTAATAGTCATGAAGTTTTCGTAGAAAAATATACTTGAGAGTTTGGTGTGAAAACACGGTAGTTATTAGAAACACCTCCAACTATATACAGATGTTCATTTTTACTAATCATTCGTACCCACACTCACCCATAGCCAACGCATTATTGAAAAACTTCAGGTTCCGGCAATGAATACAACCCGAAAATTGATAGCAAACGAAACCTCCATAAATGAAAAAGTAAAACTTCTCAAGAATATATTTGCGAAAATAGCAATACCTACATTCCAAAATATTCGCATTTACGAAACCAATCAATACACAAAATTATTACCCACTCGAATTGATTTAAGCTCAACAAAATATATAATGCTTTTTTTGTCTCATGGGCACAGTTGCGCATACACGCTTATCCAAAAATTTACGTTCTGGAACCGGAACGAATCCAACTCAGCCTACGTATGTACATGAAAGGGTATCTGTAACTAATCTTTCAGAGCTGAACAAAATTTACGACCGACCTGGTCCCAAAACAATCGCTTAGGTAATTTTACGGCAAATACAACGTTGGAAACCATTAACACTTGAGTATTATGTTAATTTTTCGGCCGTAAAAATAAAAAAAACTTGAATAATTAGGTGTTGATATCCGGCCGGGATCCATATGAGAGCAATCTAGATATGGCTGGAGTGGATCAAAATAATTTTATGTAAATATATTTACGTAAATTGGAAAAATGGGACGGTATCATTTGGGAACCAATTTCGGTTGTTTGAATATGTATGAAGGAAGAGAAGTTGGAAAAAGATACTTCCATCTCTTGGCACAGGATGTTGAATTGAAAAAAGTAATTGAAATATACAAAGAACACATAGCGAGATCAAACGAACTAAAAGACAAACTATCACAGATTCCTGCGTCACGTGTTTCGCTAAACAATTGCTACCTCAAACTTGAGAAAGCCATTGTGTAGCGTTTGAGGAAGCCATTGTAAATTTTATAGCGAAACACGTGTCGCGGTTTTGTAAACCCAATTGTATTGGCTGGACCCGATTTTAGATTGATAAAATATAGATACATCGTAAGTGGAAGCACTGATGTTGAATTAATACAGATCAATATTGACAGAACAATAATATGAATAATAACAAAACGTCCTGTGCAATACGTTTCCAAATCATTCCAGATAATATTCAATTATGCTGATGAAAAAAAGCCTAGTTTATTTTGATAACTTGAAGTGAAATATCGTCTTACATCCTAAGTATTCTATTCGGATCCTCGTTAGGGTGAGCTTTATATAATCTAGAATGTCATTCAGTAATTGACATTGTAATCAACAACACAATTCCATTAAAAGAAGTTGAGAACATTGCCTTCACCGATGGATTGCGGATAATATCTCCTTCATACCTGAATGTTGAAATGGAAGTATTCGTCATAAATATATGAAAAATGTGAAGATGAAGCGATTTTCAGAATGTTTCAAGGGTGAAACAATGTGTTTTCATTCCTCCCCAAGTAATTTGATATCGGCAATAGAAGGAAAAAGAGGACATTTGAAGGACACGTTCCAATCATGCCTCAACTATCTGCTCAGTAGGTTGATGGACTAACCTCTGTCGACTACTTTTGCAGCTACTACGAAGTACCTTGAAGATAGATCCCAACCCAAAATCCACCCGTACCACACAGAGTCCTCAAAGAAGAGCAAAATCTTTACGATTTATTGGGTTAGCGTGATGTACTCTACTATCAGTTTTTGAACAATCGATAAATGATAATCAATTCGAGGAGGGTATAATTTTCAAGAGACCTCACATGCTCAATTCATGCAGCGTTAAATATTTCAAGGATTTGTGTTATTGTTTTCATCCATCAGAAACAGGGACAGCGTTAGTTATTGATATCATGGAATGTATTAATCAACCACGAATCGAATCAACTAAGATCCATACATTGATAAGAGCTAATTGAATATATATATGGAATTCGAGTAGGCGATAACTCAACTTATCTATTTATATCTGTATTCATCAGATAATGGAATCTAGTATTTCGAATTTCTATCAGTATATATGTGAACATACAGGAAAACCCAAGTTCAGTGAACCATTAACGTATCTGGAGAACGAAATGACATATCGATCTGAAAATTTGGTATAACAGCTATCAATGGATACGGTCTACGATTCTAAAATACTTCAACGAATGCAGTGTCACCAGTTGTGCCTTTTTCTTATACCAACTTCGTTTTATTTGAATGGAACACCCTGTATATCTCAACATTTTTGGATACAACTTTGAATTTGAAATAACTTTTATCAGTTTTTTGATATCTCAACTCGTCTTGGAAATAATAATTTTTTTCTATGTTTTTCAACAAAATCTAATTGCGACATAAATTTGATATCTGGCATATGGATATCACTGAAAAATTGAAACTCACAAGAGAGTGGGACAAGATATGGGACTTCCACAATTTGTACCAAAATTATAGATCATACGTACAGATATGGTTCCTTCATCACGATGAATCACTTATTCCAAATGAAACACCCTGTATATTTTTGTATTTTCAGGTTCGTTATTCCATTTTTTCTCAACTTTATTAATACATCCCTATACCTACCAACAACAGATTTCGAGACAATCATCCATTTTGGGTGTCTCTTTTCTTTGTTCGTTTTTTCTTTGATGAATCTTCCGATTTTCACATGTTTTAGTTTGTTCAGTATGTCACAGTAACGAGAAAACATACAAGTGAAAATATTTTTATTTTTCGAAAACCAAATTTTGTCAAACCATCAGTAAACACTTAATATTCAGTTCTCTCATTGGACTACTGAGTTACTTGAGCAATTAATTGTTTAAATTTTTCAGTGATATCCATATGCCAGATATTAAATTTATATCGAAACTAGATCTTGTTGAAGAATATCGAAAAAATATTATAATTTCCAAGACGAGTTGAGATATCAAACGATTGGGGGCAGGAACCACAGTAGGGTAGATGGAGTCATAACGAAACAAGGCCCGCATAAAAGTTATTTCGAATTCAAAATCTGTATTTCCAAGAATGTTTGAGATATTTTACAGGGTCGTTTCCATTCGAAAAAAACGGTACGTTGGTCAACAAAGGCACAACTGGCAACTAAACTTATTTTGAAAACCTCTTTCTCGAACAAAATATGGATTCTCACTCGCCCAGTGATGACTATTTCTTCTGTTGCAAATTCCATCACGGGAAAATTTGAACTCGTCTGTCCAAATGATTTTCTTTTCAAAAAAAATGGCATCCTCTTGAATCCACACGAGAAGCATTTCACAAAAAGCTACACGTTGTTGTGAATAATCGAGGTAGTGGAACTTGAAGCCCTACAAATTAGCTGTATTTTATACTTTTCTGAGAACTCTTTCGATAGAACTTCTGGAAATGCCCAAATCGATTCCCGCACTAAGTATGGATGCTTGTGGGTTTGCTTGAAAGTATGCTGAATTATTTATGACATTATCCTCAGTTTGCACTTCTCTAGATGAATATGGTTTGACTTTCCCATAAATTGGCAGGTATTCATCGGTTCCAAATCTGGATGGAGTAAATTAAAGTTCTGCTGATATTTTTATCACTTTTCTCGAATAAATAAAACAAATTGAGAATATCTCAACGTTAGAATAATCATCCATATTCATCACCAATTTTCAAAACACTTCTCACATGTATACTTGACAGTTCTGATCATACAAAACTCAAACTTATCAACGTTGGAATAGAGAATCGGCAAGCGCAATTGCAGTTAAGAATTTTTCAGGAAATAATTTTTACGAATACCACTCGAATTCTAAAATTTTTGGAGCAACCAGCAATAGATAACACCACTCGTTCCGACGGATGCCTCGTGCCTTCATTAGAGCGAGTTGTTCTTATGTTATTGCCAGGAATAAGAAATTTTCGTTAAAAATTTATCGATGGGAAGTTGAAATAAGAAAAAAGAAGGATTCGGCGTTTGACAAAATTCGGTTTTTAATAAATAAAAACTTTTCCGCTTGTGCGTTTTCTCATTACGTTCAACAAACTGATCGAACCAAACATTCTGAAACTCGAAGAATTATCAAAGAATAAACGAAAAAAGACCAAAATGTGGCCTGAATACTCTTTGGCAATTTGTTGTCTGGTAGGTATAGGGTTGTATTAACAAAGTTAACGTTAAATGGAATAACGATTGCAAAAATACACAGGGGTTTACACGTTTGAAATAAGCTGGCTTATAGATAATTTTTCATCGTGTTGTAGGAACGATATCTGTAGACACACCCGGTACGATCTATAATTTTGGTACAAATAGTGGTTAGTCCGCATGATCTTGTCCCACTCTTTAGCGATGGTTTCAATTTTTCAGTGATATCCATGCCAGACATTGAAATCACCATCGAAACTAAATTTGTTGAAGAATATCGAAAAAATATTACTATTCCCAGGACGGTTGAGACAAAAGATTGGATCCAAAAGTTATTTCACTTTCAAAATTGTTCCAAAATTGTTGAGGTATACAGGGTGTTTCATTCAACGGAGTTGGTATAACAAAGGTACAACTGGCCAGTGCTTTCTTGAAATTGTTTAGAACGCCGACAGAAGGTAGAATTTAGACGATATGTCTCGTTACCCAGACGTCTATGGTCCGCCGAACAGCGTTTTGTATAGTTAATGGACGGCGCAAGCTATCATAGCCGACGAATTGTAAAAAACAATACCTGGCTCAAAAAATATCGAAGTGATTTTATACTTGAAGGCGGATTCAAAGCGTTGGGAAATGTTGACTCAAGGGTATGACGATATTTTGTAACAAAGGACTTAAATTCCGGGGGGTGGGTGAGCTCGAGTAGTTTAATGTTCAGTTCAATAGGCCGAGTACCGTTTACGCTGTGAGGAAAATACCTATAACTGAGCGGTTGAGCGGTACTTCTGAAAATTTGGTGATATACGGAACGGCCGAGGGAACGGCCTCTGTCAGTGATGTTGTGGTAACACTCTGTCACTCTAGAGTAGAAAATCAAAATGAAGGAGTGATTCGACTTAGCGGATTCATTCAAGTGTATTTTGTATTTTGCTCCCTCGAGATGTGTGGCATGGCGCCCCACACGGGAAGGCAGATTTTATAAGATTTTCTGACATGCGTTGGGTCGAATTATTCCAGCACTCCGTGCCAACAATCTTCATTAACAATATTTCCTACAATTATTGAGTACGTTATACGTCTGTCTGGAAGTAACGCACCTGTCAAAGAAGTTTTTTCTCAAATGAACTAAATGAACTATTTCGATTAAGATAAAAATAAATGAAGCATGTACTCATATCTATTTCAAAAGCAAGACCCGATATTTGGAAACAAATTAGATCAGCCGACAAATACAAAAATACGACTTAGAAATCACGTCACTACTGGGGCTCAGTAAGTCGTGCCTACTCAACTATTATGTGTTTAGTTTGTTCTAAAATTGTTCGTTTGGATTAACGAGGCCCTACCTTTTAACGTGCGACTATTCAGCATGCGGTGGCCCGGAGGGAAAGCGAACCTCGGTCTTCTGCTTGAAAGAAGAACGTGCTAACCCCTACACTACCGAGAATCACAATGCTTCGAATATTTTGTGTTATTCTATCTTCTATGCCAGAAAACTTGTAAAACACTAAAAACTTTTTTCATTATATAATTCCGCAGGTGTCCCGCTTCGTCAAAAAAAAGGTCAGGTTATACTAACGCCTTAATTTAAGATGTACCCTACCCCGCAAGTATATAAAAAACATCAAATGAACATGCATTCGACAGTAGAAGCATTTCTTTGAAAAAACACAAGCAGTGGTATGCGTGACATCCCATCGTTAGCAGGGATCAAAAATGATTCGAATAGTACAACTCCCATACAGATACCGGTAAATTAAATACAAAATAAGTTCAAGTCATGCCGCAGAAAGAGATCATTAAAATAATTCAGTTGAATCATGGATGTCTGCATGTTAAACGACCAATTCCTCTGTAGTAATTGTGATGGCACGGAACGTCTCATTTACGTAAAACACCCTGGATTATGCGGCGCTATTTCCTTGGAAAAAGGTAAAGCATACCTTCACTAGGACAACGTACTAAATGAGAGTTCTAAGAATGGAGTCTGTAAATTATACACGGTCCATAACTTCATTCCAAATTGCGATCTCTTGTCATTTAAACTTCATACAATTTTAAAATTGTTGCACGTCATCATGGGCGTGGTCGAATTTTGAGATACACTATAGCCAGAATGTCATATAATTATTGAATATCAGATAATAATAAAAGTGGTGTATTCATTATGAATGGAGGAAAAGAAAATACTTTACTACGTGAGTATTATTCATTAATTATTCTCGAGTAGTTTTTTCAATAGGAGCCTATTTCAAAGATTCGAGATTTTCCTGTTTTTTAGAACCAAATACTCACTGCGTTCATAGATGCTATGAATTTTGCTTCTAACAACAGTCGTATCATTCGAGGCGATTCAAGAGCTTCGGTATCTTTATTCTATATACTTGACTCGATTACGAATACAATTTACTATGTTATTCTTGATTTACCTCTAACAGCCGTTGAAGCGAAGGGTCACTATTTTCTCTTTCAAAATAACCAATGAAAGATGCCACCAACTCTTCGCAGAGCTCATTTACATCTATTGGCATTTCCACCATTAGCTTGGAACTGATACTTGCTATATGATGATCGAAACATAGTTTTTGATTGAAATATCCTATTTGAAATACTAAAAAGGCGTAAACATAGGAATGTCACTTTTAATTAACAATTGTTAGATGATCACTTTCAAATTTCGAATGAAGTGCGGCAACATCTAAAGTCCTGCCAACTAAATTCTAGAACAATAGGCGCCAAATTTGAAACTTAATGCAAACAACCCCATGCATTTCCATCAATGAATGGATTGGTACAACTGTTTTGATTTTATGTCGTCATCGATGACGTTCAATAGTTTTTTAGCTCATTCACTGTAAAAAAGGAGAATTTTAACGTTTTCAAATGCTGAATTTGAGAGTGCTTTATGTTTTTATCGATACCTCAACTATAATCTAGCCATCAAGAACTGTGTGCTTTGGAAACAAATAATTTTATAGCAGTTAGAGTTTTTCAGCTAACTACTTTCCTTAATTGGAATGTGAATCGGATTCATAATTGATCAGGAAAAAAATGAATTGAGCCACAAGCCAGCTTGTGAATTGTTACAATTCATTTGACTTATGTCAAAACATCCAGTTGAATATGGACTTTAGAATGTTTTTTTTCCGACCCCTACGAACGTCAACCCTCAGAAGTCCTTGTGTGAGCAATCGATTAACGAGGACTTACCTTTCCACGTGTAAATTCACAGTGGTTCCGTGGCGAGGAATTGAACCCTGGTGTCTCATAATGAAAAATAGCTGTCATTGAATTTGATTTTCAATTATTGGAGAATAGTGTTTAATAATGTATAGTTCATTTCAGATAATAAAAACTTTCCACTTCTTCATGAAAAAAAAAGAGAAAAATAATTACTTCAAGTAAATTTCCACCTTTATTTTACTGAAGCCAGAAGGAATGATCGAAAATTTGAATTGGATTATTCAAATAATCCCCAGATTAATCGGTTTTGTTGTTTTGGAGAGAAATGGTGACATTTACCTAGAGAGAATAAATGAAGAATATTCCATCAGCATTCAAAAACAAACATGGCGATTTGCTTTGTCGGTGATGTCCAACTCACGGACTCATTAACTCCTTTGGATTTTTTTTACATGCATATTCACACGAAAGGGAAGCCCTGTAATGTTCAAAGAACACCGCGTGAATCAAGGGATAGAAGATACGAGTTAACATTCTCTTTGAATTTTGGAAGTTTGTAAGCCTCAGGAAAACCTCTCTCGGCAAGGAGTTCCAAAGCTCAGCTGTTCTATTGAAAAAAGATCCCAGAGCAAGAGAGGTTCGACAGGTCTCCAAATTCACAACAAAGGGGTGGGAATTCCGTATTCGTCGAGTCATCCGTGTAGATATTGCCAAGGGTGGAACGATTGATAACAATTCGGAAGAGCACCGACCGTGAAAATATCTATAGAAGAGAGTCAAGTCTCCGACCCTTCTTCGATGTTCCAATGAAGTGAGCGAGTCTGTGAGCGAAGAATCACCAACAGGACGGATTGCCTTTCTATGAATTGAATCGAGAAGCCGCAATGAATGTTTTCGTGCCGAACTCCATACATGATTGATCCTTTCTCTATCGGAAATTCTATCACCATTGCTCTCCTAAAATATAATCAACCGTCAGTTCTTTGGCATTTTTATCACAGTGTGTTGACCCGACTAGTACAGCCTCGCAACCCCCTTTTTGTCAGTGATCTTGGAAACCTGTCGAATCAGACTTAGAACCTTCGAAAATCTGAGGTGAAAACGAATTCGCATCTCATTTATCTTGGTTCGCTGAATTTTCTCTGTCGTTTTATTGTCGTGTAAAATTGAAGATTGAAAATAATTTATAGCTGGAATGTCGGCTGGAATATTCGAAAAGTTGTTGTTCAAGTAGTTTTAATACGCCATTATTTGAGTGGTTTGGATTGTCATTGTCTCTATAGTTAACGCTATTGGAACCTGTTATAAAAACTTTTGAGTTGAAGAAATGTCAACGGAATGAATCAATTGCGAATAAAAAAGTTGAGAATAAGAATTCTCTCAAAACGAATGATTCGAAGACGACCGTGGATACCAGCGATCGAAATTTCTTGGGTTTACTCAACTTGATTTAATATTTTGTTCATATCGATTCATATCTTTTCATTATTTTGATAAAAACTGTATTATTTCATACTCAACATTTAAATGTTTGTGCACCTTATTAACCTTTTGGATGAATTATATTTAGAATTCTTGTTCTTTGACCATAAACCATTTCAATATTTTTATTTGGATTTCGCGTTGTTTTACTGAATTTTTATTCAATTTCATTTTCGCTATTCAACTATTGCAGAAAATGCGAAGTTTTGTGTTACAGAAAGGGCCGAAAATGGTGTCGAAATTAAAAAAAAAACATTTTTTGGCCAAACCAACTCTCCCAGCGTAATTTTTTTATTGGACAACAATCTCACAAATTGAGTTAGTACCATTTCTGAAGGATTTTTTTGCACAGTCCTCGGTAGTGGGTCATGTGACCTACCAAATATAAACATTCATAGTCCTGACTGTCCCCTTCGACCCCATATCTTATTTATGGAGTTGTCGCTATGAAACGAAAAAATGGAAAAAGATGCAGAAAAAGGTTCATCAATTATTTCGGGGCTATCAGAGGGTAGGGGGCAAAAACGATCAAAAATTATTTTTACTCCCAAATAGTAAAATAACCAAAAATAAAAAAAATCTGAGAAAGGTGACATTTTGGAATTGGAAACCCAGGATACACTTTGTTCTTGCTTATGGTCATTATATTCATAATGATAGATATTGTTGATATCACAAGGGTGAATGATTGAAAAAAAAGCAACTCAATATCTTCATGAGATTGACCCAAATTATGGAAGCATTTCGTCCCGGTAGACATTTCACAAAAAATACCACAAAGAATAATTAATCAATCTCCATCTTTAATAGACAAAAACCGAGCTGATCATTTATTTAATTCAAACGTCCCATTAGGAACACACCGCTGTGTAAACCCAAGGCGCTCATTATCCTCTTTTTGTTCAGGGCAATCCGCTAATACGCTTCCATTACAGAACGTACAGAGTTACAAATTGATACAGGGGAAAGTGAATGGTCGAGCACTTATTTTTTATTGCTTGCGTGATAAGGTGTCTGCCCCCAGAAAAATTTCTTACCGGTCGCACAAGTTGTTTTTCCATATTTGTTTTAAACTCGTAGAACGTTTACCTACCATTTTGAACGATCGAAATACAATTTTTGACCGGATATCGATATGAACTAATGTTGAATGCTATCGATTAGGTTAATCTTCTCATTAGTCCGAGGTGTACTCATAGATGATCTTCCAAATTACTTATACGAGGACGAGATCCGTATATATAATGATATCACCAATAGATTTATTATCGAAAGGATTAACAAGACTGATTTAGTGCATTGAAAATTGATACTCAAGCATTTAGATTCCAATATAGTTGAGTGGACAGTATGAAACCTTTGCAATATCAAGGATCATGTAATATTCAGTGGTAATATCTCAAGGACACTGATAATCAGGAGCTGATTTCACTACAATTGCCGAAAGCAAGTTGTACCTTCACTTAAAAACTTTTATTTGAATTATGAGTTTTCATTTAATTCCTGATTATTATTTTTCTGCCATCATTGCTTGAAATTTTCCTATAAATGATATCTTTTCGATACAGGTTTGTGCTCTATGCATCTCGATATACAAATCGAATGGGAAAAAGGAGATTCTATGTGATTGAGAGCCCGTCGCGCCATACAGTCAGGTTCCGATTGATTATGATGATGTTTTCAAATTGAGAATAAAAAGTCTTTTGGGTTAAAGGGCCAGTTTAGGGTACACAATCCACTTATTTCAGGTTAAGTATATACACCTTCAAAACGGCGAAGCTGTTAAAAATCGACGATGAAATCGTGCCGGCTGGAAAAGTTATAAAGGTCAAAGATCACAAAAATCAGATTTCCACGAATATCTCACGACTTATCGGTCGAGGATCAATAGAGGTATGAAAATTGTTTGTCGTGAGATCATGTACAGAAAAACCTCTGCCATTTTCCTGTGAAATAAAACAATTTCGGATTAGATCGCTAAGATCCGTACACCAATGTCCAAACCTCGGTCCAAACTGTCATCTCTTTACATTCATGTAATCGAGTGACTCAAAAACTTCTATCTGATCCTTGAGCATCTTGTGGAAAATATGAAAATATACCTAAGGTTCTGAAACTGAGGAAAATTTATATATTATACAATTAAATATTTCACATACTTTATTCCGTGCACTAAGGTGAAAACTCTGATTGTTTTTTATTCAGACACAAAATAAACAATAAATATGACCTAAATTTCTCAATGACTGAAATGACAAATGTCAGCAGTGAAAATTGTCATTCATTTATTATGTGACATCAAATGATGCTTCAATAAAATAAAAAAAAGGATACATGGAATAGTGAAAAAACAAATGTAATGAAAGAACTAAAATATCAAAGCTCTATTCAGAGACAAATAAAAACTTTCTAGCATCGATCATGATCGAATTCATTAGGATTCACTTTGACGATTTCGGTGATTAGAGGATCAACAGTAGTTTCCAGAATATTTAAATAGTTTTCCTGTTTATGTTCAACTGACCATTATGGAGATAGTTTACGTGGTTGTGAAATCGAAAACTGAATGAGAATATTCGAACTGAACATTGATGTTCTTTTTCGTAGTAAAATGTTTGTCCTATTTTACTCCAGAATATAGTATTTATGAATCTGAGCCCAGATTCTATTTCACGAATCCGATTATCGAATTGTTTAGAATATGCGTATATTTTTGGTACAGCGCTTTCTACAGTCACAGTCTTAGCTACTCGACAATCGAATTCGTGAAATAGAATCTGGGGGCTGTATTATATTATCACTCATCGCTCATAGCCGGCTTAATATCGATTATCATGAAGAAAGTTGGTTTGTCAAGACGAAAGGATGAAAACAATTATTTCGTTGAGCATGGGATTTTCTATTTGAATTGACGATTTCAAAGGATATCCTTGTATAGCGAAGCGGGTCAGGTATGCGTTTAATTTTATTGGTTCTTAATATGCAGATTAATTAAACGGATAAGGGCAGACGTTTATGGCCCATAAATGATCGTGTTCATTAGTCTGTACGAGATAATATTCATTGTATATTGATTGACTTATTGACTTTCAGAGACTTATTATACGAGCTTGACGCTATAAAACTACGAACACTACTGTAAGATAAGCATATGATGATGCGTATACTCAGACGCAATATATCAGGGCTCTCGAATGATTCGAACATTGCAATACATTTTTCGGAATATTCAACGGTAAATATTCAATGTGCTGAGGAAGAACGGATACACAATATCTAATCATTGACTCCAGATTCAACGATTTTCTCGGATTAATTTCAATGGGGAGAGTGTCTCTTGAGGGTGCATTTGATAAGATTGAAACACATATTTTGGTTATTTACCATCTGGGGATATGTTTTTTTTTGGTAGTATATCCATTCTGACAGCTAAGATTGAAATCGGTGATTTATTTGATCCCAGGATTAGATTCTAGTTATAAACAGGTGTAATGAGACGTTTGGGGAAAAATATAGTTTTCGAGTAAACGCTATGATTCTTTTTGATCAAGTTTTGGTAATGTGATGGATTATTTTTTCCAGACATTCCTATAATATACCCTAATGTTTCCTGATCGAGAACATTTTGTGAGAATATGAATTCAGTAGTTTGAGATAACAAGTTATTACTGTTTTTCAACAAAACTTGATTTTCATTATGTAGAGCACATATTCACTGGCGGTTCATTGATGCTGAAATTATATTGTCAACACATTCGACATTTGAAATTTTTCCAGATGATAAGTGGAAACTACAAGTCCTATTATCGTTCGTCCGCCTGTATTTTCTTAAATTTTTCTCACGAACTTTGTAGCCTGAATATCTTGATAATCTATACATATTGCCAACAGATAACTATCAATTCAGAAAGGAAAAAGTATTTTTTTCTTAATTTCGTATATCATTCACATTTTAATAAACTGTTATTGTCAACATTATTGAGTCTTCCTAAGCTTTCTGTCAACCTTTTAGCCAGAGTAACAAACAGAAATCTGCACCTACTTTGTTCTCCAGACATTATTTAGCATTGATTATAGAAATATAGGATAGAACATAGAAAAATATAACTTGAAGAAATGTATACGACTACGGGTAGATGGCACCAAAGATTTCGCTTCAGAGATATGTTTTTCTTTTCATTTTTCTTACGTACCTACGTCGCAGCTTGAATAACACATTTTCTTGATTACTACGTACGTATACATTATGGACAAAAATGGCGTGGAATTTTTTGTCAATGTCGTAGATCTTTCATAATTTGGGGATTATTTAAATGCCTACCTTTTTTTTCGTATAAAGGAGCTTCTGTAGTCTACTCTATTTTTGAGCTTCATTAGCTCTTTTTCAAAATTTCAAGCAAACTGACAAACTGCAGAAATCTGCAGTCATTTCAGTGGAAAAAAACATTGCCGTTCATTGTCAAGCAAACAATCTTATCTAAAAACAATGTTTATACATAGGAATTTTCACCAATGCCTGTGTAAAAAAGAATTGAAGCGTTTCTGTTACGACATCTACACTGAAACGTCGATATCTCCATTCACTTGTCAATGCACGATAAGATGCCTAGGAAACCCTGGTGTATCTAGTGATTCGATATTGTTTAGAATTTCTTGGCGAAAAACAATCGACGATTACAAAAGCTTTCTAATTTTTGTAAAGGGGGCATTATCTGAGCATTTTCGAAAATCTGTCAAATGTCGGTTTTGATTGACAAATTGACGTAACTCTGAGGTTTATTGTTGCCAATGAAAACTGAAATTATTTCTTCGCATTCAACAGTGTTTGAAAGTCTATATAAGTAGAATAAGTTTTGAAGTTATTACAAGTACTTTTTCACGATGTGTAGAAGATTTCGTATTTTGTGTGGTCAGTCAAAATCTGGGGATCCAAATATTCTTCTTTATTCAGCACCTAAGGTAAGTACAAAACAAATCGCCCCAAAATAATAACATGAATGTAGCGTTGTAGCTAATTTTATTCGTTTCAGCTTGAGCGAAAGTCTTATATCGGGGAGGAAACATCTGTAGCTCTTATCAATGAGATGTTGAAAACAAAGTTTTGTTTAAATAAAGGAAATATCGATGTGATACGTATTTTGAACCGTTGCATAACTGATGTGTGTATCCCCAATTCCAAGACAGTCTATCACTTTCAATATACTAGCATGAACTTTGTCGTTAATTCTCAGGTGCATGGGCAAAGTAAATTTTCTCGGAATCAAAGTCTAGTCTTACAAACTGATATAAACACACTAAAAACTTGTAGAGCCGTAGAGGCAACAGTGACAGTATTGACAGGTTGTTAACGGTAGGTTTCCACGTTACATGCACGTTTTCTGAAACGCATTCGATTGGCTGTCGGGGCTGTCAAAATCTCAGTAGGCAAATAATAAACAGTGGTAGAATATTCGGTTGCACATTCCTCTCTACTGAAAATTAAGCTTCATATGGTATATGACTGATCGCCATCTACAATAGCGATCTGAAGCATTTGCGATCTCAGAAATCAAGCAATCAGTTTTCGCCAAGTTTATCCCAAAATCATTCAGTTATAAGTAGATACACCAGGGTTTCCTAGGCATCTTGGAGCACGACAAAGTTTCCTTCTCTGGGGGGTGAAATAGGTGCTGATTTCTCTTTGTCAGTTTGAATGAAATATCGACGGTTAATGAAGCCACCAAATGATGTCATAATAGGGGTGTTTGGGGAAATGAAAGTTCAAACTTCAAAATGATCATCAAAATGTCAATAATCCACAATAGTGATAAAAAATTCCTATTTTGTTACTGAATTGATTGCCAGCTTCTGACATTACGTCTAAGGGCGGGTTGTAACACTCGATAGGTTAACTGTGGTTCAAGTGAACCGAGTTCAGTTGTCAAGTAACAAACGATTCTATTGGCCAATGCTTAGTAAATGACCTCGGTTCACTTGAACTACAGTTAACCTGTCGTGTTACAACCCGCCCTAAGTGATCAAATGAATGTGCCAAGTTACGACTTCCGTAACAAAAATGTAAGAGAATACATGACTTGGAAACGAACTTACTAATGCCATCATTCCGTTGTATACATCCTTTCAAATGATGTATCCTATATATCTATAAACAATGTCTCAGGCACAGAAAGTCTATCGTGCATGGGGAAGATGACCCAAAGCTTTTAGTAGGTGGCAGCACGACTGCATGTGCCTGACGAGTGATTTTGCAGGTTATGTTTTATTTTTATTTCAATGAATATTTTCAAAAGATACTGAAGAATCATAATGATGTTTTCTCCAACCGATAGATATAGATGTTTGTCTGTACCAGAACTGAAAAGTTTGTTGAGGGAACGTGGTGGATCCCTCAAAGGAAAAAAAAAAGATCTGATTGAAAGGTAAAAAATTCAAACTGATTACAGAGGTGTTTCGTTAAAAATCATCATAATAACCATCTAGTAGCCCTGCTACGATCTTTTGTGAGTGACTGGAGCATAATCTATAATGTTCAGAAGCTTGGAAGCTCTTTCTTTTCAGGGCTACTTCCCACTGCTTTTTCAGTTTTGTTTCTTTTGGAAATGAATGCGTACCTACATTTTTACATCCGAATGCACTACATAAGACCATTTTATGTCGATTTCAAATCTTTATATTCTTAATTATTGCAAAGAAGGGACGAAAAATAGTGATGTCAGCTTGAAAAGTAGAAAAAGTTTAATGTTTGAATTGTCATTTGACTTGAGAGGCTGTCAAAGGTACATGCAGTGGTGGCGCTCCTAGTGGTAGAGTTTTGCAGCCGTCATCCCCATTGCCAAGTGAAAAATAAATACTATATGGCGTCACAAAATCGCTTCAAATGCTTTTTACAAACTATAGTATTTCTATACTTCAGAAACACCCTGACAATGCATTGTTCAAAGACGACTACAAAAACTATAAAAAGAAAGTTATAAACATAATACATAAAACTAAACAAAACTATTACAGGAGTCAAATCGAAAATAACAATAATGACACCAAGAAACTATGGAACATTGTGAAGGAGCTAACTGGTGCACCATCTAAAGTAAAAAGCATCGACTCGATAAGAACTGACAACGGTGAGGTTTTGACCGACTTCAGGGAAGTAGCAAACGAATTCAATAAGAAATTCACTCAAATGGGCAGTAGTCTAGCACAAAAAATTAAAACGAACCAAAACTATACCACCGAACAATATAGTCTTTCGAACTCATTTGTCTTAACACATACCGACTCTGACGAGCTGATTATTTTGATAAACGAGCTGATAAATCAGTATGATATGACGAAATAAAATCGGAAGTAATGAAATCAATTTCCCAATTCATCATTGAACCGTTGAAATCTATTATAAATGAATGTATATCCCAAGGTGTTCGGCCGAATGCTTTCAAAAAATCCATTATAACCCCAATTTTCAAGAAGGGTGACAAAAACGTGGTAGAAAACTACAGACCGATTTCCCTGATCACGCATCTGCCTAAAGTTTTTGAGAGATTGCTAAGAAATAGACTTTCTTCATATATAAATAAATATCAACTAATCTCAGAAAGACAATTTGGCTTCAAACAAAACACCTCAACTGACGATGCATTATTGAAACTAACTGAGAAGATTTATGAGGCTCTGGAAAATTCCAAATCGTCTCTATGTCTTTTTATCGATCTCTCGAAGGCATTCGATACCGTAGACCATAAAAAACTTTCGAACACACTGGAAAATAATGCGATCAGAGGCAATTGCCTGAAACTCTTTGAAAGTTATTTATCGAACAGAGAACAGTTGGGTCAAAATCGAAGGTATACTGAGTGAACCGAGAAAGGTGGAATGTGGTGTCCCTCAAGGCACAGTATTGGGACCTATCTTCATATAAATGATTTATTCAAACTGAACACACCTGGAACAATAATTGGATACGCAAACGACACAGCGATTTTTTATAAAGAAGAAACATGGAATACTCTTGAAAAAACAGTAGAAAAAAGTTTTAAAACTATAAAAGAATGGTTCGATCACAGACTATGGACTATAAATATAGAAAAAACGAATTTCTTACCTTTCAGCTGCACTTCAACTACTGCATGTCCTTTCAGAGAACTGATAATGACAAGTATAAAAACAAACTTCAGAATTCAAGCAGTCGATGAAATTAAATACCTAGGGGTGAACGTGGATAAATACATGAGGAGGGACACTCACATCAAATATATAATAAAAAAGTTACAGACTATGACGTTCAAATTCAGAATTCTAAGGAAATATCTACAACGTAAGGAACTCAAAAATATCTTCCATGCACTAGTCGAAAGTCATCTCAAATTTAGTATTATAGCATGGGGTGCAGCATTGTGTACTCATCTCAACCCCTTAGAAAATCTACAGAAAAAGATCCTAAAAATAATAATGTTTGAAAAGTACTGCTTTCCCTCAGACGAACTGTATAAAGAATGTCAGATAATGGACCTCAGACAACTGTATTTTTATAATGTAACCACCAAATATACTCTCAATGAAAACAAAATCCGCCTGCCATCACATTGCCACTAAACAAGCAAACTGTGAAAAAATTAGATACCCCATTATGTTAAAAAAATATATTTCACAAAAAGCATTCTCGTACTTACACTTCGATTAAATTTTATTACATACTTCCTAATGAAATTAAAAATATCACTTCAGTTGCCTCCTCGGTTGCCTCATTCAAAAGGAAATTGAAATCATTCATTTTAATGAACCAAAGATCATTCATCATTAACCTAATCGAATAGAATCAATCTATCAATATTCATTCTGCCAATAAGACCTATCTCTTCCCAAATAGCACACGACGTCCTGAAGACGAACCATTTATGTCCTAGTTACGTCGATACGTCCCGGGACGTATAGGAGACATTCGAAGAACGTACATTACCGGATGTACCATGTATATACTGGTTAGACGTCCCATGTAGGTACATACTTGGTCCCGTTCCAATCGGAATGTAATAAAAACGTACATGCTTGGAAGTACTATGTACGTACTTTATTAAGTGTCCCTGATACGTTTACATTAAATCCTCTTCAGGTACGTACTTTTCGGAATGAATTAGGGACATACCAATGACGTGTTTTTTTCTGAATCCCATTTACGTACTGCTCAGACGTATCATTTACGTACATGTTTGGAAGAACTATGTTCGTACTATTTGGACCTTCCAGGTGCGTCCATATTGAGTCCCTTTCAAATACGTATATTTCGAAACGTTTGCGGGACATAATAGTAATGACGTACATTTTGGGAAATCGTATGTACATACTATCTGGACGTCTCGTTGACGTACTTTTTTGTACATACTGTTTGGACCTCCCAAGTACGTACGGATTGGGTTCCTTTCATTTTCTACATTTCTTTTAGTATGTACATACTGTTTGGACCTCCCGAGAACGTACGTATTGGGTCCCTTTCGGTTCAAGGGGTATTGGGATTTTGAGAGTGATCACTTGTGTATTCAAACATATATCAATATTGGTAATGCAATATTCATAATGAATTATTCCTAAAAAAATTTGGAAAAATTGAAACATCGACATGTGGTGAAAATTACATACAGAATTTTTTGCACAGCAAGTTCGATATTCCAAAACCGCCATCACATGAGACAGTGATCCTTTAGTGTTTTTTCGAATATATTTTCATTGTTACTGAACTTTCTAAAATTTTAATATTATCTCGAACAAAACTAACTTGAAGTCATCACATCTATAGCACTCAACTCCTTCTTAAAAACAAGTCTCTCCGTGCCGTAGAGCGTAACAGTGGTCGACAATAATATCTCCATAGAAAAGGTCGAGAGTTCAAGCCCCGCAGCAGCCAGGTCTTTTTCCAGGTAAGTATTCGGTTAGATGGTTAGTACACGTGAATGAGTAAAATTTCCAACTTGACTATTTGGTAGAAAAGAAATGAATAATCCCGAATATGAAAACTTAGATTCATTAAGTGATATTAAATGACATATCATTACGTTGTTTTCGAATATTGATCTAATATCGCTAAATGTTTACATTTTTTTGTGGCCACTATTGATATCATCTACAATATAAGGTTAATATTCCCGTAATATTGGTCAAATATGTTTGTTCTACTTGGGATAGCGCATATAGAATGGTAAATGTACGTTTTCGGAATGTCCCAAACAGTTCCCCGTTCTGTCGGAGACAAAAGTACGTCCTAAATACGTACAATGCATCCTCACCGTACATATACAGTACGTCCACTGGACGTACTTGTGCTATTTGGGTTAATGTCATATTTGATGTGAAACATTTTTAATCATTTCATTTAAGTTTTTCTTATTATGTCCATTATGATACTGTATTTTTCGACTTTTTAATAGCACTTATCGCTTTAAACTTTATTCCTGTATTACTTTTATTAACATACTATGTATGTCCTGTGTATTGTCTATCTATTATGATTGTGTGAATAAAGTTGTTATTATTATTATATATATATATATATATATATATAAATAATGGCATTACTCACAGTATTTCGATCTCATTCGACTCATTGCCCCCTCCCCACATAGGATAGAGATAGAGTATCTCACTCAACGATTTTGGTGACATCTATCCTCAAAGAGAATGAACAGAGGGCATTGAGCTGAATAATCTCCGGTGTCGTTCATTAATAATGTAACACGTATAAATCAAACGCTTCGAAACATATTCATCTAACTGCTGTTGGGTTCATTGGAGAGTACCATTTGGAAGCAAATCATTTCATTCGGTACCTAGATCGATTCCATTCGGACAATGAGAACCTGAAGCAGGTATCAGTACAAATTTTAAATAATCTGAGCTGTATTCAGCCGTTATATCCAAAGGACATTGATAATTATCATATCATTTTATCACAGTTTTCGAAAGAACGTTATTTGGCAACAGCTCGACGCCAAAGGCGGAGGGCAGTTGCCTAAAATAACGTGTTTGAGGAAATTGTGATAAAATTATGAGCTATTCACCAATGTTCGAGGAATATTTACAGATGAATTTTTCTCTCGACCTGACAGTGACATAATATAAGAAATGATTTAAATTGATCAAATGTCACAGACTTTCTGTCAACATCATGACATAAGTGATAACTAAACGTGAAAACAGTACATTGGTAATTTTCAGTGTTATTTTGGTTCAATCGGTTATTTCTTAACACATGACTTGAAAAATACAAATTTGATAGGACTATTCTTCAACCAAAAAAAAAATTAGTGACACTAATAAAACTCTCCGGTTGTAATATTTGGCAATGACCGCAAGAAGTATGTTTATACAAACGATTCCTGAAAAGTTCTTCCATCAGTGGTTGTGTTTTTGAAATATGAGAATTCGAAAACATTATCCTAAATACATCCGGACATATTTTTAATGAGTGGACATATAATAAAACTTATTTCACAAATGAACTTACAACAAACATAACTCATTAAACTGACAGTCGTGACAAACATTCACCAAAGAATCGAAAGATTTCGTCAACGGGGCAGTTATCACTGCCATGTTAACTGCTCGACTATCCAGAATGGGAATTGGAACGCATCCCAAGTTGCGAGAATAAATTCATTCCGACATCTGCAATGAATGTTTGAAAGTATCACTTCATATTTCAAAGTTATAAAAGCGAGTATAAAAGTAACTTTCCTCACCGGCCATATTAATTTAGACGAGACTCTAGATGTGAAGAAATCGAATCACAGGTGAGAGCTTACCTGAAACAGAAAACAATCAATTAAAAACTGAAAGGAATCAAAAGAAGAATTAACATATATAATGTATTAGTTCCAGTGGGAAAGGCAGCCGTCGGATCGGAAATGATCCAAGATTAAACCTTCTATGGGTACAAATCACTGCACTACCAGCAAAAATAATTCATGATACCAAAAAAATCCTTCACTATCCGGAGGGAGGTAAATCAGTAACCCTCCTTTCGGTAAATGGTAATTTTCATTTCACGACGTCTATTTTTTCCGGTTATGGTAATGTGAAGTACAATCGAAAGAACTAACTAATAAATGAAATCCTACAATATATATTATATAAAATATGCTCTGGTTAAATCAATTGACACAAAAAACAAACTATTCAGAAATACGCGCAGAGATCCTAATAATTTTCAACTGAAAATACAGTATAACAATTACAGAAATAAACTAACAAAGTTAATTAAAAAAGCCAAATTTGAATTTTATCAACACCAAATAAATAATAATGTCACTGATACAAAAACACTTTGGAAAATTGTGCGAGAAATCAGCACAACAACAAAAAATAAAACTGGCATAGTCGCAATCAAAAACGAATCCGGGGAATTAATTTCGGAAAAGAAAAAAATTGCAAATGAGTTCAATAAGGTTTTCACTGAAATAGGAAAAAAAATGGCTGAAAAAATACAAAAAGATGCAAACTATATACCACCTAGAAATATCTCCATGAACTCTTTTGTCCTTTTCCCAACTGACGTGAATGAAATAGAAAATGCCGTAAAAGGCTTGAAAAACAAAAAGTCCGCTGGCATAGACGAAATCCAAGCTGAAACCATCAAGTCTATTTGTCATCACATTAAAGAACCGCTTACTCATATTATAAATAACTGTATGGAAAAGGGAATCTGGACTAAAGCATTTAAAGAAACTGTAGTAATACCAGTATTTAAAAAAGGTGATGAGACTTTAATCACAAATTTCAGACCAATTTCCTAAATAACGCACCTTACAAAAATTTTCGAAAGGATTCTTAAGAAAAGACTCACTGCTCATTTAGAAAAATATAATCTGATATCTGACCAACAGTTTGGCTTCAGAGAAAATATCTCCACGCAAGACGCTGTGTTGTCACTTACCTCAAGGATATATTCTGCTCTGGAAAAAAATTTGCCCAATCTATGCATTTTTATTGATTTATCGAAAGCGTTCGATTCCGTAAGTCATGAACTACTCTTACAGACTCTGGAAGATATTGGAATCAGAAATAATTGCCTTGAACTATTTAGAAGTTATCTACACGATAGATTTCAGTCTGTGAGAGTGGACGACGTACAGAGCGACAGGAGGAAAATAGAGTATGGTGTTCCTCAGGGAACTGTATTAGGCCCTACTTTGTTTAGTATCTATGTGAATGGCATTTTTTCTTTGGGGAGTCGTGGGGAAGTGTTGGGATTTGCTGATGATACAGCAATCTTTTATAAAGCAAATACATGGCATGAGTTGAAAGTTATAGTAGAGTCAGACTTTCCTTTGTTGAAGAACTGGCTGGAACACAAATTATTAACCGTAAACTTAGAGAAGACATGTTATATGCCATTTAGCTGCAATAGAACAAATACTCCACCTTTCGATAGTCTAAAAGTGAACACAACTGGACATCAGCACAACATTCTGCCAGAGAAGAAAGTGAAATATTTGGGTGTTATAATAGATACTCACCTGAAATGGAACGCACACCTAAATTATATATGCAATAAATTAAGATGCATTATCCACAAATTCAAGTATTTGAAAAATATCCTACCGTTCTACCAACTAAAAATCTTGTACCATGCTTTAGTGGAAAGCCACCTGCGATATTGCATAATATGCTGGGGAGGCGCATTAAAAACACATCTTCGTCCCCTTGAAAATCTCCAAAAAAGATTTCTTAAAATAATTATGTCCAAAGAGTTCCGATATCCCTCTGATGCACTATTCCACGAAGCCAAAATTTTTGACATACGACAACTTTTTTATTTTCAAATAAATATCAAATATCGTCAAAATAAACATTTTAACCTACCTAACCATCCTTACTCTACGAGGAAAAGATATCATCACGTAGTTCCACAAATGCAGAAAGCCATAGGCCAACGAAGTTATCTATATATAGCAACAAAACTGTACAATACCGTCCCACAACATAAACAAAAAATAAGTAATCCAAAATCGTTCAAAAAAAATTTAAAACGATATGTCTCGAGTCTACCACGACGAAACATTTCAGACATGATATAAAAAAAATATAACAATAAAAAAATGTTTCGGTTCACTACCTTCTGATTTTCTCTATAGAAAGTATGTTATCGGGAAGATGAAATGTAAATATTTGTATTGTATTGATTTTACCCTTTTCTGTTTTTATCTTTGAATTTATTAGTAATACTGTATAAGCAATTTCTCTTCTCCCTTTCATTCTATTGTTCACCTATGTTTTTTGTAATATTGAATTATTTTTATTAGCATGCGAAACAAGTGATACTTGTGTATTTCATGAATATGCGAAACAAGTGTTTTTACACTTATCGCCTTCTGATATTTATACACGTTAACGTATTTTGTTCTTATATTAATGTATTGTGATTTCCTCAATAAATATCTATTATTAAAGCGTAATAATAACAATATCATCATTCACAGAATATAGGTTGATAACGAAGGTATAATTTCCTTATTATCAATTCATAACTCGTATCGATTTCTCGAGGACGGAATAATAGAGGTGAATGTTTATTCAAGTGATGTGATCAGAAAACTCCATCACGTTTTGTTCGAATTTTGTTGCTGAATGAATTTTGATAGCTGATTTCATGTTCGGATGTTTCCGTAAATAGAGGGTCAAAGACATAGTTATAAAGTGAATCTGTTATCAGGAATAAACATAAATGTTACCGCCATGTTAGCAGACTATGTGCTGATACACTTATGACTGGTTCATAGACCAGCCTTTTACTTTTAGTCCAACTTCAAGAAAATTCTCACAATGCTAATTAATTAATTAAGTAAAAGTGTCGTGTATGAACGCTTTCATTGATTAGCATTGTGAGAAACTTGAGGCAAAAGATAAATTGAAAATGGAAATGTTGTCTATGAACCAAGCATTACTTTCTCAATTGAAGTTAGTATTATTCATTGTGTGTGAAGTTATCTTAGGAGACCAAATTGACGCACTAGTTCAGCGCTCGACTCACGACCGAGTCTTTCTGAGTTCTATCTTTCAATAGGGCAAATTTTCATAAAAAATTTATTTTTGGTATCGAAGGAAGATTCATGAATGACAGGTCGGCGAAACACCTTACAGCAACACAGACTAGGCGTAGGAAGTTCATAATATCCAGTTGTATCAAATCTTCATTCCTGAAAGACTTCGGTCGATGATGCTTGGACCTCACAAATATCATCAAGGGACTGAATCTCAGAATCTCATCTCGGAATTATGTTCAACCATAAAAATATTACCAGTCTAATAAAAACAAAAATATCCTTTCAAAATTAATTCCAAGGTACCTCCATGGATTCAATGATAAAATAATAATTAGAATTCCAAACTATCCACACCGAGCGTATTATCCAGGACATCAGCATGTGCGGATAAGTAAGTATTATTATCACTTCAGAATTTTTCAAGATAAAATTGAAATAGAGATTCAACATGATGATTGCCAGAGTGGATGCTGACTAGTACCTAGTGGTATGCATATCATTACTAGCACAAATTTGTGTGCCAGATATTGAACTTTGGGAAATGCTAAATGCTAACAAAGACCTTCATTTTGTCGGCATCCAGTTATGCCTCGACTCATGCATGGTCAGCATCCGTTTCTTCTGCAAGCGGCGCTGGTAGGGTAGTAGACAGGCAGAAAATGTGACATAATTTGCACGCAGTGAAAGTCACTATCAACTTCAAAACTGAAAATAATCATCAGATACGAGGTGAAAAAGATTTTCGACAATAACAATTTTGGTAATTTTAAAATTATTAACGTAGTCGAAATAAAAGTTTTTTGAAAGACTTGGTGGTTGCCAAATCGAACCAAGTGTTGAATTTGTGCTTGACCAACATAATCCTTTCTATTGTCGAATCAAATATATCACTTATGAAAAAACTCTTGGCAGCTTCCATCGCAATAACTGGTTTCTCTTCAGGCGGGCTCGAGCAAAAACCAAATTGAGAGGGATTCATGGCTGGACGCAGCATACAGGGTGTAGATGATTTTTTTCCAAAATACAGGAATCTCCACACTGATCAAACCATTCCAAGTATGAATACATCTCCTATGTCTGCGACGTGTAGTTGGAAGAAATACGTTTCACACTTTCTGGCCGAAGATTATCTCTGAGAACCAAAAAACTGCTGCTATAGCATGTCCTCTGAGGCATTGTTAACCTGCAGTCTTTCAGTAAGATATTCAGGTTTTTCACAGGAGAGTTCATTCCACTTCTGGGTGTTCATTCCACACAATCAATGATTTGATTTCCTCCAGAATCATCTCGAAAGAACTAGCAGCTGCGCCACATCGTTGTTCTTCTAGCTAGCAGAATTAGGCGTCTCAAATCTGACAAGTATTCTTGCAGCCTCCACCTGATTTTTGTTACCGTGTTGTCATTTGAGGCCGGTTGAGCTGTTCTCGATATTGATCGCCTTATCTCTAATGCAGAAATGAAATACTCACTTTTATTTTGCTATTCGATAAGTATCGTGTGCAACATACCCTCTCTGACCCTCCCAAAGCTTCTAACAGAGCCGTAGCTATTTTCTTCGCCTGATCTAGAATAATAATCCGAACAACACTAGCCAGTTTTGTTATCTTCACTATAAAGATACAACATCTGTAATAACTGATAATCAATTCACTTAGACTACTCTTCTAACTGAAGATTCCAACACTTTTTCTAAACGCTCCTTATTAAACTCTGCTCTGCCCGATGAAATGGTCCCCTATTCGAACAGAGGAGATCTCTCCAGAACTATTCTCGCTTCGAACGACTGGAGCATTCGGGAAGTCGCTGCGAGAATCGTCCAGAAGGACTTTTGAATTTCGTGCGGAAAAATATTTATAAAAATTTTAATGGAGCGCTTTCAACTGAAAAGTCATCATCAGTGCTTATTTCTCAGGTGCACAAGAGCCAATAACATATGTATTTTTATGGTTAGGGCTCTTGTATACCTGACGAGTAAGCACTGATGACATTTTTTAAAAGTCCTTTTTTTTTCTGGGTATATTGTTCCGTACACACAGCTTGACAATTTTCACTCGGTATCTGTTTATATACCTGTGAATATACATTCTGTAATTGATTGTATGCATCAACTGTGTCAACATTTCATAAGTGGAAATGAGCTGAATACGAGTCGGAATTGAAATAGCGATAATACCTAATATAATAAAAACTGATGGCCCACGCAGAGAAAAATTGCAAAGATTCGGTTCAATTCGAAGTCCTTTCTGAGTTTGAACCTCCTCAAATCCTGAGTGCTGCTTGGGTGGCAAAGATCTGGGGGCGGTCCTGCCCATCATTCATTACATGAGATACAGAAAGCGCAATAAATAATCCATTCTTCATGAAATTGAATCGATAAATATTCTTTTTGCATGCACCGCTACCGAACATTTCTCATTACGTTTGTAGGGCAACAACCAATCAAACCATAAAATAAATAACTTGACATTTTTTCGAGGTACACTAATTGGATCGCAGCGTTTCATAAATGATTCCACAGTATGTGAGAAATTTCAATGACCATTAACGACCTCGATAACATAAATCAAACAAAACTGTCTCGAACGTATTTATGCGTGCAGACAGATGAAAACGAAAAAAGCTCTAATACAGCTCCGACTGACTGGTCTCATTATCATGTACGCAATAAATCTTTCAATTGGCATGGATAAAATCTGTTCGTGCTCACCATGTTCGAGAAAATCGATGGAACTTATTTCTCTGGGGAGAATTGGATTCGTCAGGAATTTTCGATGGGTTTTTTTGGTTTGTACGATTGATTACTCCAAGAATTATCTTATAGACCGGGAGGTCATGACATGTGACGTTCCACCATTTTTTCGTGCATGCCTTTTTAAGGCTTGATAACTAACCCTAAAATATCAAAGATAGTCGGGGTTTTAGCCCCCCCGCGCGTCCTCTTCATAAGGAAAAACGCTTTTTTTTCTGTACAGAATTTTCCGGAAATTTTTCACCGTTGGTCCTACGAGGGGTGCATGCCAATTCTTTCATAGTGTTTTTATTACAAAAACTTCAATTCTCACATCGGCATGTAATTTGAAAACACGGAATTTTCCTTAATTTTTTTTCAGGTTTTCATAACCCTTTGATCATCTTGGGCCGCTGCGGGGTGCATGCCATCAATTATTAGAGCTTCAATTCTTCCGTATATTACAATGGCATGCAGTAAAATATCACGGAAAAACACGAAAATTCGCTACTGAAAGAAAAGCGTTTTTCCTTATGAAGAGGACGCGCGGGGGGGCTAAAACCCCGACTATCTTTGATATTTTAGGGTTAGCTATCAAGCCTTAAAAAGGCATGCACGGAAAAATGGTGGAACGTCACCTGTCATGACCTCCCGGTCTATTAAATCGATAGACTGAAAAAGTTAATCGGTCTACCTTATTCCTCATGAATACACAAAAAGTGGTTGACTGGCAGTCAAATACTTGCTTCTATGTAAGCAAGCCATTCAGTGTCTTGTACCAAACCATTTGGGTTTCAATTCAATTCAATCGGGTCTGATTCATCTCATGAAAAAGAAAAAAACACTATTGAGTTGTATAGATATTGTCAAATTTCATACGTACAAATTCAATTTTGCATTAATACTAATAACATGTACGTTTTCGACGGAAATCCATAGTAGGGGAAGACCGGCAACAGTGGCCATGCGGAAACAATGGTCACCTCTCAATATTTTCTACTGTAATCTGTTTCAAGTGTAGTCACATGGAAGATATACATCCTCTTGTACGTCTCACTGCCGGATACAGTTTGATTCTCGGTATTTCTTCGTTAACATTTATAAGTGAAGGTGCATGTACGGCAACACCTTGCAATAACTTTGGTTAGTAGCTTTAGTTTTAAATTAACATTCAACGATTTGAAATTCTGAAAAACTTGTTTTGTGAGGTAAGCCATGTATATTCAAGGAATAGTTTTTCACTATGGAAGTTTATAACGATAACTTCAGAAAAGGATTTTTGAATAAACATTAAAATATGTGCTTTCGGCGACAGTGGTCACCTGTTTGTGAGGGAACACTGACCACCACTTGATTCACCAAACTAAGAGTGGCCACTGTTTCCTACAATCATTTTTTTCAGACATAAACATGGCGAAAGCCTGTTCGTATGGCAATACACCAGAAATTGACATGAATAACGCACTTCATATGAGGTAATAGAGATAGGTTTGTTCCTCAAAAGTGTGTCAGAGAAATATAAAATTTCAAGCACAATATTGAGGCGCTACAGAGATGAATGCAAGCACAATCTCGAACAAATCGACTTCATAGACCTATTCTTACAAGTACAACCAAGACTTATACCCATTTATGAAGTTAACCGGGTATTTGACAAGGATGAGGAGCAAACTTTAACTAGCTATCTGCAAGCTTCACCATGGTCTTACACCCAAACATGTCAAAACCATGGCACATGAATTAGCGATTTCACACAAAAAGAAAATACCTTCGTCTTGGTCGAAGAATAGGTGCGCTGGAAAAGATTGGTTTACACGACTTATGAGACGTAACAAAACTGTATCAATTTGTCTCTTGGTCGTGCTAGGGGTTTCAACAAACACGTTGTTCAAATATTCTTTTCCAATTCAAAAATTTCATATAAAAAACATAATTTCAACCCAAGTTAAGCCTATAATGTAGATGAAACGGCCCTGGCAACAGAGGTTCTAAAAAAGTTATAACCACGAATTCTCTGTCGATTTATCTTTATATAACATTCTTTAGATTTTTGTTTGTAATCTTCAATCAAAATTAAGATTTAGTTTTATTCAGATTCATTGTTTATTATGATTTGTTAGTAGAAATTAACTTAAACTTCTGTTAGATTTGTTCTTTTTGTGTTCAATAAAAGCAATATTACATGAAAAGTGAAGTTATTGCAATGAAAAGGTGGTGTCCGCTGTATACCCCATTGGTGGCCACTCTATCCTATATAGAGGGTACAGTGGTCACTTTTTTGTTAAAAATAAAAATCAATGGGGAGGAACATTTTTTTTATGTTTCCAAAATTTTGATAGGCTATATTGTCGCTCTCAAGCCTTTGTTTGATTAAACAAATTTGGAAGGATTAGTATTAATTACCCACTGACTTAGAGTTATTCATGTCAAAAGATGGCCACTGTTGCCGGTTCTCCCCTACATTTTTTTTTATTTCTCATAAATCCTCTTAGGTCTTTCAATTCTTGGAAAACTTCAAATAAGTAACTATTCAAAACGGCACATGATACAAATATATTCCTTTAAATATTGTTAACAATGTCCTCCGTTCAATGATAGTGTGAACTATTTGATACGAAAACTAGTCGAAACGAATTTAATAGATAGTTCGAAACTGTATGAACTTCCAAAAAGAGGCAAATTCAAATTAAAATTGTAAAATTATATCTCTCATGAATTGCTTATAGTATATAATTCAACTAGCGCGGAGCAAATAATGATGTGGCCTAAATCACCGAGAGACTAATGAAAAAAAAATGTTGGAGTTTTTTTGTTGGAAAATTTTGTTACATTTCATACATATTTTCAGAAACACAGTCTAATAAATATTCATACAATACAGTTGAGAGGTTTAAGTCAAATTTGTTTAGATTCGAAAGCTATTTCGACATAACACACACATTCGTAGTCGCTGATAGCTCAGAGTAGTTGTTCCTTGCCTTCTTTTTTTTCTATGTAGGTAAAGAACTGAATTGGAAATATTTGGTGGTTGACAGCAGAGAATAATGACTCATTAATCACTAGTGAATAATAAGTATCATTAAGGTCGAGCAAACAGACGTATAATGGGTACACTTTACAACAGTCGTGGACAAAATTAATAACAGAAATATTGAACCTCAAATTGAACTTAATATTTCTTGAAAAAAGGGGTTCTTTATTGAACTCATGCAACGAAATTTTCATTCATCATTCTACTAAAGAAGAAATGAAAATCACAAATGTAACTGTTGATTTCTGAAATAAACTACAGTTGGAAAGTTTGAGGAAATGAAACAGAGGGCAGCTGACGGGAAAAAATCAACACGATGCATGTAACAAATAAGTGTCTTTTTTTACTCAGCCGATACATCCCTAATAACGGCCGATTTCCTTTAGTCATTTATGGTGGAAAAAAAAATCGCAATATAGGACAGGATTGAAACCCAGCAAGTTTTTGTTTGATATACATCCATGTATACCTACTGGCATTGAGGAAGATTCATTAGGCTGAATAATTACTTCGAAACGGTTCAATGTGAATCATCAACTGGTACCGTAACATGTGATTTGCGTGGTGCTGTAATGGAGACACTATGGACTTCTAAGACAAATCAAAACTATTGAATCAAAATGCTTCCCAAAATTTCTAGAGCTTTGATATTTCGCCAACAAATTTTTTGTTGCCAGAATAATTGAAGATTTTCTGAGACTATCATATTGGAAGAGAAGGTTCATTAAGTAGGAGGCCGGAAACGCATAAAATCAGTAATACCAAAATGTATAGTAAGCAGAGGGAATCAAAGAGAAATGAGACATCGTTTGTTCCATTATTTGAGAACCCAATGAATAATGCGGCTGTCTTCTAAATTGTTAGCATTGACAGAATTGATGAGACCTCTCTTCGTACAAAAAGGAGTAGAAGTATGGGTCATTATCCCCACTTGTACTGTCTGTAGATATATCTTTTGGGAACTTAAATAAAGTTTATCAACTCAGTTTTCTGCAAGGAGTCAGAAAATTAACGCACCTGTCGCTGGTCAATATAATTTTTATTATTACATGAACAAATAAAAAATATTGCTCGTGCAAAATAGTTATTTATGTACCAAGTGCGTCATATAGATCCAAACGCCCAGAGGGTAGCATTCGGCTCGAGGACTTTAAGCCCGAAGGATGAATGTTGCACGATAGGCGTTAGGATCTAGTAACGCTCGTGGTGCATGAAAGATTTTATTCTTCACGAAAAAATTATCTTAAACGAAGTTGTTCACTTCATACATTTCTTCTCATAGTATTACTGCGTTCTGGTCGACAGCTGATCACGAGCTTCTATGCAGTTGCCATGGAAACACCCAAATAGCACACGACGTCCTGAAGACGAACCACTTATGTCCCAGTTACGTCGATACGTCCCGGGACGGATAGGAGACATTCGAAGAACGTACATTACCGGATGTACCATGTATGTACTGGTTAGACGTCCCATGTAGGTACATACTTGGTCCCGTTCCAATCGGAATGTAATAAAAACGTACATGCTTGGAAGTACTATGTACGTACTTTATTAAGTGTCCCTGATACGTTTACATTAACTCCTCTTCAGGTACGTACTTTTCGGAATGAATTAGGGACATACCAATGACGTGTTTTTTTGTGAATCTCATGTACGTACTGCTCAGACGTATCATTTACGTACATGTTTGGAAGAACTATGTTCGTACTATTTGGACCTTCCAGGTGCGTACATATTGAGTCCCTTTCAGATACGTATATTTCGAAACGTTTGCGGGACATAATAGTAATGACGTACATTTTTGGAAATCGTATGTACATACTATCTGGACGTCTCGTTGACGTACTTTTTTGTACATACTGTTTGGACCTCCCAAGTACGTACGGATTGGATTCCTTTCATTTTCTACATTTCTGTTAGTATGTACATACTGTTTGGACCTCCCAAGTACGTACATATTGGGTCCCTTTCGCTTCAAGGGGTATTGGGATTTTGAGAGTGATCACTTAGTGTATTCAAACATATATCAATATTGGTAATGCAATATTCATAATGAATTATTCCTAAAAATTGGAAAAATTGAAACATCGACATGTGGTGAATTTAAATACCAGAAAATTACATACAGAAATTTTTGCACAGAAAGTTTGATACTCCAAAACCGCCATCACATGAGACAGTGATCCTTTAGTGTTTTCTCGAATATATTTCCATTGTTACTGAACTTTACAAAATTTTAATATTATCTCGAACAAAACTAACTTGAAGTCATCACATCTATAGCACCCAACTCCTTCTTAAAAACAAGTGTCTCCGTGCCGTAGAGCGTAACAGTGGTCGACTATAATATCTCCATAGGAAAGGTCGAGAGTTCAAGCCCCGCAGCAGCCAGGTCTTTTTCCAGGTAAGTATTCGGTTAGTTGGTTAGTACACGTGAATGAGTAAAATTTCCAACTTGACTATTTGGTAAAAAAGAAATGAATAATCCCGAATATGAAAACTTAGATTCATTAAGTGATATCATATGATATAACATTACGTTGTTTTCGAATATTGATCTAATATCGCCGAATGTTCACATTTTTTTGTGGCCACTATTGATATCATCTACAATATAAGGTTAATATTCCCGTAATATTGAACCAATATTGGTCAAATATGTTTGTTCTACTTGGGATAGCGCATACAGAATGGAAAATGTACGTTTTCGGAATGTCCCAAACAGTTCCCCTTTCTGTAAATTTCAGGTCCTGTGTGGACTAGAAAAGTACGTACCTGGGATTACCGACTATGCGGAAACGGTAAGTCGCAGGGAGGTCTTATGTACGTCTGTCGGAGACAAAAGTACGTCCTAAATACGTACAATGCATCCTCACCGTACATATGCAGTACGTCCACTGGACGTACTTGTGCTATTTGGGCATTGATAGGTTGGTAAGGGTTGTTCATTTAATGAAACGACGCTGCATTTTTGTAAGAATGGACAAGCTTGTCAGTGAAGGAAACTGAACAAGGATAAGGATATCCCACAAAATGTGACGCTCAAAGCTGAAAAAGCGTTAGGAAATGTACTGCCAGTGAAATCCAAATACTTCTCAAAGAAAGCAGATCTATCATCATCTAGTATTCAGATATCAGGATTAACTATTTCTACAGAGTCAAGTATCTCGATGCTAGGAATTACGATCAGTAAAAATCTTTCATGGGAAAGCCATGTGAGATCGATCGCTAAAGGTGCTTCCCGGAAACTTGGAGTTGTATTTCGTGCGAAGAAATACTCCACTTTTCGTCAGCTTCAAATGATCTACAAGGCTCAGATACGACCTGTCTTGGAATATAGTTCTCATGTGTGGAGTTCAGCACCAAAACATTCATTGAGGCTTCTCGATTCTATTCAGAGGAAGGCAATCCGTCCTGTTGTTGATTCTTCGCTCACAGACTCGCGCACTTCATTGGAACATAGTAGAAGGGTCGGAGACTTGTCTCTCTTCTATAGATATTTTCACGGTTGGTGGTCTTTGGAATTGTCATCGATCGTTCCACATTGGGCAATATCTACATGGATGACTCGACGGAGTACAGAATTCCCACCCCTTTGTTGTGAATTTGGAGACCTGTCGAACCTCTCTTGCTCAGGGATATTTTTTCAATAAAACAGCTGGGCTTTGGAACTCATTGCTGAAAGAGCTTTTTCCTGAGGCTTAACAAGCTTCAAAAATTCAAAGTGAAGGTTAATTCCTACCTCCTGTCCCTTGATTCATGCGGAGTTCTTTGAACATTCGATTCGTGTACGACCACTTTTTGAGATGGAGAGATGAAAACAGAGAAAATACCGCAAACGAAACTGTCTTAATGGCAAACTATGTCTTGGTCTATGGACCAAATACTCACAGCTGAAAGCAACATTGATTGATGAAGAAAACATTAATATATCAGCATTCGGTAAAACTCTGTTAATAGGGCTCCGCCTTTAAGAAAAATATGTTTTTGGAGAAACTTACGTATTTTGACTTCCTGAACCAAAAATTCAAATAAAAATTTTGGGGCTCTTAACTAGTTTCGGAGATATGGCCCCCTAAAGACAGGGTTTTACGCCTGTTTCCTTTTCAGCTAATTCCGCTTGAAATTTCTCCTTCTTCCTACCAGCGCAATATACACAACTGATTCCACCTTCTTCATCACTTCTCAACCAAATTATAAGCATTTTTGCATTTTTCACTGAAAGACTCTGAAATATAAATCGTCATAGGAATTCGAGGTTAGCAAAACAGTAGAAACGACGACGATTTATATTTTGGAATCTTATGGAATTATGTGCCATTCGGTTGAATCAACTCAATCTGCCTCAATTTTAATTTTACTCGAACAATATTTCAATCATTCATTGATGACGAAGTTTTCAATGTAAAACCAATAGGCACTAAAGTAATTCCAAAATAAAGTTTGTAACTTAAAGATTTCCCGAATGAAACAAGTTTACCAAAGAAATGCCCAATCAGCAGAACTGTATTGCTGAAAGCAATAATGGAATTTGATATTCCATTTAGTGAATTGATGAATATTTCTTAATGAAGTTCTTCATCAGCTACATTTCTATATGAATTTACGAAATGTAATTTACTCGGCTATTCATCCTATATTTTAAGTGTTCATATCTAGGAGCAATTCATTTTCGAGAACTTCACTAGCAAATGAGTTGAAGTACATTAAAAATTAATATTTGAGTGAACGATTGTATTGCGACAATTATTGATGAATTTCATATGAAGCTTCGATTCGTAGGTAAAAATAATACCATTGTGGTAATGTGAAATGAACTTAATATTTCAAGCTATTAGAGATAGATTCATCTATTCAATTTTTCACTCAATATATTGTGAAAGACATGCTAATTGTTTAGTGCCGTTCAATTAACGGGGAGGTTATACTAGCCGAACTGGCTAAGCGAATTTATTATTCGTCTGCTATCAAAGTGGACACCGTCAAGCTGAATTGCTCATCGAAGGTTATCAGATCGTTTGAAACGAAATCATTAGTGAAAGATTAACCAAAATGAAGGTTGTGGCATTTACTATCGACATGTGATTGATACATCTCGTAAAATATCCATACATATAGAGTTATTCAAATTCGACACTAACTATTGAACTCTCGCAATTTGCAATTCCCAGGTGGCGATCACCATAAGCTAATCGCAAACCTTGACGCAAAAGAAACCGTTTCCTGATTTTCCCATAGCAATCGAACTTGAAACCAAATTGATGTTACTGCTCCGGCAATCTGAAAATGTAAGACTTTTTTCAGTCTGAGAGACTAGCATCCCTTATCTACCGATGGTAACCAACGAACTCAAAAGATGACAGAGGGTGGAGATCCAGGAATAGAATTCGGTATTCGAATAACTTAGCCTGAATACAAAAATATCAACGGACACTCGTTTGCCCTGGTTTCTGTTGAAGAAAGTGGACCCAACTCTGCAATAGTAAGCAGACCTGAATAAGATAGCCGTACGAGGGGTGTTTCACTTCGGAAATCCAGTGTACAAATTTCAGGAGAATTCTTGTTGTAATCATGTTGAAATCCCACCTGAAATCCTTGAAGAAATCCTATAATCAACTAGAAATCTTGATTTGGTCTTCAAATTTTACGGAAGTGAAATACCCCTCGCAGCTATTATTACAAAGGGAATGACAACGTTGAAACGGTTTAATTCCTTGAAGGAAGACAATCCAGAACAAAAATAGACATATTATAAGAATTTGAAGCGTTTTCTCTTTCTTTCTCAGAGAAGAGAGAGTAAAAAAACTGGATTTCAGGACGAAATTACTTAATTAATGAACTTAAACAACGAAAGGCCTTGGTGTATACAAGTTTAACTGTTTCCCCACGTTGGAAAGTGACGTTGAAACTAAAGGAAAGAGCTCTAATTCTAAAACGCTAAATAATGATAGCTGCAGGTTCATCTGAGAGTTGGAAGTGAATTCAATTCATTTCCAGCTCAGATAAAAGCAGAATCATTTTGAATTGAATGACCGAAGGCGAGTCCATCAGACCAAAGACTATTATTCGAATGAACTTTTTCTGTAGATTGAACACTAAAGTTATGTAGGTAGCACCTGATCCTGATACAGATTTCGCTAACAAGGTTAGCATCTTCAGGGGAAGTGAAGTGAAACTGAGTCTGAAGACTAGTGCTGCAGCATGCCCATCGACTATGTCGAATGTTCTGCATTTTGCTTTGGTCGAAAGGTATCAGATTTTTAATTATGGGAAGTTTTCGACTTTCGAAACCGGTCTGCAAGTGTGTCCGTCCCAATAATTGAAAATCAATTCCTTTATTTGTATCGCCAGAAGCCAATGCAGGATTTTCTTCTGTGAAGGAACCTGCACTGGCACCAGTCGAATATAATGCAATGTCCTTCGTGTTATTACTCAGGGGAGTAGTTGATTTCTAACAGGTACCAACCAAAAGCTACTATGTAGGTAGTTCAAGGTTGGCATGAACGAGTTGTTCAAAAGATGATTTGAGAAAAACCTCCGCAGGTAGTGCGGGTAAGTCAGGTTGTGAGATATAAATATTACTAAGACTAGTCTTGAGATTCAGTCTTTTCCTGAAGATGCTAACCTTATTAGCGAAACGAGCGTTGGAACAAAACAGTTAGGGTTATTTGTTTCTGAGAAGTCTCAACATTGACACCAAAGGTGCCAATCTGAATGTTTATGAATTTTTCATTCACTACTTCAATTTACTTCCGAGAATGGTAATTTCGCACAAGCAATTGAGTTATGTGATTCCCGAAATATCGTGTAAACTCTTTGGTATCCATTCCATTCCTTCGGCACCAGAACTGTTAAGTCATTGTCATCATTACCTGTGGAAAAATTTTGAGTTATTCTCCTCTCATGGAGGAGAAATGATAGCAAAGATTTAGATTCTTTTCGTTGTTATATCATACGCAACATACTAATTTGGGTACAATTTCACTATCGATAGATATATATTTTTTTATTTATACTTATCCTTTTATGATGGCAATATATAATATATGCATATTTTACAAGCCTTTAAGGAATGGAGTTGAAAAGTATCAATCTTTGAATAAATGGAATAAAAAGGTAATGCCTTGTTGATTTCTGAGTCTCAAGACTTGAGAGTTGCAATGTTTGCTGTGAGTGAACAGCAGTCTGAAGTTAAGAACTAGGTATGCAGGATTCCAATTGGGACTTCTAGAATCCTGCTATCGACGAACCTCAAAATTTGAAAGTAGTGCGACATGCTGATTAAAGAGGTCTTACTTTTTAAAGTGCGATTCAAAATGAGTTTTTTATCTCTGATTAAGAAATTTCTGAGAGAATAATAAGTTCGATATATGAATTTTGAGAGAGGAGAAAAGAAGGTGGGTATTCGCCTCCTGAATAATTCTCTCGTTGGTGTGCAGATACCGAGAAACCGATAGGAAAATCACAGTAACAGACGGCAAAGTGGTTGTTACCGACGTTCTGTATCCGCATTCTGCTACGAACACGGTCTGCATTAGGATGCCAGTGGCGCACGACAATGCAAAGAGTACGGGTCATTTGTTACGTTCAAAACGCTGTGTTTTGACAACCATCGCATCGCACTGAATCAACAGTTCTGTTAATGATTTTCAACAGGAATGCTTCGGTTATATTGGACCAAATCAGCTCGGGAGGCAGCGTAGCAGTTTTATAAGTGATTTCATGAGATATACTTATTTCGAATTGATAGTTTTTTATATTCATTCAGGGTAATACCACAAGACTTCAAAATTGTATCAAAACATTTTCAGTTTCGATAGAAAAAAAAATACTATCAATGGCATGAGAGCAACCAGTTTGATGAAACCGTGAGACAGTGGAACGAGATCGTTTATCTATTGTTTTTTGCTTGCTTGATTGCAGATAATTACAAAATTTCGAGAAATGAAAAATACTTACCTTGACATTTGAATCATATTTGAGTGTCCCATTTATCAATATGTATTTATAAGAACTATCTCATTTCTGGAATTTTGGGTTTGGGAGGTCATGATGATTCTTGGTCAAGATATAGGTAAGTACGTGGAAACGTACTGGCATGCGTGCTCAAGCTCCACAAATAATTGCATCTTTTCCTCACAGAGCACAAACCAAATTTATCATCGGTACTTATAGACTTCGATTGGCTTTTAAAATTAGCTTATTCGAATGACATTTTCGATAAATTCAATCAAGTCTAGGCAAGGTAGTGTCTCTGATATTTTCAATGTTGAAAACAAAACGAAAGCAATTATTAACAAGATAACACTAAGAACATGATAATATGGAAAACAACAAGTGTAAAACGTTGAAAAGATTGACATATAAAAAGCATAAATGCTATTGCTGACGTCAAAATTCGAATTGGACATCACCTCAGCTCATTGAAGACCAGCATTAGAGAATCATTTCCACCCAGAGACAAAATGTTGGACTCGATCCTCGACATTCTTTCGTTTGATGTTTTTGGAACTTCAAGCAAACTGACAACATTCCAGAAGGAACGAGTGATTTAAATTTCATGTGGAACGACTCAACAAAAAGTATTTGGGTGCTAAATTGTAATATTTTTGGATCGGTGTTGGAAAGGAGTATTAAGAAGAGGCATTACTGTGAAAATTCTTATTGGATTTTCAACCATATACCTATATAAGAACTTACATATACAGGATCAAAGTGAATGTTGAGGATCATTTGCGGTTATATACAAAGTTGAGACAAACATCGAGGAACTATGTAAAAAGGAACAAGCTCATCCTTGTCATTAGTCTTTGTTAATATATTTCGTTTTTGCTGTGGAAAGGTGTATGTAATTCAGCTGAACCACCTCCGCCCCATAAAAAAGATTGAGAACCCCTGCTACAGAATAACAAATATTTGAATCATTGAACATAAATTCACGGAAATGATTTGAGATCACTCATTACATAACTCTTATCTATGACACGATAGGAAATCCTTTGCCTGTAGCGCAATATGGAATCATAATTGTTCTCTTCAAGTAGGTATAACGAAACTTGTGCTCAGTACTCAAAAATCCTCAAACGAGATTCATTATCAAGTCAACCGTTTCAATCCCATTTTCTTGACTGATATCAGAAATAATCATTCCATTTTCATCTGCTACGTCTTAATTTTTTTCTGGAATCCAAAACTCTTTTCAGTGATGCTCATAAATTAGCTTTTCCATTATTTCATTTCAACAAAGCCAACAGTGGATTGCTGTAGAGAAACAATTTATTTCAACTTGGTCCCAAATGCCCGTTGGGTGCTCGAAAATTTTTTTTTGATTGAAATTTTCATTACATAGGTACCTTTAAATTAGTAGGCGGTTCAAACTGAAATTCCCACAAGAACAACGAGTTGCTGGGCCTCGAAAGTTTTTTCTCTCGAGATAGCAGGTAATTTGTTGGAAAAAATGATAAATTTTTCCTTGTTCGACTATTCCCCTCTCGATACTGAAAACAGAGGCTGACACGAATACAAAAAAGATAAAAATATGCAAATCCAAACAATATTACCATATAGTCCAGATTGGTATTGTTTCAGTAGGCTTCAGGAGCTTTTAGTGATAATAGCTTTATTAAGATCATTTACATGACAATATCAGTTTTAACGAGGTTAAAACAGGAGATAAAACAATTCATTATTCCTAATCTATGAGCATAATAAGACAAAATTCACCCCATTATCCTATCGTTCTAGGTGTACTCTTTCTGATCTTATTATTTTAAAATCAGAAGCAAAATTGATATCGCAATAGTTCGATATTCTATTGAAATTTTGGCACATTGCATATATTGATGCTCTGAAGACATGAATTATCTGTAGGTATGTCTGGTATGAAAATTGGGTACCTACGTAATAATTTGTGTGAAGAAAAATGGATGTGCTTTTTCTCCATGATCCAAGGCTGGGAAATTTTAACTCATCACATAACACACTGCATTATGCCTCAATCTGGATAAAACGGAAAAAACTACATTTAAATTGAATGATAGCCACTTTTTCAACAAGGTCAATAACAGGCAATATAATATTTTGAAATTGGGAAAGTTTTTTAACGCCATATGTCCCTATTACGAAAACAGATTATTATCAGTCAGTTTCAAGATTAGTAACCAATTCACGTTTCTCGCTGCCGGATCGCCCTCGAGCAGAGTCAGAACTGTTTGTGATTATCTCTGCGTGAGATAGGCAGAACCTGAATGAAGTTCGTTGCTCGAATACCAACTGCATCGGTAGTACCGTAGGTTTTTCTGGTAGAGTTGAAATATTAAATAGATACAACTAAAAGTCGTCCCTAAGAGCTACAGCTAGTAGTCTAAGAGCTCAAGACACTAAACCTATAATAATAGGGCTACCAAAGATCATACATATAATTCGTCATTTCACTCATAAAAGAACACAAATTGTCCCTGCTGCCATGTCTAGGACCGGTCAACGTATTTTGATTGCTCAACGTGACAGAGGAGGGGTAATATATGAAAAAGCCAGCCCCGTTATATGCCTTTTCAGTTGCTCCCGAGAGATAAGCGACACCTTCGCACCCTGGTTTCTATGAACATCGACTTCCTCAAAAAAGCAAAGCTTTTCTAAAAGGTCATCATTTTTTGAGTAAGAACAACCACCGCTGCCTTTTCCAAACATGGCCACGGCAGTGCAACTGATTTTGCGTTTCAATTCGGTTTCATCAACAATCGCCCGTTTACTCCCATTTGTACCATTGAAATACGCCAGCCAAGAAACAATCAATTTTAAGTGTTGTTGATTGTTTGAACAAATGAAATCGCATATTCAATTGTTGTTTTGTACTTTCCGTACACCAATATGGCAGTTGCTTTTCGCGCATTTCCCAAATGCTTCTGTTTCTGCCAGACACCACAAGCAGTCGAAAATAATCGCAACTGACTAAGTATTTGGCTTTGTCAAAATTGCATTGCTAATCCAGCAAAGCGAGAATCCAAAATATAACGATATTTTCATAAACATGAATGATCAAATTATTTGAAAAACCATCATTTTTTTCGTTCTCATCAATATTATTTCATTTTATTTTATCGTGTATTAAGTTTATTAATACGACGAATAAAACTTATAAGAATCATTTATTTATTTCAATAATAAACGACATAAGAAAGTATAAAACAACAATGGAAATGGATGGAAAATCTAAAAATTATCGCAAAAACATGGGATTTCATTTGTTTGAACAATCACCGACATGTAAAATACATTGTTCGTGGTAGTGGTTAAAACCGAATTGAAACGCAAAATCGGTTATTCCTAGGGGCAATCACAATACGAGAAACCTTAACAAAAAATTCCTGTAATTTTTTTTTAATATCGTTGACCGGTCCTTGACATGGCAGCATATATATATTTATATATATGCGACTCACAAAAGCTTCCCAATTCCTTGAAACCATTACTATCCCATCGAACAAATCCATCAATCAATCCTTTTCCTTTTTGGTTTGAGAGTTGAAACTTTTCCTACAGATGAAATACCCTAACACCAAACTGAGACCTAGGCCTCGCCACCAAGTCAAGAAGTCTCGAGAATGGCTCCAAAGTGGGAGCCGAAACGTTGACATAAGAACAATTCCAGACGCGGTTCAACCGGAAGCTCCAGTCAGCATGCAGTTTCCTTGACGACGTTTCGGCTCCCATTTCGGAGCCATTTTCAAGACTTGGTGACTGGCGTCTAGGTTCGAGTCGTTTTACTAACTAGGTTTCAACACTGGAAATCAACGATTTCATCATCCTTGATTTCCAGTGATGAAACCCAGACTCAGACACAAGGTCACCCAGTCTTGGAAATGGCTCCGAAATGGGAGCCGAAACGTCGACAAGGAAACGACGCGGATGAGCCGGAAGTTCCAGCTATTACATTTCCGCGGAAGCCTATCTGAACAAATATATATATATATATATATATACATTTCCGCGGAAACCTATCTGAACAAATATATATATATATATATATATATATATATATATATATATATATATATATATATATATATATATATATATATATATATACAATACTGTAGTTTTTTTGGGTGAACAGCAGAACGGAAGTGTACTCATAACACCAGTTTTTCCAATATTTCTATAATGTTTATTGCCATCTTCAGGGAAAAGCTACAAATTATTATTTCAAGTTATCACATCGAATAAACAGTAACAAGAACCTTACTGTATTTGAGGTTAGTCGTATTAAAAACGTTGGTAAAGTGATATAACATGTCACAGACGAAAAATATGTTCACAGTTCAATATTAAAATTTTACACCAAGTAAAATGTTTAAAACGCCATTAAAATATTAACAGGATTAAAAAAATATAATTGCATATTCAACAGGTGAATACACATAAAAGTCGAACTTTAACGGTTGAATATGAATTATGAATGACATTGACAATGAAGTTTGAAATAACAGAGTTGACATGAAGTATGGAACATCTAGAAACAGGTGTGTGAAGAGACATCTGCGAAGATGGAACAACGCCAGAGTGAGAGAACACTGCTACCATCTATTCGGAATTGAATTTATAGTTATCAACATTATTGATTTTTGAAATTGAAATTTGAATATATATATATATATATATATATATATATATATATATAGATATATATAGATATATATATATATATATACCTATATATATAGATATATATATATATATATATATACCTATATATATACCTATATATATATATATATATGTATATATATATATATATATATATATATATATATATATATATATATATATATATATATATCACATACGGCGTTAAGTTCCGATTCAATTAATGGTCCAAAACAAATTCTAAGTTTCACTACACTGATAACAATCAGCTTTCACGAAATAATGAGTTCGTGTTTCTATATCGTGAGGGATTTAAAAAAATATTCGCTGATTCTCGATCGTTAACTTTGCAAAATCATTCGATTCATTGTGAAATATTGCGTGTTGGCGTTGAACGGGATTTTATAAGGGTAAGCCAATCATCCGCACAATATGGTCGAAAGTTGTAATATTTATGAATAAATGAATCTTTCATATAAGTGGTGGTTCTTCAGTAATAGCTAGCGCACTCATCTCGATACGCACTATATAAAGTTAGGCACTAACATGATATTAACGACGAGATTGGAATCTTCCAATTTAAAGTTAAGACTTTTTCTAGGGGTCAATTAGACTAACACCAAACTGATACTTTTTGTAGCAGACGCGCGTTGGCCAACAGGGTGAACAACTCCAGGAGAAGAAAATTGATACTGAATCTACTAATTATTCCTATCAATTTTTCAATTCATTAAATATCTTCATCAGTCCCATATTGCTTTAACTAATTCTACGATCACAGAGAGTGTAGGAATAGCAAATTTTTGTTCGTTTTTCGTTAACCAGCTGACGAACGTCAACCCTCAGAAGTCGAAACTTGTGCGAGCAATGGATCAACGAGGCCTTACCTTTTAACGTGCGATTACCCAGCACGGTGGCCCGGCGAGGATTCGAACCCCGGCCTTCCGCTTGATAGTCAGATATGCTAACCACTACACTACCGAGACCACAAATTGTGATATATAATGAATGGCAATAACGGGCGTATCCCTTTTAGCCCACTATTCAGTTCATTGCTGAGAAAATGAATGATTTATAGACGGAGTTCATATTGGTCCAAGAAAAACCCTTGCAGATAGTTCTTACTTGCAGGGAGGACTGGAGGAACTACTGAGTGCAGACAGACCATTGCAGAAGTCGAAACTTGTACTGGCCATGAATAAACGAGGCCTTACTTTTCAACGTGCGATTACCCAGCTCGGTGGCCTGGCGGGGATGCGAACCCAAGTCTTCCGCTTGAAAACGGACACGCTAACCCCTACACTGCCAAAAAAGACTCTTCGTCAATAGGAAGAGCCAACAAGCTGTTTCTGGTCTGGATTCCTGGTCATACCATCGTCCATAGATATTCTAATAAGTCTGGTAACTCCTTTGATGTGGTTAAAATATGCCGCTTTTTTTGCGAGCGGTCGTAAATCATACGGGCTACAAGCAGAAATACGTTATACGAGGGTCAGTCAGCAGCGCGAACAATATGTTTACTCGAAAGTGTGTCTACGAGGGTCAGGCGTCAAGTGTTGATCATATTCATTATATTATATATTATTTATGTTTTTGTATGATCTTTCATTGAGATGATTATATTATATGAGATTCTAATAACAATAAATTGGGGAATATTTCGTTGTAATAACTGCCATGAATCACCTGATTTCTTAAATTATGGGCAGCTAAAAAGGTGAGATACTTATAAAGGGACTTCACAATGAAGAAAAAATGAAGATGAATAATCTTTATTTACAAATTACCTAATTGAATGGTGATTTGTTGTTTTCTTGAGTATACCCTAATAGTATAATTATAATCTATTCAGTACTTTGGCATATATATATTCAGACACATTTCAAATATTTAGCTGGGGGTTGGTTGGAGTTAGGTCGAATAAATGAAACTACTATTATTTCTTTGCCGACGTTTCGACTTGTATAAAGTCATCGTCAAGGTACTACAAAGTTACAGTAAATCAGATATACATACACACAAGGTAAAAAATTATTGAAATTTGCGACAAGAATCACTTCTGCGAATGAGAGGTCAAGATTGAGTACATTAGTTTGGTACAATTCAATTGACAGTAAAAATGTAAAAATAGACATAAACAAAAATTAAAAACTGCAGGAAACGGTTGAACTCACATAAATTTCTGGTTTTCTTGTCTATTGAAATAAAAATTGAAGGACATTTACATAAAAATAAAAATTCCCAGTTTTCGATACTGAAATATATATTTTGTTCATATAATATATATATATATATATATATATATATATATATATAAATCAAAACTCTGTTTGAGTGCAGGAAGTAAGTGAGTTCCTAATTTTATTTTCAACGGTCGCTAACACAGTGGACTTTTCGTCGGTCAGAAATATACTTCTGTATATTTCAGTATTAAAAACTGGGAATTTTTATGTAAATGTCTTTTTATTTTTATTTTAATAGACAAGAAACCAGAGATTGGGTTCTACCGTTTCCTACATTTTTGAAATTGTTGTTCATGTCTCTTTTTACATTTTTACTGTCAATTGAATTGTGAGAGTTGCTCGAACCACAGTTATATTACCTAAAACTCTAGGCGGTTTGTCTATTCAAGATCCATGGATGAAAGCAAACACACTCCTGATGAATCGGATGAAGAAAGATTTCCAAAACGGATTAGATTTATATGGGTTTTCGTTCAGTTACATAAGCAACCCACCTTTTCCAAACAGCTTCCCTCATCAATTCCCTTATCTTCGACGATTTTTTACTGAAGCCGCCTATATAGATATTCAGACCATAACAGACCAAAGTATAAATTCGAAATCTTTGTATCATACAATACTGAACCAGAATAAAAAATTACCGTCAATCGAAAGACAAGCTTGTCTGGGAAACAAAAACTGGACTCAAATTTTCACGAATATCAATAACTCAATTCTCAACCATGAACATAAAAGTTTAATTTACCTTCTCATTCATGATGCTTACCCGCTTAAGAAAAACTTGCTGAAAATAGGGAAATCTCTTACCGATAAATGCTCAATTTGTAATATACATATCGACACTCTTCATCATAGATTTTCATGTTATGACGGGGTACGACACATTGCGGTTTTTTTGATCGACCTGATAAAAACTCTAACTGGTTCGAGTTGTGAGATATCTAACTTGTTAGATTTCAACTTCACCTTCAGTAAAATTTTGAATATGTTTGTGATTCGCTGTGTGGCAGTATCTATCTCTTTTATTATCAACACCCCCTATCCAGCCACATTAGCTGATTATAAGGAAGCTCTTTTCATGGGAACCAAATCCCTTACAAATTATAATTCCAATCTATTTGAGATTATACGAACAGTTTGTCGACAGTAACATTAGTTCTAGATTATATACCTATAATTCCTGTTTATATGAACACAATTATTGATTATAGATATTAGATGGAGCTTGTATTCTACCATGTATTGATTATTGATATAATATTTTAATAAAAAAAAAAAAAAAAAAAATTGTACCAAATTTACTCAATCTTGACCTCTCGTTCGCAGAAGTGATTCTAGTCGCAAATTTTAATAATTTTTCACCTGTATGTGTGTATTTATATCTGATTCACTGCAACTTTGTAATGCCCTGAGGATGACTTTATAAAAGTCGAAACGTCGGCAACGATATTAGTGGTTTCAGTTCAGTTGTTCATTTAAACATTGAGATCTTATTTGCCTGTTTACAAATTTGATTGTGTAATAGATTGGAACTCTTGTAAACAATGAAAGTAAATGGTCTTTGGGAAAATTGCTACATGGATGGCTGAATTCATTAAAATCATCAATCATTAAAATTCGAAACAAAAATATTTTCTAATTGTATTAAATACTTACAAAAATCATTGGAAGGGACTGTTAAGCCACCAAATATATTTTTACTTTCTTTGTAAGCTTTGAGCTCACAAAATGAAGTAGACTTGTCTCTTTCGGATGATGAACAATATTCCAAACAAATATGACAAGAATGTTTAAAGAGACATCTACGTAAAAAATATCCACCAACATAGACCAGTGCATTTCCCTCCTCTGATATCAAATTCCTATAATCGGTTGATTCTATTTTTATAATTGAAGAAATATTTTCTTAATTTTTTTCCTGAAAACTTTCAATATTTTTCAATGACTCCGATGTTATATTACGCAAAATATCGCTACTGTCTTCTATAAAATTGCTGCCTTCTGTCTCGTGCAAATATCCTATAGCAAAAAGATTTTTAAATGCTCTGGTAAACTGAATGGCAGTTGGATTTCTAGCGTTTCCACAAGCATTTCTGATTTGACCAAAGTAATTCTCGAGACAATCCTGATTGAGATTACGCGTCAATAAAAATTTATAATTTTCAATTTTCATTATTTTCCATAAATTCAAAACGGAGGAGATAGTAAGCCTCCAACCAAAAATAAATTCCAGAGAATTCGCAACTTTCTTTCCCCATCAAAAAATGTTTAAATAACTACAAGAATAAAAGTTCAAATAGAATGTTCATTTCGCGCACTCAGTTTAACCGGCCGGAACGATGCGAACTGTTCAATCGGAGACACTCTGTTAAACTGGCTCCCCCGTCAGACGGGCACTGACGACCGACCGGCCAGGCAAGGGACGCGCGAGGACGGACGGTGATGATTTGGGTCGCTGCTGAGAGTGAGCGGACTTATTAGAATATCTATGGACGATGGTCATACTGGAAGGTAACGAGTTCGCCGACAACCTTGCAAGGGGAGGGGGCTGCAAATTGTTTCATAGGACCAGAACCCGTCATAGACATGTATCATGCTACGCCAAACAAACCTGGACTGCTAGAAGAGTTTTAGACTTCTGGCAAAATCTACAGGCATGAGCCTACTCCAAAGCATTACTTTATCCTTCGAAGTACGGCACCAACAAATTATTAGATAACAGCAGGGATTACCTACAATGTCCCATAGATCACTGTGAGTTGAAGTCAAAGTCATTCCTAGTTGGCATGGCACGGATTCTAGTAGTTCAATAGCCAGGATCATCACGTGTCCTTATGGACTGATTGTTTTGATTTTAGAAACACTTTTAGCGCTAGCAAGTTCATTAATTTCATCTTTAAGCAAACCATCATACTGCAAATAAAATCAAGACTACTCCATTGTAGATTCAAATCTTCAGAGCAAAAAAGCAATATCTCATCGTTGCCAACTCATTTTACAACGTTATCGTTCTATTAGATAATGTCACTATCTCGGGCAATATGTTCATTTCCTATAATAATATGAATACGTAATTGCGGTTCACATAACGATGAACAAATCAACGTGAATGGAGAAAAATAATTATACACCGAATCATGATTTACACTGATACTTCGATAATCAAACTATAAAAGGTGAGAACAAAAAGCGAATGGTCACGGCGTGTATTAATAAACGACATTAGCGTCAACTTTTGACAAGTTGTTTCCTTCTCGACCGACAACTTTTTACACTTTTACTGCTGCTGGAACGTAATTATCAACCCGATTGCTCCCAAATTATTCTTCGGTGCGATCAAGTCGTCGTCAGTCGAATGTTTATCACACTCCAAGGCCTGTTTGATTGACGGCCTGGAAATTCGATATTCGATTCCGCAATGCACACACACTGTCTCTCGCAGATGTGTGTTAACCCATGAGAATTCGATAAAAAATCACAACATACGGTTATGTCATTAGGTACAATTTTTTTTCGAAGTTTCCATTTCAATCTCTGATCCTCAATAGTAACTCTGAGTTGGTAGCCTGTTGCTGCAATCAAGAATGTGCAATTATTCCTATCAATTACAATTACAGAATATTTGGTCATGAATATAGGTACAAGATTCAATGAATACATATGGTTTGAAATAATTGTCTTCGAATAAAATTCGGCAAAGCTAGACACACAAGAACGATTCAAGGTCCATCTTTGAGATTTCGTGATTCATTTTCCAAAAAATTATACCGAAGCAAGGTTCGCCTTGGCACTTCTTTTTCTTTTTTGTATCGCTCATGTCAAGACAGTATGGATATACTTGATTCGATGAGTGCGAAATTGTAATACTGGCTTTATGTATTTGGAATATGATAATGATCACTAACAATAAGTTCTCGGCATCAGATTAGCTTAATACATCGACAAATAATAATATCAATATATCAGTAACAATAATAGGTGATTCACCTCGTTAATACAAAATCCTGGAAATAAGGTCTCGATAAGAAGATTCAAGAAGAACAGTTCGGTTTAGACGGATATAATTTTCACCAAGAATGTTGGTTTCAATCAGTTTTCCAAACAAAAAAAACCGTGGTTCTATTTAGCTAGCTTTCATATTTGAATCACTACAAAGGTTTATTTTGTCAACCAATACAAATGAAAGGCTTTGTACGTACTGAATAACGGACTGACGGATCAATGCATATTCTGAAACGCTGATCGTAGAGACCTGATACTTGGAGGGTGTGTTCTTTGTATGGTAGAAATCGAAATTCTTTCCTTGAGGGGGTGAAAAACGGAGTCGAAGTTTATATGGGACAAGATAATTCCTAGGTCTAGTCTACTTCAAATATCGCATGAATATTCTGTGACAGACTTGATGGAAGATGTGTTCCGTATTTTATTGTAATGCATCGCCTAAAGGGTTAAAAGAGGGGTTTATAACAATATCGAGTGCGCCCCAGAAGTAAAGAGCTCTGATAAACCGGATGAAACATAGTACTTAGAACTAAGTACATAATGTAATTGTATCACAAAAGGACAACCAAACACAGGAAAAAGTTCGCCCAATAGATAGTCTATAACATGTACGCATGGATATGAAAAGGGCGATCAATGAAGGGCGATCAATGGAGATGACCTTCACCTATCGAATTATGGGTAGCCTTTAATGGACATAAAAATCAATTTTTTGTAGTGATAAGTACTACATTATCTCGCAATGAAGGATATTAGCAACGAAATGTCATATCTGTATATTCCCATACCAAAAAAAAATATCGAAGCAAAATTACCTTGATTAATTATTCAAGGTTCCCCATTGGACATTGACTAATTCGTTCGGAGTAATGCTGCATGGCGCCAAGGAGTCAATTTTTATGTTTGTTTTGTTCTTCGTTAATATTTGCCTTACAGCAAAAATTGGTACGTGAATTGGTCGAGTGGGTTGGTTTGCTTTGGCCGGCGGATAGAACAAATATTGGAATGTTGCGTAACAGATTTGATTCGCGGTAACGTGGTATTATCGGTCGGCCGTTACAATGGGATTCGGTGAAATCACCGCAAGCATTTGTTTCTGAGTAGTGTGCCAAGCGATTTCGATCACAGTTTCACTATTTTCGGAGGTATCACTATCAAAATGCGGTTGATCGAATTGTGACTGAATTGATACCTACAAAGGATTCGAAAACTAATTCGATCCAATGAATTTATATAAAATTAACCCACTGAGATGAAACTTTCCTCAGGCAGCATGGTGAAAGCGAATTTCTTCTGCTATCCTTCTTCCTTGCCATGATTTGAATGTGATAACGTTATACTGCGTGATCCAAGGCGTGATCTCTATCGGCATTAGCAATGTCTTCTGATAATTTACAACCACCATTCTGTCTGTTCCTGATGAAAATCTTGTTTTCACCCTATCGCAGGTCTTGATGTTTCACCGATATATTTTTGACCAAAAGATCAAGGAATTTCAGAACAATTTTCTGTGTAATATTAGTTCAATATGTCGATATTGAACGTGAAGTATTTGTTGTTTACAATGTTGTTCTAACAACGTAAGTATTTTCAGACAATCGGAGGACATAAGGTACAATGTTTGTTACAGGATGTGGAAGTTGTATGTATTCACTGTGAAGTTAATTTTGACTCCTAATTTCTGTCAATGTTTTTTCCAATTTCGTAGAAGGGTCGGAGACTTGTCTCTCTTCTGTAGATACTTTCACGGTCGGTGCTCTTCAGAATTATTATCAATCGTTCTTCTTTTGGCTATATCTACACGGATGACTCGATGAGTACAGAATTCCCACCCTTTGTTGTGAATTTGAAGACCTTTCTCAAGGATATTTTTTCAAAAGAACAGCTGAGCTTTCGAACTTCTTGTCGAGAGAGGTTTCTCCTGAGGCCTACAAACTTCAGAAATTCAAAGTGGATGTTATTTCGTATCTCCTCTCCCTTGATTCACGCGGTGTTCTTCGAACATTACAGGGCTTCCCTTTCATGTGAATATCTGCATTTAAAAAAATTCTTCCAATATTAATATTATAAAGTTAATATCTTCATCGATCCTTTACAAACTTTGTTCTCTTATGAAGATATTATTCTATAGCTTTTTTGACAGTAGTGTTCAAAGATATTTGCTCAACTTGAGTCTACATAGAATGTTGAATTATTCATCATTACGTTCGAAATTATTTTACATTTCTAACTCAAGCTTTCATAAATATTACTCAGAATCGAAGACAGAGGTGAACCTGTAGCCATTCCAAATTATTGTTGATGAAAGTCATTTCCGAAATAAAATATATTTTTTCATATTGTGGTATTTTGCTAATTTATCTCTATTATTAGAATGCATCAGTTGAAATCGAAACATTGGGAGAGGAAAATAGTTGAGCCAGTACTATAATATCTAATGGGAAAGAACTATTCCAATGAAATGAAACTAATTACATATTCCCTATGGTGGTGACCGTCACTTCCGAGGAACTTTCAACTACGAAATATGGAAGACACCCATATCCCATGTATGTCAGAAATTCTGTCGATGTGGGCCACCTTGTACATAATATTCTCCTCTGAATCTGAATCAGGCTATATTACAGCGATCCACTACTGGATGCCGACATGAATACACGTATCAAGATCCATAATGGTGCCAGTTCAATATATCTGTAATCCGATTAAAATAATAATACATCGATCCTATCAGCATACATAGTTAATTGACATGACTTATCGTGATCGAATCCGCAACCTTTCGTTTCAATAAAATATCTATAGGGTGATTAATGGTTCTTTGAATTTGCATCCGTTGAAGGAACAGATTGAATATATTTCATATTTATTGATGAGTTGGCGGTCTCTTCTGAGCGGTCACTTGATTTCTTCAGTCAGATTCTCAGTGGCGTTTATAATATTGAAAACATTCATTATTTACTTCAATGGTGGTATCGGTGGGATTGGGATCAATTTAATTAAAGAAAAACTAATGTTTCCTTGCCAACGTTTCGAATTCTAATAAATTCATCATCAGGGCTCTATAACAATGAGTTGCGTGTTAAAGTGGTATGATATAAATAAAATAAGAGAATGCCAACAAACTATTGGAACATTTTCAGGGGTTCAAAATGTTGATTATTGAAAAAAAATTTTAAAATACTCACCAAAAATCAGTTTTTCCGAGTAAAAATATTAAAACTAGGTTGAAAACTAAATTGATCCCAATCCCACCAATACCACCATTCATTAATTAGTTGAAGGAAAATGAAAATGAAAAGGGGGGTGGGGAGTTCGGTCAAGTCGTTTGGCACCCGGCTTATAATCGAGAGGTTTTGGGTTCAAATTTTCTAATATAACAGAGAATGTCTCTTTGTGGTATTGAGGAATGGCTCGGTTATGTTGTTAAACGGGTCGAAATCGATGGGGTAGAAATACAAAAGAAAACAATCCAGTACTACTTCTGAAACTGCAAACAATCCTTTCTATTATCAAGGGTTGGAAGGAATTGAAATTTCGATTGATCAGTTGATATTCCATGTGGAAATCTGAAAAGATGCATATTCAAATTCTTCCATTCTCAACTTGACCTCAGTATGTCTCGAAGCTGCATATCATTTCAAAAGTCAAAACTAACACGAGTTCATCTAGTCCTCGACATAGAACTTCGCTAGATTCCTAGTCAGTTGTCTGAACTTAATAGTACTTACTATTTCTCAGATACTAAGCTGAAGGTACTTGGATATTGGATAATTTCAGAACCTAAACCAACCAAGGCAGTATCTATTCTACATGACATGTTCGACAGTCTGAGACCAGAAGAACATTCATATTTTCCATTTCAATCAAGACTTAAAAGACTACTATGAGAAAAGTTGAACTGAATATTTCCCTCATATATAAAATGTCCCATAGGAGCAATGCAATTATCGAAAACTTACAGCGGTAATTGCATTGTATCAAGTCACCATAACAACCCATTTGAAACCGTATCGCTAGACGTCAGTAAACAAGACAAATAAATGTCAGATAGACTTCAAAAATGGAAAAACATTTCGCGTTTTGTGAGTACTCCATACAATCTATAGAGGAAAGTATTAAAGAACAAAAAATAACATTTTCTTGAGAATTTCTTTATTCGTGAAATATTCCAATGAATTACATTCTTGCATAAAAATGATCAGATAATTTTGCAATCAAGAGTGGAATCTTAAACAAATTGCATTCGGTTATTTTCATATTTTGGAAAAGAGCCCTCGTCCTTCGGACTCGGGCACTTCCGCCAAAAAATGAAAATAAACTCTTGCAATTTTTAGATATCACGCTTTCTTGCAAAATTATCGGTAATTTTTATGTACTCGTGCAATTGTAAACGAATATCTCCCTCATATATAAAATGTCCCATAAGAGCAATGCAATTATCGAAAACTTACAGCGGTAATTGCATTGTATCTAGTCACCATAACAACACATTTGAAACCGTATCGCTAGACGCCAGTAAACAACACAAATAAATGTCAGACAGACTTCAAAAATAGAAAATCATTTCGCGTTTTGGTGAGTGCTCCATACAATCTATAGAGAAAAGTATAAATGAACAAAAAATAACATTTCCTTGAGAATTTCTTTATTCGTGAAATATTCCAATGAATTACATTCGTGCATAAAAATGACAAGACAATCTTGCATTCAAGCGTGATATCTTATACAAATTGCATTCGGTTATTTTCATACTTTGTAAAAGAGCCCTCATCCTTCGGACTCGGGCACTTTCGCCAAAATATGAAAATAAACTCTTGCAATTTTTAGATATCACGCTTTCTTGCAAAATTATCGGTAATTTCATTGAACTCGTGCAATTATAACCGAAAATTATCCTCATTCCAATTTGTGACTCGGCGGTGGTTTGCTGGTTCAATTTGCGGTCGGGCAGAGTTTTCTGGCTGACTCGGTGCGATAAGCAATTATTCTTAGATACCAATTCTAGTAGATGGGATATCTATATACCGTCGAATATACTTATCAATTCGGTAGTACTGTGGGTTTTTCTGGGTTTCCGCACAGTTGAAATATCAAATGCGCTACCCTAAAACCCCTTAAAACGCCCCAAGCATTTCGGCACCCAAAATCATTAGCCAATCCTTGCCCCCACAAGGTTCTGCCTTCTTGGCGCAATCGTTATAGTGTTCAACAGGAAGAGAAAATAAAAATGAATGGATAAACATCACTTCAGAAAATGTTTGGTTGTTTTCACGAGCGGTTGGAACAGAAATACACTACTCAGTGTTTACAATTTTATTTTCCAACGTTTCGGCGATTGATTTCCGCCTTCCTCAGGGCTACAAAGATGGAAAAAGTTGTACATATATACATGCATAAATTATTATCAGACAAACTTCCGTGCAATACCACCTAGTGGTATTGCACGGAAGTAGTAGTAGTAGTAGTCAGTGAGTATAAAAACGATAATTTTACGCTAAAATTACGAAAATATGTACATTCAAAAGAATATGGTGTAAAACAGTGAATTTAATCACTGAAAGACATATGGAACGGTACATCCAAAATCAAATACGAACTGAAACGATTTTCGATGTACCGTTCCATATGTCTTTCAGTGATTATATTCACCGTTTTACACCATATTCTTTTAAATGTACATGATTTCGTGATTTTAGCGTAAAATTATCGTTTTTATACTGACTGACTACTACTTTTAAAATTAATTGGGTAAGTACACTCACTAGGTGGTATTGCACGGAAGTTTGTCTGATAATACTTAATGCATGTATATATGTACAACTTTTTCCATCAAGGCGAAAATCAATCGCCGAAACGTTGGCAAATAAAATTGTAAACACTGAGTAGTGGTTCCAACCGCTCGTGAAAACAACCAAACAAAACTGATCTGGACGTGAAAATTATCTTTATTAACTTCAGAAAATATTCAGTACTGAGTATTCCGTATTTCACATACACGTAATTACAGAAATTGCACTGTAGTTATATTTTTCCTACGCAAAGTAAACACTTCTAATTGTCTGTTTCCTCTTCGTTCCGATGGTACTTTCGTCGCGAAGATTACATATTTGTGTACGACACACAAGAGCATTGTTTGATTTTTTTGCAGTGTATAACAATAGAGGATCACCTTTCTCCTGACCTGAAAAAAATTACCGATCGTGAAGGATTGTTGCTAGGTGCAATGTTTTAGGAATGTGAGTTCATTGTTTTCCACACATAGCATTGATCATTGGAGATGATATACATTGTGGGCAATTTGATGTCAATGTCAAGTTGAGTAATTGAAATATCGATTAGGTTCAGATCATTATTCGACTTCAGGAACATGATATACACGAAGTGATTGATATGCTGTTATTATATGTAACGATGTCTTGTGCCTTATTGTCGTTAACTGAAAATGTTTTGGAAAATAAGTGATTGTTGTTGCTGTGAAACGGTTGACAATGATATGAGATTGATGTATGTTATGATTTGAGTTCTGACAATAATTATCGTCATATCTAGAAAGAGACAACTCATAATCACTGATTAGCGTTCAATGTCGATTAAAATATCAATTAGAACTATCTCATTTGAAGTTGACAAAAGCGAGGCATGAGGATAATTGCCATGAATTTTTGTGTTTATTAGATACGTTAGGGACTAATGGAAAATAATTCAAAATGAATTACTACACTTCTCCATACGGTTCTCACAAAAAATAGGTTTACGAAACCTATTGTACAGTGAAATACGTATTGCTAGAGAGAATCATACAAAACACTGTATTCCTTTTTGAAACATGGATTTTCAGTTATCAGTTATCGTCCAGTTCAATTATGTTGGAAATAGTTATTTATGCACCAAGGGTATAATGTAGATATTTATGGCCTGAGGGCGACGATCTTATAAGACCGAGGGCTTCTGGCCTGCACGGGCCTGAAGTGAACTGTTATTTAGAGAATAGAATAGAAATATCTTTATTCAGAGAGCTGTAATCCACAATATATTCAATATAAAGAGTTTATAATTAATTGAATGAATAGACGTCTCGACATAAAACAAAACAAAAGGAACAATCGTCAAATATAACATATTAAAATTGCATATTATCAATATAGCAGGTTATTAATTCCTCTATAGTATAAGGTTCCATTTTGTAAAAAAAGTTCCATCCGTAAGTTTCTGAACTTTTTGAAACGTGCTTCGGTTTCGATGTTTGTTTGCAATTTGTTAATTGATTTGATACAAGAATATAAAGGAGCTCTTTCGGTCTGCGATAGCGTATGTACTGGTATATTCAGGTCCACATTTTTTGTTTTGAGACTATGTTGTGTGCTGAATTGCTCAAATCTGTCTCTGTTTTCGAACATAAATACTAGACACTCACGAATGATATTCCTGGTAATATTACTATGACCAAATGGCAGAATTTTCCTCTGCAAAAAAAAAGAATGAATAAACACGAGAATAAACATCACTTCAGGAACTTCAGTACTGAGTATTCCATATGTCACATACACGTAATTACAGAAATTGCACTATAGTTATATTTTTTCTACGGTAAGTAAACACTTTCAATTTTCATACACAATAATTATCGTATTAAACTCGGTATTAAATAATAACATAGGATTTAATCAATGTTTATTGCTGACTTCCATTATCTATATAACATGTTGCAAAGAAACTTATATGATGAAAAAAATTAAATTGAGAGCAATGAATTACGAATAATGGAACTGAGTTGCAAGATGAAGCAGTCAAGTAGATAAATCTGGAACTTAGAATTTTTTGTTTTTTCGATATACCATCCGTAAAATTTATATCCTAAAATACTCTCAGCTGAATGCATTCATCTAAGAACAGAATATCAATTCCCGAATTGAATGAGTTTTCTTAATCTGAATAATTTGATATTTCAACATGAATATTTGAATGAAAGTACAATTATTATTCTAGGAGAACACGCTGTGATAACAGTTTGCTTTCTCTTGGCAATTTTAGAATATTACATTTATAGTTGATCACAAACAATATCAAATTCCTCAAAAATGACTGAACTCTTATTTTTCAAGAAAGTATAAGGTATATTCGGCAAATTTGACGTGGCTACAGATACATCATCAATATTTGAGTACTCCTTCGTTTTCAATGAAATTGCTACTATTCAGAATGATGTGTCCAAATGTCTCATTATATAAATTAGTTTCGACTATGACTTCGGGATTCTGAATATTATATATGAATTGTTGGTATTACGAGTGGAGTATGTATTGAAGCATTGTTGTCTTTTATGTTGAGGTTATGTAATTCGGTTTTCATTTCGGTCTCTTGTATCTGTTTATTTTATTGGTGAGTTTAATTAGTCATTAGTTATTCGAGTTGTCTTAGTAGAATTGAGAGTAACGTATGTTCAAAGAATAATGACACCTGGATGCCATTGTCATAGCTGCTGTCAGCTGTGAATTGTTATGAGTTGTAACTTTGGCCTGGATTCCATGCTATAAATCCATTAGGGTTCGACGCCTCGATTCTTTTCAGAACTGCCTATTCTCAATTCATCTCTTGATTTTCATCCTACAGGGTTTCTGCTCTGAAAATTCAGAGAGCATTTCAGAGGATTTGAGTTGTTATAAAGTATTGTGAAATATAGGGTACTTTTCAACAACATTTGTGTAATCTGAAGTATCAGCATCTAGTGCCAATATATGCCTTTTACCTAAACATACCACTAAGAAATGTAATGGAAACATTTCGGAATTGATGACATTCCTCGAGAAACACCCTGAATTTTATTTTGATCCGAAGTAGAGATAAATTTATAGAATGCGAAAAATTATCAGATATCCAAGTTGAAGGTATAATTCCGGAATAATTACTACTGCTCTCCTTAGGAATCCAATATTTGTAGATTGTTTACAACCTCATCATTCGTATAAATAGAATAAATTTCAATCGAAAAAAAAAAAAACAAATCGATTACTGACCGAATGATAATAATTCTGTGGTTATGCGTGTCATTATCTGATACACCGGAAAACCAATCTCGACAAGTTTCTTGCGGTTGAATTCATTCCGGACATACCTCAAGACGATTAAAATCATTATAGGTTTCTTCAAGACTGCTATGAAGAACTATTTTCGTTTCTATCGATCACTAATATGAATATGGTACAGGAAACCGATTTGTGAAGCACAAATTCATACAGGGTATCCGAAACTTGGTGGTCTATTCGACGATTTTGTAAAATGAAAACGGATGTTACTTTGATCTCGTCGCTGATTGTAAATTTTGGTTTACGGAACGTTTTTGGACAACCCTCTACGACAGTTGAACTGATCAATAAAAAGCGTGGTACAGAATGAACATTAAAACTCTATGGGGGTGGTTTCTGGCGGAGCGATTAATAGTGAGATATAATAGTCGGTGCTAAAAACAAACAATGTTATTAATTTAATTCCTTCAGTTGAGGCACTACTTGCGCCACAATTATTTCAACGTCGATTTTGACCGAGTCTTAATGAAATTGTATAATACAAGCCCTAGGTGATTATTCTATTTCATTCGCTCAATCAGACTAGACTATTTTTTCAATGAATTATGTTATGTGGAAAAAATGGATGGTTGGGATGACCGAGTCAAAAACGTAAGAAAGCTGAAATGATTAATCAAACAATAGAATCTTATACCGATAGACTTGAATTCGATATGATAAATGTGAATCTCTTGTTGATAGTAAAAAAGTATGTGAATCATTGAATCCAAAAACGACTTCTTTGTTTATCTCAATAACATCGCGATCCATATATCCATCAATCAAGAACCCAATATGAGCCAAATAAAAACTATAACGAAAACAGTTTTTCCAACCATAAGAGATTTTCACACGTGACGTCACTAGTTTTATTCTGATTGCAGGGAACAAATCACATTCTGGGACCAGAACCGATCGAGTGAGATCCTAAGAAGATAATATATTATATGAATCTGTGATTTATTCAACTGAAATCATCTGGAATTATAATGAAAGTCAATTATTCGATTAGTATAAATGTCGTTATTATTTCATTAAACGGGTTTCCATATTGTGTGAATAATGCCATATAACAGCATCATCAGGGGCACGGCCCAGCTCTTCAGGTTTTCTGACGGTCATATCTGAAGTTGAGCAGCGCCGAGCGCCATTAGTACTTGAATGGGTGACCTCATGCAGGGAAAGACCGCGTCGAGAACCCGTACAACTGCGGCAAAATAGCAAATCATAGCTCGCAGGCAATATATCAATGAGCACAAGATATATTGAGGATATGCCGTCCTTCGGAGGAGACGTAGAGCCGGTGGTCCCGAATCCATGGATGTCGGTGGAATACCAGAGGGTTCGGCACAATTTTTGGTTGGGGGAAGTGTGCTCATCGGCGACGGTGATTGGCCTTGGTAGCGGAAATAGGCCGACGTGAACTAGGGAGTTAAAAAAAACAGCATCTTCAGAGTGGAATACGAGGCAAACAGGAATGAGAGAACACTCTGTAGAATCCACACGTTTAACTGTTTCGGTTTCTTCAATGTCACAAAAATTGAACCCAACGATTATTATTTCAGTATTTTGCGCGGCATTCGGTTCAGGTTTGGATACGATGTAATATACAATTCTTATTGATTTATTTGGAACTTATCATTTGAAGAAACATCGCTAATCTATTCTGTTTATATTACAAATTCAATAAACAATCAAAAAAGCATTGCATGCTAGCAAGTGAAAATAACAGTTCACTGAACCCAGACCACCCGTATTCACAGTATCGATAAAACGAGCAGTGAAAAGTTTTCCGAACCCGTTGATGGATCATTAAAAATGAACCGAAAAAAAGTTATTCAACTCCACTTTTCAGTATTCCTCGAGTAAAACCAGAGCTTCTACGGAAAGAGATATATCCATTGTATATCGGATTTCAAATAACAATTCCAGACGTTTCTCGGTACGAAACAGCTTCAATTATGCAATATGAAGACTTCTCGCAACATCCGAGTTCATCGCGGAGTTGAGGCCTTCCTGGAAAGACAGGAGAGGAACTGAAGGCAGGATGGGATTCGATAAATTTTATGTTTTAAGGGTAGGTTTCGAGGAAATTTTTTTTAATATTCAATAACCTACGGAAGGATGAAGGATGACACACTGACCTCTTTTTGGCTTCATTGATTTTTGTGGTCTCGGTAGTGTAGTGGTTAGCATATCTGCCTATCAAGCGGAAGGCCGGGGTTCGAATCCTCGCCGGGCCACCGTGCTGGGTAATCGCACGTTAAAAGGTAAGGCCTCGTTGATCCATTGCTCGCACAAGTTTCGACTTCTGAGGGTTGACGTTCGTCAGCTGGTTAACGATAACGAACAATTGATAAAACAATGATTTATTTTCATCCTGATAATTCAGAATGATTAGTATTAGGAATACATACTCCTATAGAGATTTGTCAGATGTACCTAAAACATTTTGAAACCTCCCATAACTGGGAGAAATCCAAATTTTTGTTCATTTATCCAAAGAAATAATTTTTTCATTCTTATATTCACGGCTTCAATCCGATCACAGGAAAACAATTTTCAGCTATCCCAGATCAACAAAAACCGAGCCATTCAAGAGCATTAATGTATTTTATTGTAGCAATCGACAAAAAAAAAGAAAAAAATATTTTTTTTGCCTTACCTAGTAAAAATGAGATATATTTGAAATGAAGCGGGTTGAAAAAGTTTTATATGACTGCCTATTATTGAAACACGAGAGAAAAAAATTTCAGCCTATTCGATGTATTTTTGAAAGAGTTCTGATTCCAGATGAATGAAGTAAAAGTTATATTTCTTACTATCACGCGGAGCCAGAAGTAAACGTGATTTATAGTCATAAAATAACAAACACGATTTTGTGGCAAATATTTTCGACTTGATTTGACAATTTGCCAATTTGTTAAAAATGATATATCTGTGTGTGGATAAGACTAAGCGGAAACTTTTCATGCCATTTGCGTAAGCTGCTAGTGTATGAGTTGCATAGTTGTGTAGAGAGTTGTGTGCTCCAATATAAAACTATTCATCAACTACGTTCATTGAAGTGGTATTTCGACCTATAATCTCCCTAGATCATGATTTATTTTCAGAAATTTTTTGGAGTTGTGAATTATTTGAAAAAACTGAGAAATATTCAAGGAAGTGGGAGAGTCGGTAAATTTCATGCCGGAATTATCAGAAACTAAAATTAATAACGTTGAGTACGTATAATATGAATCGAAATCATCGATAGTTCAATTGGAATAATTGAAAATATTCCGTGAGAGAAAGGAAAGATGAAAACAAAAAAGGAAATGAAGTGACCCAGATCAAGGGGTGAATTCTTGATCCACTCGTTCACGGAACGTAGACGTTATTGATAGGCAGAGACCAACCAGATCTGTCCTAGCCATCGTCCATAGATATTCTAATAAGTCAGCTCACTCTCAGCAGCGACCCAAATCATCACTGTCCGTCCTCGCGCGTCCCTTGCCTGGCCGGTCGGTCGTCAGTGCCCGTCTGACGGGAGAGCCAGTTTAACAGAGTGTCTCCGATTGAACAGTTCGCATCGTTCCGGTCAGTTATACTTAGTGCGTGAAATAAACACTATATTGGAACTTTTATTCTTGTAGTTATTTGAACATTTTTTAAAGAGGAAAGAAAGTTACGAATTCTCTGGAATTAATTTTTTGTTGGAGGCTTACTATCTCCTCCGTTTTGAATTTATGGAAAATAATGAAAATTGAGAATTATAAATTTTTATTGATGCGTCAATCAGGATTGTCTCGAGAATTACTTTGGTCAAATCAGAAATGCTTGTGGATTCGCTAGAAATCCAACTGCCATTCAGTTTACCAGAGCATTTAATAAACTTTTTGCTATAGGATATTTTCACGAGACAGAAGGCAGCAATTTTATGGAAGACAGTAGCGGTATTTTGCTTAATATAACATCGGAGTCATTGAAAAATATTGAAAGTTTTCAGGAAAAAAATTACGAAAATATATCTCCAATTATAAAAATAGAATCAACCGATTATAGGAATTTGATATCAGAGGAGGGAAATGCACTGGTCTATGTTGGTGGATATTTTTTACGTAGACGTCTCTTTAAACATTCTTGTCATATTTGTTTGGAATATTGTTCATCATCCGAAAGAGACAAGTCTACTTCATTTTGTGAGCTCAAAGCTTACAAAGGTAGTAAAAATATATTTGGTGGCTTAACAGTCCCTCCCAATGATTTTTCGAAGTATTTATTACAATTAGAGAATATTTTTGTTCCGAATTTTAATGATTACTGCATACATGATGGTGTATGCATATTTTTAAAAGAATATTCCAATGTAGAATTCACCCATCCATGTAGCAATTTTCCCAAAGACTATTCACTTTCATTGTTTACAAGAGTTCGAATCTATTACACAATCAAATTTGCAAACAGGCAAATAAGATCTCAATGTTTAAATAAACAACATCCGAAACTCAAAATTTTGCAAAATTTGTAAATATTTGAAATATTAGATGTCGTTTTTTGACCTTAGTAGATTCATTTAGCTGGGGGATGATTGGGGTTAGGTCGAATAACTGAAACCACTAATATCGTTGCCGACGTTTCGACTTTTATAAAGTCATCCTCAGGGCATTACAAAGTTGCAGTGAATCAGATATAAATACACACATACAGGTGAAAAAATTATTAAAATTTGCGACTAGAATCACTTCTGCGAATGAGAGGTCAAGATTGAGTAAATTTGGTACAATTCAATTGCCAGTAAAAATGTAAAAAGAGACAAGAACAACAATTTTAAAATTGCAGGAAACGGTAGAACCCAATCTCTGGTTTCTTGTCTATGAGAATGAAAATAAAAGGACATTTACATAAAAATTCCCAGTTTTTGATACTGAATAAATATACAGAAGTATATTTCTGACCGACGAAAAGTTCACTGTGTTAGCGACCGTTGAAAATAAAATTAGGAACTCACTCACTTCCTGCATTTTTTTTTTTGGTTTTTTTTTTTTTGTTTTTTTTTTTTTTTTTTTGTTTTTTTTTGTTTTGTGGTTTTGGTTTTTTCTCTATATATATATATATATATATATATATATATATATATATATATATATATATATATATCAGTATCGAAAACTGGGAATTTTTATTTTTATGTAAATGTCCTTCAATTTTTATTTTAATAGACAAGAAAACCAGAAATTTATGTGAGTTCAACCGTTTCCTACAGTTTTTAATTTTTGTTTGTCTATTTATACATTTTTACTGTCAATTGAATTGTACCAAACTAATGTACTCAATCTTGACCTCTCATTCGCAGAAGCGATTCTTGTCGCAAATTTCAATAATTTTTCACCTTGTGTGTATTTATATCTGATTTACTGTAACTTTGTAGTACCTTGACGATGACTTTATACAAGTCGAAACGTCGGCAAAGAAATAATAGTAGTTTCAGTTATTCGACCTAACTCCAACCAACCCCCAGCTAAATATTGGAAATGTGTCTAAATATATATTCCAAAGTACTGAATAGATTATAATTATACTATTAGGGTATGCTCAAGAAAACAACAAATAACCATTCAATTAGGTAAATAATAAAATAAAAATCATTCATCTTCATTTTTTCTTTATTGTGGAGTCCCTTTACAAGTATCTCACCTTTTTACCTGCCCATAATTTAAGAAATCAGGTAATTCATGCCAGTTATTACAACGAAATATTCCTCAATTTATTGTTATAAGAATCTCATATTATATAATCATCTCAATAAAAGATCATACAAAAACATAAATAATATATTATAATGAATATGATGACGCCTGACCCTCGTAGACACACTTTCGAGTAAACATATTGTTCGCGCTGCTGACTGACCCTCGTATAACGTATTTCTGCTGGTAGCCGCATGATTTACGACCACTAGCAAAAAAAGCGGCATATTTTACCCACATCAAAGGAGTTACCAGACTTATTAGAATATCTATGGACGATGTCCTAGGTCCTAGCTATCAACAGCGTATACCTAGAACTGCGTGTGATTCAAGAATAGACCCCCTGATTTTATCCAGGATTGCTCAGGTTGGCAGAATGATGTTACCACTACGGTAGTGACAAACAGCTCGAATGGAACGACAAAAATCAATCTGTTTTCTATTCGGTGACCCTATACAAATATTTAATGCGGTTTGCATTATAAATCGTTTGCAGAAATAACTCGTTTTCAGAGATATTTCGTCCAATAAAAAAGTTGATAGATGAGTGCAGCGACGTTTCGAAGCAGAAAAATTTCCGCTTATTGATTTTGCAGCTGGGTGGTGGAATTCAAACTTCAATCGGTTCGTTTCCGTAGCAGTAGTACTAAATGTGAATACTTTATTCGTTCGAATTCACAGACATATAACTTTCAACTTATTTCTCACTCCTAAAGCTGGGGTCCGAAGTTTCATTCAATCAACAATATTATAGTGAATTCGAACAATGGTTCAGATGAAACAATTGTTTGAAAATACATCACAATTTCGCAGACGTTAGTAGTTCTCACTTCAACATTCGTAAAACCAGTTAACAACAAAGGATGGTGAGCGCTATAAATGCAGAAGCGACTAAAATATGAACATGGCTTTTAATATTTGACAAGTTTGTTGCAGTTGTCCTCAGTATCCGTGTACGTACGCCATGCCATGAGGGTATGTACGGGCACAATCAGTTTTTAAGCTTCCGTTTTGGTTTTGTTTTTGGTTGTTTTGTGTTGGTGTGGTGTGGGGTTTTGTTGGTTGGTGTTTTTTGTTTTTGGGGGCCAGAAATGCTAATAGTTATCTCCCACTCAGTGCAAGTTCTGAAGATTATCTTATCTCTGATGTATAAATCTCCATTTTGATCATTGGTTGGCCCTTTTTTCCAGCTTTATTTGCAGATCCGCACCGCTTCATACAAAAAACTCCACTCCACTCCTGCTCAACAAGAAATAGAGCTGAACTTTACAGGTACCGAAATAATCTCGAAGCAAATTAAAATTTCATCCGGAATCGTGGCCACTTGGTTGCGATGCGAATAGACTGCATGTAACCTTGACTTACAGCTTCGTTTTGTGCTATGCTGATATATTATGATTTATAGTGAGTTTTAGTGAAGCCAAAAATAGTGACCGTGGGAATTGAACAGTTGACGGTCATAGTGACAAATTATACGTTCATATAGTGCGACAAGATCAAACTGAAAATAATTGAGCGCCTGACGTGTTATATAATTCATTATTGAGCCAAAAATAATATCCAAGAGAAGGTGCCTTTGTTAATATATTGTGCACGAGGTTGATTGAAATGTGTAGTTGATATGTATTTTGGCTTTGTCAGATATGTTTTGTGTAGGATTAAAAAATTACCTTTCAATAGATTCAATTATGGATGATAGAATTGTTTTTCATAAGGAGCCTATTGTCTGGTTGATTGATCAAACTTTTACTTATATTACTTACGTATATTTCTTACGAAAGTACCACGTTCAATTTTAATGACATCGCCGTTTCTCTCTGAATTTCAAATCTCTGAATTTCTAGAACAAAGGCGAAATTCACCAGAGGAAAAAGGCAACATCTCGTGAAGAAAGGGCCTTCTATAAAATCAAACGTGGCCCTTTCCCGACTTCGTGATTCTATACGAAAAAAAAAGGAAAAAGAATTTTGATTAACAAAAGAAAAACAAGAATTCAATAATTCTAGACTTGAAAATTACATATCAACTGTACAGTGTCATACATATAGTTAGCACCATATGAAAGTTGTCTCAAATGATGGATATAGTTGCACTTTTTCCTCGTAGCTAATTTTAACGGAAATTTCAAAAATTGCCGAAGGGAAAATCCGTATGGTTCGTGATTCTACATGAAAAGCATCATTTTGGTGAATAGTTCAGAAAAAGATTTTTGATGAACAAGAGAAAAACAAGAATTCAATAATTCTAGACTTGAAAATCACAGATCAACAACTGTACAGTGTCATACATATAGTTAGCACCGTATGAAAGCTGTCGTGAATGATGGATATAGTTGCACATTTTCCTCGAAGCTAATTTTCACATAAAAAATGAGGGCCGGTGAGTTATCAATGGAAATTTCAAAAATTTCCGAAGGAAAAATTCGGTATGGTTGACTATGATGGTAAGTCAACCATAATATTATTTGAAGGGATGAATATCCTATATCTAGATAGTATTTGTGAGTTCGTTTCCAAGTAATGTCTTTCATTTCATTTCTCTTGCGGACGTCGTAGCTTCAATCGCACATCCTCTCAATCACTTATACAGTTCAATTATTTTAACTTTACCCATACGTCATCAATTTATGATCAGAGAAATCACACACCCTCTATGTAACTTCTCTTTCTATCAATCGCTTTGGGCAGATCAACATTCGTAAGCACGTGTCTTCTAAGAAAAGATGTATAATATTGTAATGAACGCTTGATACTCAAAACAGCGAAAAGAGAGCTTAAAAAAACGATTTTTTTTACATTTCAGCAAAACGTTGAAATCATTGATTACTGTCATTAGAGTTGAGTCCGTTGCCACTTCAACCTCGTTTCGAATATATTAAAAAAACAACTTTTGTAAAAGCTAAACGCCTCTTGGTAACGTTATTTTCAAAGTGAGTACAATACAATGTGTCTTATTCAAAAATATGACTCAAAATTTCCAACCTCACAATTGAAATTTGTGACTATGATTCCGCATTACCGGGATCTTTACATATAATCCAGTCAAAGACGGCAAAAAAAGTGTAAACTGTGTATTTATCCCTTACTGCACCGATTTGCATAAAAAATTGGATATAGGTTCTTCCTACCATCTATTTCAAAGTCTACCATGTGCCAGGGATTGATTTTTCTCTGGGGGTGGATGCCACCCCTTCATGGGGGTGCCAGATTTGTCATTGAAAATGAGTGCGGAAATCGATAAATCGACTTTTGAACTTTTGTTCTATGAAGTTTTTTTCTGAATGGCAATACTTTTCGACTCATTCGCGAGCGAAATTGTCTGTTTTCAGACAAAAAAAACACGTTTACAGATTACTCTTTGCCAATAACTGAAAAAATATGCATTTACTCCAGAAACCTGTAAAGATAAAAATTATAACTTATAAAGAAACGAAGAAAATCGTGTATTTATGATAGATGCAGTCCCAATACGGACGGATTTATTGCTGTTAAAAGTTGATATTTTCCAACGCCAAAATAGTTTCTACGTACGAATAACCAAAAACCAATGCACTTTTCGGTAAAAACTTGTAGAAATTAAGTTCCTCGAAGAACCCTCATCAAAAGCTATTAATGACACGCAACATTTTGCGGAGTACCAAATTGTTCTTTTCTGAAAATTTTGGCGTTTTTTTTTTGTAGAATAACAATGGAGTAAGATATGGCCAGTTGAATCTTTGAAAGTGATCAATAAATGTTTATGTGAAACATGTATTGACTATTCCCTAACCGAATAATAATATATTGCAACTGAAGATCTTTTATTTCTTGAATATTCATTTATTCATCATTATAAAGTGTGTCTGTGTGATGGGTGAAAAAGTTGGAACACACTTTCATTTGTTTGTTTATTCATTCAATCACAAGAAATGTGATACATTATAGATAGTTCGAAATTACAACTGGAATGACCAAAAAACTAAATAAAATTTATAACTGGAAATTATTCATTTTGAATGATATTCAAAATGAATAGTGTCTATTGTTTGTATAGGCAGAATGTATAAATGTGCAAACTTTCAACTGACGAACAATACAATGAGGTAACGTGAATTTGTCAAACGGATGCGGTGGTATGAATTGTATGAACAAAAAACTTTCCCATATATTTTTTGACTGTGACTGAAATTCGATTAGAGAAGGGGGGTATATTCACTGGACAAATGAAAGTTTAGGCACATATCTTTATTTCCATGTTCCATTATCCTATCAAATCTGATGTCTCTGGATCCGTAGATTGGAATATATACTGTAAGTTCAGTCGAATTGAAAAAACAACTGTCACTGTCTCGAGCTCCGACATTTCTTTAAATTTGAATAGGTAATTACGTAAGTCACTATGTTCAAGTTGTAAGTGTTATCGGGATATTAGCCACGTGGTTCAACATTGAGACTAGAGCCATATTTTCTCGGTAAAGTATTTGAAATACTTTGAAATAATTTTATTTTTGCGTTGAAATAATTGCATATACAATAACGTTACATCTGTCAAATATTGAAAGTATTTCAGAATCATGGTTGAAATAATTTCAAAATCATCAACCGAGAAAATATAGCTTTTTTTCTCAATGATATATTTCGACGTATTTCATAAGCTCAAAATTGATGACACATGGGTAAAGTAGAAATAATTGAACTGTACGTGATGCCATGAGATGACAATCAATTCAGAAACCGTGACTTTTGTCAATGGCGTAGATCATTCATATTTTGAAGATTATTTTAATGCATGAACTTTCATTTCCTGTATCACCTTTTACCCTCTACTCTATAATGAAGCTTCACTATCTCTCAACATTCCAGTCGAGCTGTCACCTATCCTTCCCTTCAGAATGTAAATGGAAAAACAAAAGCCGGATCCTATCACCAGGTTGATTATCATATTCAGTGGATCACTAGTTCCAACTGGGAACACACTGACACTTCCATCATCAATTCCAACTTAAATCAACCTTTGGCAATTTTCTCTTGACACCATAAATAAATGAAGTCGCACTCATTGCCATCTACACATCGAATGAGATTTATGTCATCGATAATAACTAGGATGCAGACGTGGAAAATCAGGACTAGCGGCGTGAATCTCTCTCTTTCTCCCTCGCTCTGTCTTTCTCAATCGGTTGATGGCGAAATGTGCGACATGCGGGGCATTAGTCGAGGTCTGTTGATTCACGAGCTGGCAGCAAATTTATTTTTTCTTTCGATGGAGTTCAACATTCCGTGGCGGAACTTGTTAGGTGCGGATATGCTAAGTACCTTTTCTCAACGTTTCACTTGGTTCTGACAGGTATGAATATGTAGTGTCAATGAGCCTACGGATAAATACAGGGTGAACCATGTAAAGGGAGAAGGATACTTGTCGAATTCACGATGAAATATCATTTGTTTCAATTAGTTTCACAATAGATACATATTGAGGAAGCATTTCGTGAAAAAATGATACATTTTCAGGAAGTATTACCAGATGATCAATCCAACATATAGGAGAAGAGTCAGTGATAATCTTCCACGGGAAAACCATGTGATATTGATCGCTAGAAGTGTTTCCCAGAAGCTTGGATTTTTGTTCCGTGCGAAGAAGTACTTACTTTACTTTTCGTCATTTTCTAATGATCTACAAGGCTCAGACACGACCTATCTTGGAATATAGTTCTCAGGTGTGGAGTTCGGCACCAAAACATTAATTGAGACTTCTCGGTTCTATTCACAAAAAGGCAATGCGTCTTGTTGGTGATTCTTCGCTCACAGACTCGCTCACTTCATTGGAACATCGTAGAAGGGTCGGAGACTTGTCTCTCTTCTATAGATATTTTCACGGTCGGTGCTCTTCTGAATTGTTATCAATCGTTCCACCCTTGGCAATATCTACGCTGATGACTCGACGAGTACATAATTCCCACCCCTTTGTTGTGAACTTGGAGACATGTCGAACTTTTCTTGCACAGTTTTTTTTTTAATAAGTAGAACAGTTGAGCTTTGGGACTACTTACCGATAGAGGTTTTCCTGAGGCTTTGAAGCTTACAAACTACAAAAATTCAATGTGAATGTTAATTCGTATCTCCTGTCCCTTGATTCACGCGGTGTTCTTTGACCATTACAGGGCTTCCCTCTCGTGTGAATTTGCATATAAAAAAAAGCAATTGTACAATTAGAGGAATAAAGAGAGTGCACATATTCTACGCATAAGATATTGCCGTCGGAATAGAAACGCCATATAGCCGATTGCTTTCAAAAGATAAGAAATGGAAAATGAATCCTGTTCTGGAACAAGTTCACTCAATCATTTGAAGAAAAATGTCCTATAGCACATGTACATGAATAAAACTTTCAGTATTCATTTATAAGGTGGACGGTGGTCTTCGATTTTATTGAATTTCAGTAAGGTAACCTATAGAAGAAACATAAAAAAGAACTTTATGGTGGAGAATGTGTGAAATTCAGAGAAACTGCTTTGCTTTTTCTTCTCAGAAGCATAAAACACAAATTTTGAAACACGAGAACTATTGATAGTTAACAAAATTCTCCAACAAAGCATTTACCCCTTTTTTATTGACATCACAAATTAGAATCAACTGTTCCCTACCTATGTGGTTCATCGAGTGTTGAAGCAACATCTAATGCTGTATCATTTCCTATTACTTGATGATAATAAACGAAAGCGGTCCAAGTTAGGTTACTGTGCTGGTCATTGAACTTGCGGGAATCAAGGTGAATCTACGAGTATTCAACGACTATTTATACAAGCGTAGAATGAATCTGAATCAAAACGCAGCGCTGACACTATCTTGTTCACCATGTCATCTCTACATCTTATTATATATTTTTCACCACTTTTTTTGACCAATTTTCAATTTTTCTATTGGAATATTTTTCGACAGAGCATGTTTTTGGTAACTTCCACAACTGCTAAATTTCAGGTTAAATTTGTTATTGTCCTGCCTGCTTTGCGTGCGGAACAAAGAGTTTGGGAACTATTTGGCGGTTTTCTCCATCTGCAACCAAATTAATTATTATGAAAAAATGATTCAATTCATATTGGTCATGCTGCCAGACTATATCATCAACGTATCTCCACCCACCATGCTTCTGGATGTTTCCGAATGATTCAGAAAAAAAATCATCCCCAAGCTGGGAGTGTCTCATCTTTATACAAACACCAAACATTTTCAAAATTCCATCTATTCTGAAATTAATTTTATTTGTGGGATGAATATTATTCATCAACAATGTTCAAAGTTTGAGTATGCGGAACAGAATTCAAAAAATTGTGTTTATAGTTAAGTACCCCATGTATCCGTGTGTATGTAGGCGGCAATGTTTATACTGGTTTATACTGGTGAAACATCAAGACCAGTATATAAAAACAGCGGAAAATTATAACAATTTATGAAGACCAGAAATAGATAAATCGAAATCAGCTGAACTTCGAGAAATGGTACACACACGGTTGATTGGAATATTAATATTTTTGACTTATGACAGAAGAGAATGGGACAAAAAGGCAATTTGCATTTTGTTAAACGGAAACGAAGATATTCTTACTTGGTCATTGAGTTTAGATCAATGTTGGATACATCTTCTGAAAAATCAACACTTGGTACGACTTTAGATGAATTAGTTATGCCACTGTAACATTTTGATACTGTTCACCGAAAAACCTATAGACATGGTAATTGAACGAAATATCGAAAAGGCATATGCATTGTTATATATTCCTTCAATTGAATTTCCAAATTCATGAAGAATACGAAGAGCAAATGACAGAATAGTCAGTCCTTCAGTCAGTCAATTTCATTCCTCCATTATATTGCAATTACGAATCGGGTCGAATATGGAAATTCGTCTTAAGCACAGATATTCAATTTCTTCATTGTCCAGTATAAAATCAATAATCTCTCAGAATGGGATTGGCGACCAGTCATTCGATATAACTGTGCAGTTTACAATTTTTTTGGTCCAACCGGACGCCTAACAAGCATTTCACAGCCGCAACAGAGGCCGCAGAATAATATTCCGCGGTGGAGAAGTGAAAAAAGTCGTGTAGATTCCGATTGCTATTTGTTACAAAAATGTCCTTTTTGGCTTTCGAAGGGTCATACCGCCAAACACAGTTTCGCAAATGAAGCCACCAAATTCCTGACAATCGCTGTCAAAACTTTCGGTTAGTACCAGTTATAACAGGTTTACCGAAATGAATTGGTAACTGAAGGGTCAGAACAAGTGGTAGAACGTCACAAACAAATATTAGAGGATTATAAAGACGCTCTAGAAGAAGATTTCAAGACTTAAAAAAATCTCTGCTATTATACCTGAAGGGTCAGAACAAGTGGTAGGACGTCACAAACAAATATTACAGGATTACATAGACCCTCTAGAAGAAGATTTCAAGACTATTAAAAAAACTCTACTATTATACTAAAGGGTTCAATTCCGTATAATTCGAACTAATAAAAGTCATCTCGTCATTTTGCTTCTCATAATTTCGAAAAGGTTTATAGCTTCACTACAATCACTTACGGTGATATCCTAGCAATCCAGTAGAGAAAACTCACCTGCAAACAAACAAAAAAAATGGTTGAACTATGCGAACATAATACAAAATAAACGAGATATATCGACATGCAAAGAGCAAATCCACCAAAACATTTTCACCAAATCCTTCTTATCGATCGTTAATGTTTTAATAACCATTATATGCCTCATGATATGCTCGTATCAATCGGAACATAATAAATATTTACGAAGCGTACTTCATGTTTGATCAATAGCCATCAATCTCTGAGACGAAACAAAAAAAAATGTAAACAAACACGCACGGTGGTACGTTAAGATAAATTGGACATTTCATTATCTTGTAATTGAAACAAATGCACGTCACATTAATTACTTTTCGATAAGCATCTATGAATATGAAACAAGATATTGTTTTATGAATGAGACATGATAATCGAATGTTTATGAACAATCCATTATAATCAGCAAGATTCCTTGGAAAGAAATATGGTGGTCTCAGCATGAAAGACCATTCTCTGTAGGAGATTTTGCTGGTACCAATAGCTTGTTGTACTTTTCAAAAAGACAAAGCAGAAGTAGTTGAAAGCAATAAGAGGACGGAGGGACTGTAAAAATGTTGTAAATAATGATTCTAGGCGTTAGAGTAATAATTATAGGACGAGGTCTTGGACGCATCAATAAAAACATCTGCAGCTAGAGCGCCTGTACTACCTTAAATTTTGAGGTAATGATAATAATTTATTTGTTCATATACGAAATTACATTAAAAAGAAATACAAATGCAAATAAATATTGTACGACCCACGGAAGCAACATAAGTTGCTTGTTTGTGATGTAAGCATAATATTATTATAGAGCCTATATACAAATCTATAAATTCAATATGAACAGTTCAAAATGAAAACAAGGCATTGAATATGAAATTGGACATGACACTACTCATAGGAATGTAATGAATAAATCTAAGATTGTATTACTAACAATAAACATATATGACACAACAAACAAGTTAAAAATTTCATAATATAAATGTATAAATAAAGTAATAAAATGCAAAAGAATGAAATTCTGATAAAATGAATGAATGAATATAATACATTATGTTCTATGGTTTTGATATTGATAGCTAATTATTTCGATCGAATATTTCACTGATTCTTTTCGGCGGCATGCTGCGTATGTATTGGTTAAGTGAATTTTTCACTCTCGTATATGACTCACAGAATTGTATATTTTCTGGTGCACTATTGAACACAGTAGGGCCCAAGAAATGATAAGTTCGTTGTCCTATTGACTTAAACGCAAATGGTATAATATATCTGTCTCTGTTACGAATGTCATAAATATGACTTGGTCTACCTAATTTTTCAATTCCTTTGTATCGATTCAGTATAAGTGACTTATAAAATAGCTACCTAGGATCGAGCACTTCTGATTGTTCGTATAATATGTCGCTAGAGAAACGATGAGGTTTATTCAATATTAGCTTTAATTTTTTTTTTATTATTTCCAGTGGGCGTAAGTAGGTTAGATACCCAGCGCCATCCTATTATGCAATATATCAAATGACTTTGCACCAAACTAAAATTAATAATTTTTTTTGTTCGATATCAAGAATATCTTCCATTTGACGGAACTTGTACAACACACATCGTAATTTCTTTGATATATAATCAATGTGTAAATTCCAGATATAAATGGAACTCTTTTTTTAGTATTCAGATTAGGAAGCCAGCCAAACAACAATTACCGTTCACCAAAACAGTAAAAGTTGAATTCTGAAGGGCACGAATTTCAAAGGAAAATACTGATACTTCTAACTCTTCTCGGGCATGCCTGAATAGTTTTGATTGACCCTAATGTAACAGAATTGTGCATTTGGAAACTGGCATGCAGAAAAAACTACTTTTATTGTAACACTTCCTTCGGTAGGTACAAAATGTACTTCACTACCGCAACTGACTTCTGCAAACGACACGACAAAGCTCTGCATTGCACAAGGAGTTTTTTTTTTCAGCAGAAAATTCATTGACTTGCCAGCGGAAGAGACCAATCTAGAGCTTCTGGTTCCTTACATTCATCTGAAGCTACATAAATCGTCTCAGCAGACATGAGTCAGGAATCACATTTGTATCAGTGATGTCCTATCGTGTGTATATAAAAGAAATATCAAAAATTTGTAGTTATAAGTACCTACAACTCTTGATTGAATACGATGTTCATGGATAGCTAGTGATTTTTTGTCCAAAAGTCCAAATCTTTTACTGTTTTCTGGTAACATCAACATTGAAATCAGAATTAGGTACTGCTTCAGGACTCAACTAAAAGAATGTTCATTTGCCTCATGCACCCACGGGACTAATGATGGAAATAATAATGTGATCAACATTATTGAATTTTTTTTTGGGTGAAATTTTCCACTAAATCCACTTGGGTAATAGCAATGGATTTCATCAATGAGATTGATGAACACAAATGAATCATCATCGGTTCTGGTGTATATTGTTCAGGAAATTTTACACAAGAAGAATGTTAGATCGAGCAAACCAAGAGAGATGAGAATCAGGGTTGATTATAAAACACGGATAAGAATTGAAAGCTTTTTCTATCTAGGGAAAAACCCAAAAACTGGATTTCAGGATATCAGTAGTTGAAAGTTTTCCATCGAATATTTTGGATTATTGTATCAGAAAAGATCACGATCATAATATGTGAAGCAGAAAATAATTTATCCGTGATTAGTTTTGAACTCGGTTTTGAATTTCAATTCAAACATTCCCATTTAGCACCAATGGAACGTGGAACTAGACTACTGCCGACCTTTCGTTGGTTGTTATGGGATTCCAAGGCAACAGTGAGAACCTGTCATAAGATTATGCTGACCGAGATACTAAAGGAGGAAATTGGTATATGGCTGACCGTGTCTCGGTAATGGACCACTTGGAAGTATCCATTTCGGTATAGATTCGAAGATATTTGCAATTAAGGTAAAAGCAATTCGACCTTTTTTTTAAACCATTACCTGCATGGCACATAACAAGGGTAGTGGTTGTTTTCGGGTTTCCTAATAATGATATTCCTCTGGTTCAAAAATTTTCATCGAGTAGACTGATTCTGCTATCACCCGGTATATGGATTAGTCCCCAAAGATGTGAATGGGGACCCCAAAAGCAAATAAATCAACAGCACACAAAAATACATGTTTTATCACGGTTATTATTCGTGTGTGGGTAATACAACGCAGATTTTATTTCAAATATAAATTATTTCATTCCCATGACAATAAGCTCATGAATTATGTATGGAGGTGGCATGGAATGCAATATCGTGCTACATAATACATTATATTTGGAAATCGTTTGTTTACTGCTATAATATGCTAAGGTTATAATAACAAGAACCTGAAAATCCTCGGTGAATTGTACATCAATTCGTGAACTTTAGTGGAGTTTATCTGTGAGGAATTACTCTTCAGTGGAAATCGAGGTGAAAATTGAATTTGAAGAAACTGTAAGTCCCCCTCGACTCGGTCGTGAATCTCAAAATGTGAATCATTTGTCCGAATTATTGATAAAGTCGAGATAGAGTTCATTTGACGAGTGATGAATTCAATGAAGTAGCACATGGTTCTCCAGTTATTCAGAATTTTTCAAACACTTCTTTTTGAAAGAAGGGTACTAGAAGCTCGAGGATAAATCGGTATGAAAATAAGAATCGTGAAATATTGACTATAAACAAATTTTAAAAGATTAATGTTATGTCTTGACGGCGTAGAAGGATCTGCACCCGGATTCCCGAATGGAAATGTAGCAGTTGACACTGATGGGAGTGTTATTTGAAAAACTCTTCGAAGATATTGTTTTTGAATTCATTGTGACACTGATCCTCTTTCGTTTTTTTCGTCCCTTGGAATCTCCAAGAGTGGAATGAAAACAGACAACCACCTCTTCTAGAGTGTATGTGAACAAAAAATGGGGTTGATATTATCTTTGACGATCACATATTCAATGTTCACATTATCCACGACAAAAATTCAATTGATTCCTTGGTAACACTCAAGAAGCACTCCTCATATTGAGTTACGATTTTCATGACTGTCTATGATTTGGCACTGACTAGAGAAACCAACAGATGAAAGAGTCATGGGTATTTTCATAGATTTAGTTTAGTTTTAGATTAAGGGTGGAGATTGAATTTCTGGATTGACCGGAGAAGTATTATGCCAATTCTGCTGGATTTTTCTTACCGAACCTTAGCTAGAGTTCGAAAGTCAAGTTTCAAAACAAGGTTTCGTCTTTATTTGTAAATTCTGTCATCATGAGAATATTTATGGATGGTAAAATTGTTTGATGATGACATTTTAAGGATATAAAACACAAATGTAGACGCTCACTTTCGATTAAATCGAAAAAAAAAATTAATTCATGCAATTGTCCGACAAAACAATATTGGTTTTGATTGAACTGTAATTTTAATTGATCACATTTTCAATTCAATATATCGTTCACCACATATTGAAATAAAATTTCAATATCAATGCTTATTTTTGAAGATTGTGGTAGGTTGAGAACCAAAAAAAAACTAGAAGAAAGAATCCGTCCTCCACTAAATGAAAACATTCAAACAGTAGGTACTGAGAAAATGGAGTCTAAGGCTAGAATTAATAAAATTGCAATTCTCCCTCGTCTGAAGATTATTTCAAGCGGAAAATACACGTTTCAATTTATAATTACGACTTCATCTCAAATACATAAATTATAGTGTTTTTGTTTGGTTTTTGTTTGGTTTTTCTTCTTACAGCAGAAAATTTGTGGGACACGATCATCAATGTACTATGCCATTAACTTGGAAGTGAAGAACTTCAATATGAAGTATGTACTCATCAGAATACATCGTCAACCTGTCATATTTAGGCACTACAGCTGCAAAATTTCAGAAATAAATTTGTCGGACTATATGAGCACGTTTTCATAATTGAATTGTAAACAATTGCCCAAATATAGAGCATATATGTCCCAAAAAACCAAAACCCGTAAATTAGACATTTTCTACGCGTCGGACAAGATCACTTTTTCCCAATACTATTATCATAGCCGCTTTCAATTTTACTAATTTCAAATGAATATTCTTTCCAAAACTATTTTCTGCGAATCCGTCATTATTGGAACATGCGCACTCGAAAAAGCAGCAGTTTGGTCAATGGGAAACTATATACAAAATTTCAAGTATGTATAAGTCACTAAGCCGTATTGGTTCTGTAATGGGGATTGCTTCCGATCATAATTTGAATAATTTTTAAAGGTCTTTTTGTTGGAATTACCTGGGAATTGAAATTTATCCCTAGATTTTTTTTTCGGTATTTCTGGAAAATTCGGCTATATCTGAAAAAACATGTGAAAGTGAATTTATTTACTCATTATAGTATAAGTAATTAATCAAAAATATAGTACATGAAACTGATCGCCAACCTTAATGGTGGAACTTGGAGGAGAATTCCTTATGAAGTAATTATTAATTGTGAACACACAATGAAGAGGATGATGAAATTGAAGCACAAATCCGAAAACACATACATTGCAATTGACATTATGATAATATCTGGACAATATTGAACCCGCTTACTGGCAGTATTCTCGATATAGTAAGTACAATCATCTGTAATTATTCCCACGAAAGAAATTTGAACTGATGGAGAAGAGGAAGAAGACTGCGGGATAAGCAAGATAACACTTCAGTATAAGTTCTAAGCGCATCCCTTCCTCAATGTATCAAAGAGAGGTTATGAAGGATAGAGTAATTTGAGTACAAAATTGTCATTATGTGCTTCACAGTATCTGTTCGATGTGCATAACCCATTCCTCTCTAATGTATTCCGCATCATATGTGAAAAACTCATAATAATGTTACGAAATGTCCTAGCACCGACCCTAACGATCGTAAACGCAGTTGAGGGGTCGAAGCGCGAACGTCACTTTTCCAGGAACTAGCAATTTGCTTGGAGAGTTCGACACATCATCGCAGGTATATGTACGGGAGACGCTTCATCGCTAGACAGTTAGTTATTAGCAGAGACAGCTATTCAGCAGCTTAGTGGAAAAAGCTTTGTGCGGAAGTCGAAGGGGAGAGTTTCTATCAGAGAGAGTTTATCAGAGCGTTAAGTACAGAGCGTTCGCAGCAGATACTGAATTATAAAAAACTGAACTGAATACGAGAGGTTCAGCTGAAAAAAACGGGTAAATTTTTCGAAACAAATACTTACTCGCATACTTAGCTAAGACCCAAGTTGCACAATTTCAGTAGTACCTAACCGCTGACATCCGATGGTACCGAATTCAGTGAAAACAACTCAGTTGGGTATATCAGGGGCCTATTTCATAAAATTACAAGTCTTGTAGCTACAAGAGAAAGACAATGCAGGTACAGGTAAAAAACGAGTGAAATACAATTATTTATCATCGTCTTTCCTTGTGTTTCTCTTGTGGCTACAAGACTTGTACGTTCTTGAAACAAACCCCTGGAGGTGAAGATATCTGCAGTTTGTCCAAATATGTCTGTCCAATTAGTTCAAAAGTAACAAAAAATTGGCCACTTCTTACCATCCTCAATGGACTTGAATATTAGTGCAAGCGCTGCGAAACATTCCGTTTGAAAAAAACGATGACCTCATTCTGATTGATGATTTGAGTTAAGAAAGACTTCATTAATGATATTGTGGAGGTTGCCGGACGGAATTATGGTCCAGTTTTTTTTTTCGGTCCTATAATAGTTTTCGCTTTCCATCGCTGTAGCTGCGAAAAAAAAATTGTTATTGACTATCAACACCTGGTTTAGGTAAGGTACGGAAAAAAACGGCATGATCTAATTCAATACAAAATCAATGAAAAAAAGTGGTTTACCTATTAATAAGTACTGAAAAATTCATTCAGGTAAGTTTTGACAATTATTGCCGATGCATTTGCATGGGAAAATACAATTGATTTCGCTTTTTCTACAAGTACAAAACATTGTCAGGCATTCAGCATTATATTTGCAAAGCCTGATCAAATAATTTGTCATTGGTGGTTTTGCCATTTGGACCGGGTACAACTTTCCATCTCGTCTTTCATAACCGAAGTAAGTTCGGAGGCCCATGTATTGCCCATGTATTGCAGCCCTTAAGCAATGTGAATACAAAACATCAAATGTTCTAATAATTTCAGATACATTTGAATTGAATCCCAGCTTGAAAGATATTTTTTGGCTGATCCTTCAAACCAAATCCCTCAAAAACTACTATTCGATAGCTTATGCTAAAAGTGGATGTTGAGTACGAAAACATCGGAATCTGCACAATTTATAAAAACTTGTTCAATTCCTTCACGAAAAGCAACAAAAATATGGCTGAAAATCCTTCAATCTGCTTCTGGAGAGATGAATGAACATATTTCGACGGAAAAAGGTTTCATTTTCTTTTTGATTATTAATGTAATAGTCCATTAATAATGTTACGAAATTTTCTAGCGCCGACCTTGTCGCTCGTAAATGCAGAATAATATGAATCTAACAATTCAGAAGACCTATTACCTTGGAGCTTGAAGATTTTTTGGGGTCTTCATATCCACCTGTAATGGCCAGCTGGGATTTTGGTTGAAGGACTTGATGTAAATATTTGTATCAGTTTCAGTTAGTTTCGGTTTAGCAGTGTCTGAGGTGTTCTTTTTTTTAAATGATTTATTCAACGTCGTCCTGTTTTCCCTACCAAGGCCAATCATCGACTCCGGTGACCACATTTCCCCCAACCTGAAATTTTGCCGAACACTCTGGTATTCCAACCAGAGGTAGGGATCCTTTACGACTCCAACAACCATGGACTCAGGACCGCCGGCTTTACGTCTCCTCCGAAAGACAGCAATTCCTCAATATATCTTGTGTTCATTGATATATTGCCTGCGAGCTATGATATAATACTCTGCTGCAGTTTTATGAGCTTTCGACGCGGTCTTTCCCTGCTGCTTAGCTTCAGATATCGAATGACTAGTCAACACGGAGAGCTAGGCCATGCCCGTGAGGTATTCTTTTCATCATTCTTTTGTTGATTGATTATCATGATTGTAACGGTCATAGAATCTTCGCCACTTGATGTCCCCTTGAAAGTCATTGTCACAGTGTCTAAGATTTTTCAACAAACATATGTTTTGATTTAGTTAGGAAGGTGGTGAATGAATTCGGCTAGAGCTGTATGTTGCGGTGTCTTTCTGTTCGTTGCACTGACATATATCACCAAACACCGCTAATGCTTCATGGAGTGTATTGCCTGACAATTTTAGATTTTGACTGCTTAATGAGGCTTGTATGAAACTCTTCCATTTCGACGTGAATGTGCATTTCTTCGCGGCATCTTCTATAAGAATTTCATCACACAACTTTTCCTCTGGTATAAGTTCAGTAGTGGATAGTTCCTTCCGTAATTCCTTAGCACACATGACGATTTTGCTACAGTCTAGCCGACGTACACGTTCAGCTATTTCCTTAATGAACTTCCTGCCATGAAAACCAGAGAAGATTGCTTCCTCTCAGTAAGATATGAGAATAAAACCTTGTCACCAAATTTATCGGTCAGCATCACTTTGAGATCACGATTAGAACTACATCCTCTACTTCAGCGGGTACAGTCATGCGTTGAGCCAAGTATGTCAATTCAAAAGTGGTCGTCGAAACACCGTCTTTTATATCCGCCATTAATTTGTCAAAAGCAGCCAGTAACTGTATTTGTGATATTTGTTGGTGGTCGACCTCTTTCGTTACTAGAAGTTATTGGTAAAGAAACGTAATTTCTTTAACACGTCGTATGATATCGGAAGTTTCTGCAAACAAATCTTCCGGTGTTTCGTATAACCAATTTTTGTGAAAATTTCATAGTATTATCAACGCATTGAAAAACAGCAAAGCTGCTGAAATTTCAGTTAAAAGATGACTTTTTTTATTTTGGTTTTCGTCGTATACCACAAGTGGAACATCATGAGTCACTCGACGAATCGCTGTTGCTTCTTTTTGATTTGCAGGTCAGTTGATGATCGAGCTAAGCCCTGTGTTGTTGATGAAGCTCTTTCTTCCAGCTTCCTATGTAGTGACGACGACGAATTTTTCCTTCGCTGATATAGCTGGCCATGCAACTTTTATACCACGAGAAGTGTTCTTCATCAGCATTCGGATCAAACAACTTCTCAAATTTGTCTGAAATTTCGTTTTTGCGTCGTCTTGCTGCATTTGAATAGTTTCTTTCGGTTCATTCACCAGTTCAGCATGATTTTTTGTTCGCCTTTTTTTAATCTAATAATTGAAGCGATATTTATTCACTTCAAAGAAAGTTTTCCCAAAATTCGAAGCACTGCTATTTCAAATGTTGGAAAATGTATCTGTTATAATAATGGATGAAGTTCAGCTATAACTGAAGTCACAAAAACTGTTGAGAAAAGCGCGGCCCGCTCCAAAACTCGAGAGAAGGTATGTGACGCTGGGAAGGAGATTTATAATAAAACTGACAACGGGCTATTCTGGCAACTTTCAGTTCCAGGATTGATAGGATCTTGCAAAAACATTCTAGTCGAGAAATAGCGGTCAATGGTTTTTGCATTCTATACAACATTTTTTTTCAACCCTACAGCGATGGAATCGAAAACTCCTATTATAGGGCCGAAAAAAAAAAACTGGACCATAATTCCGCCCGGCAACCTCCACAATATCATTAATGAAGTCTTTCTTAACTCAAATCATCAATCAGAATGAGGTCATCGGTTTTTTCAAACGGAATGTTTCGCAGCGCCCGCTCTATATCGATATTAGTGTTTCTACTCTGTCTGAGTTGTTGATAGTAACCACAATCATAACTACCAATTCAACAGAATATTGTTATTGGTACAATTCAGTACGAGTCGTCGAGGACGATCAAAATAGGTGGGTAGGTGGTAACATATCGTTACAAAATCGAAATGAATCCCCTAACGCCCCGCTGAGCATAATGAAAACGTAATTCCACGAAAGGATCTCTACCAGGATCGACCAACGGATCTAGACAACGCTTGACGTTCGCCACGCGAATATTTCCATCGTCTAGGCGTGAATGGATAATTGTGAATGAATCTCCATATTCAAACAGAGTATGAATAGGGAGGCAATTGATCGGAACGGCAGAGATTGTAGTATGGAGATTGGAGAAATCATAACTTAGTGAAGCTCAGCGAAGAATTCTAGTGGAGAGTCGAAATAGTAAGAGTTTTTAGTATGGAGTGTTGGATGTTTAAGTCAGCTGAGAAGTGTTTTGTAAGCGATAAGTGCAATAGTTGTATTCTGAAGTGAAGTAATAAAAATAGTTCAGTGTTGTTCGGAGTATTATTTTAGTGAATAAACCCAGAAAAATCATAAAACAATATTATACTTTTGGTGAAAAAGTCGGGTCAAAATACTGTTGTTGACGGAGAAAATTATAGTATGCCAACTGTGAGAGCATGAGAATCAATACATATACATAAAGTAAGTGTACTTTCCATATCCGATAGCTATATTTGATATTTCAGTTGTTATATATTATCGTGCTGGGTAATCGCATGTTGAAAGGTAAGGCTTCGTTGATTCATTGCTCGCACAAGTTTCGACTTCTGAGAGTTGACGTTTGTCAACTAGTTAACAGAACGAATGACAATTTCAGAACAAATGGCTTGAGTATTTTTTCAAATATATAAAATAATGTAAGCTCTCCAAGGTTGAATAAATCATTAAAAATATCACGTTTTTTTCCTCATAGTTTCCTTCCCATACTAAAATAACAAATATCATTGTATAATCGAATAAGTTGAACGTCAAAGTATATCTGCATCTATGAATTCAAAGTCCGGTCTAGAATGCTAAACCGATGACTCATCATGTAAATAATAATATTTTATTATTATTGATGACCAGACAAGCTGTTATCTATCACTATGAGAAGAAAATAAATTTCGCACACGTTCTGAAATTCCACTGATCGATCACTGTCACTGATATCACAAGCAGGTTATTGGCATAGTGAAAAAACACGAATAGTTCATCCAAATTACCTCAAAAAAGGGACCAGCAACGCAAACATTTCCACTGGCAATTTTTTCCAAGATTAATTTGGAAGTGGGGGCCTGACAGTCTGAATTTGAGTGTCAGGGTACCAGACCCGTTGGGACTACGGCCATCTTGAATTTTTTTGTAGGATCGACATTTTTTGATTTATACTGATCTGGTAAACCAGAAACTTCAATTTCAATCACCAGTGACCTTCCCCTTCCTAAATCAAAATTCAAAATGAAAATTTTTGCCTGCCAAATCCAAATTTGACTGGGTTAGATGTATACTATTTCAAATGCTGTGAGGTGACTTATCTTATAGATATACAAAATAATAATACCATACAAAATTCCAATGTCAAGATTATACGGAATCATCTGAAGTGAATAACGAATTTACTAATGGATGAAAGGGAAACCATTTGATCATCTCATAGGGAGTAGCTGTTATTCGAAAATTAAGACCTGAATTTTTCTATTTTCTTTTCTGGTAATAGTTTGTTCAATGCAGATGAACTATTTGGAAATCATGAAACTTTCAGACATTTCATTCAGGTTCATTTTCGAAATTATTCCGAATTCTCTGATATATCTTTGATGGAAATTTTGTTTCTGCGAATGAGGTTCATCACACCTTATCGAATCGAAGCTATTTAGTTCTGGTAAAAAACATGAACAAATAGTGCGGTTTTCTCATCATAAAATTTTTCTTCATCTATTTACTGAGGTGAGGCATGGAATTTTGATGAAAGTTTGGGTGCAAGAGGAAAAACGAACACTCAATATTACCTAGTCACAAGTTATCGAATCTAATCTAGATTATTATTGCGCTCGTATTTGTCAACTTGATCATGAATCGAAACGCTGTTCTTATTTTTGCTGCTTCTCAATTAGCCGAAAGAGTCATGCCATATGAAGATTCAATTCATTTGATGTTTATGCCAATCAAAGATAAAAAATTATAAATCACACTCCAAGTAAACATTTCACTGGTGTCAGAAATCCAAAGTGAACGATGTCTTTATGGTCAAACTGCTGATCCCTCACCTATAAAATTTACGACTCCTTCCTACTTAAAAAACTCGCTCGTTTGTTGAAGTGTTTGCATTTCCATATACAGGTAGGATGACTCACAAGTTTGAATTCGTTTCAACCTAAATAAACACTCGTTACCGTTATATAACGAGGGTATTGTTTCTAAAAACACTTGGGAGCATCCAGACAATACATCAAACTTCACCCATCTTATTTGTATAACCAATTTCGGATACTGCATGATTTTCTCCATGAAACAGAGGCAGTCCTTATTCATTCATACTGTGTAATTTCCCACACCAAATATGGCTACGTACCTAATACCGAGCTAATGGGATTTTTGAATAGTGCTGACTGTGAAGGTAGTACGGTACTTTTTCGGCTAATAGGTGTCAAATCGATTTTGATTTATTTGTACCTTATAAGGAACAAGCTTTTAAGGAGAATTAGACTAGAGTCGTCGACCTAAAAATGAAACGACTGATGCCTTTGGATTTTTTCTTCGATTATTCGAGTATGTCGAAAACATGGGATGGAGTCTGAATCGTATGGATTTGGTTTCCTTACTATGAAACCGCTAATTAAAAACGTGAAAATATGAAAATTCACAATTCCATTGTTTTGGGATTGATTTCGAAATCGCAGAAGTATTTCCATTTTCAATGGCAATACTTCTTCTTTGAATCAGCTACAATTAATTTGATTCCTTCCAAAGAGGATAAATCAACTAGTTCTTTTCTCTATAACGATTAGCAGAATACCGAACAACATTTTTTTTAGAAATTTCCACTTTGAATTGAGAAAAAATATTTATTATTATTATTCTATCAGATTCTTCAAATATATCTATACTAACTACTGTCATAAAGTGGTAAAGTTCCCTACTTCTTTTGTTTGAAGAAGTTAATTTCCGAAAATACTGATCCGGTCATGAAAATTCTTTCATTAATAGAAAGCTGGAAAGAAGTAAGTAGGCTATATTTCATTAGGATTGAACAGAAAATTTAGTGCCAGTGTTACAATTTATCTGGATTCGTTTTTCAAAATGATAATCCGGAGCTTCACCTGACGAATACAACTACTGCACTGCCTTAATAAAACACAACATTCCCTACAAAAAACTCTCGTTACTCGATGAAATACATTTTTATATAGTCTGATCGAACAGAATCGATTTGTCTAGAGTCTAGAAATTCCAATCGCGGCAGAAAGTTGCAGGATTCAGCGCTTTCGACTTCGGAAATCTTCGCTCCTAAACGACTCGATGGACCAACTTTCGCGAAAAGACGCCTCGGAAGGCGACGAGCGCCTTCTGCCTCGCTACGATTGGCCTCAATGAATTATGTTTATTATGCTCAGCGGCGGCGTAAGGGGATATCGTAACAATATCATCAGAGAATAATGTTTTATATATATATATATATATATATATATATATATATATAGTCGCGGGCAACAGCTAGTTGTATTTACAATTATCCCTGATTTTCTGATATGCCGGAGTGATGCCCAGAATATTTCGAGCTCACAACAAAGTAGCACAACTCTTTCTCAATTGCTACGGACAATAAGTGAATCACCCTCAATGATATTTCAAATGCTTCAAAATCATCACCGTCGTCATTGCTACTTGTCTACTAATCTTTGAATAATAGTCATCCGTTACCAACAGAATATTTACCAATTCAATCGAAATTGTTGACATCTAGAAGTTGACAATCGTTCGCCTCTATTATTAATGAAACAATGACACACTGCCAACACTCGCAGGTGTTCATCAGACACTTGATTGAAGAAAAAAACTTCTTCAGGTCGATTGACGTTTATTCCACAGAACATTGCTGTTTTTTTGCTAAGAAACATCTGCATAAACATCAACCTGTGTCAAATTGATGAATCGGGGATTCGTACTTTGACCTAATCAAATATCCAGTTGAAATAATCGATCGCACTAAGTGCCTTCATTAAAGTAGGTAGCTAGTACAAGTGCGAGTATGATGGTGATGCGTGACAAATATCCAGTCAAGTTGTGAGAGTTTTTGTTTTTCGATGGAAGAAGTATTTTGTTCTCAATTTTTGTATTCTAAATGCAATATTCTGTTTTCATGATTCATAAACAAGCTAACTTATATTCCAAATAAGCAATTTCAATTCATCATTCATCTCACCATAAGATATTACTTTTCATTTCTGCTCTTTTTTTACAATTGGAAGAAAGAGTGCTTTCTGTGGCTCACATGGTTGGTGGACTCCGCTAAGAGTCTTTCGTTGATTTCCATTCTTGATCTACTTTTTTTTTCTGTTACTTTAATAGTACAAATATTGATTTCTTTTCGTTCGAACTATATTCAGCCAAGCTACCGAAACGCATACGTCTTTGATGGTGTCATTACTGTCAGTCGACTGACTTCGATCTGACTAAGATGCCTGGAAACCCTGGTGTATTTACTTATACCTGTAGAAGTTTGGGATAAAAGTGGCGAAATCTGGATTGCTTGATTTTTGGTGGATAATTGAGCTTTTGGAGGTTTCCGAACAATATGTATAGATGTCGTCAACACGCTCTTGTCAGTCTTGTCTGAAGCTAAATTTACACTAAGTGAAAATGTGCAGTCAGGTTTTTGCACTTTTATTCGATTGGCTAGTGAGAAGAGATCGCAACCTAAAGGATAATGGGTGGACAATGATATACCAGTAACAACGTTTCGATATTCAAAAGCAATGAAATCAACGAATAAACACGATAAAAACATCGTAAACATCAAAATTCCAAACTGACATGACAATATGACAATTAACTTGACACTTGTCATCAAATTTGAAAAATGGGAATTGGGAATATAACGCCCTCTACCGAAAAAATAGGGGAAACCTTCAAAAGCGTCGATTGTTTTTTTCGCCACAAAAATCTAAACAAAATCTAATCAGTTGAGTCACCAGGACTTCTAGGCATCTTAGATCTGACATACAACGCGATTTTGAAATTCTTATTATGGTGGATTCATGCAGCAATCGTAACTCGGAAGTCGGTAATCGGAACTCGGAAATCGTAAGTCTTAATTCGTAACAAAATATACACCATTCGTGCAGCAATCTTAAGAACTGTCTAATCGTAAGACAAGCTTTCCTAATTGGACGAGTTGACGCAGTCACTCTGACGTCTGGCGAGGTCATATTTTTGAACCAATCACGATACACAACATTCGACAATACAATCCGTACTGGATAACGCATGCGCAGTTCCAAAATTCGTAAGTCGTAACTCGTAAGAGTTGAAACTTTGTCAACTTTCCTTACGAATTCCGACTTACGATAGCTACATGAACGATCTTATCAAAAGTCATTGACTGAACTTCTTCTGACTTATTTCTTACGACTTGCGAATTTCGATTTCCGAGCTACGACTGCTGCATGAATCCACCATTAGTAGTTTTTGTAAATAACTGTATTTTAATCGTTTTTGTCGAGAATAGCTCAGAGGTCTTCCGTACTTGAAACTAATAATTGAAACTACCGAACTATAAAAATCTCTATAGACCATATTTCCAATCCACATTTTGTGTGTACTTTTCATTCGGAATTCATGGTGCCACATACTGAAAGAGGAGTTACATAAGGCACTTCTTTTACTCAAAATTCCAGGTGAGTTATGGGTGATGATTCTTTTTAATGCCTGATATAATGTAAGTCGTCTTAGGGTACGTTACGCCATATGTAGTATGAAAAGAACTGTTTCTCGAACAGAATATGGAAAATGTGTTGTGATTTTGGTGGCGGGATAGATTTTTGTTATTGCTTAATTTATATTAGAGATGAAACGGATATCTGGTAACCATCCGGTATCCGGTCTAATCGGCCGAATACCTGATAACTAGCGCCTCTCGTGCCCAATACTAGATTCAAAAAACGAACTAATTTCTTTATTCGATCATCATCACCTAAAAATAACAACCAGAAATCGTACAATAATTCTGCAACTTCAAAAATAATAATAGAATTTTTTTCATTTACAATATTGCACTAGTGGCAAATTATGGTAAATGAATACTAATTTTTCTGCATTAAGAGGTGGAAAGCGGTTTGACTTGTTTTCGTAAATGAGGCCAGCTTCAATAAAATTCCTCGTAAAATTCTGTACACACTACTGCAAGATAGATTTAGACGAATTCTGTTCAATTTGGTTATTGTTTAGCGTGCGTCTTGCGATACAACAAATGGGAAAATTCTGAGGGATATTCGGAGGCCGAATATCCAGTAATCCGGCTACGGGGTTGAACGAATAACCGGTATCCGGCTAAACTGCTATTCATTTCATCTATAGTATTGATCGATCTAAGCATGTAAATTATGCCCTCAACTCGTCAATAATACAGAATTATGCATTTTCGTTATGTACAGTTTTCCTTTATCCATCCAATTTACTTGTCTAGTTGGAGTCAACAACCCCTACGGGAATGTGTCGCATTAATTTTTGGTTTCCTATCTGAACTTGTTTCTGTAATCTGTGAAAGTTTTGACTGTTGAATTCAAGGAGTGTAGTCGTCCCACCGTTCCATTGAGAACTCAACAGTACTTCTGGATATGTCTCATCGTACGGTCCACCAAATAAAACCATTATAATCGACAGGCATGGTATTATTTGAAGCTGACAGTCGCATCTTCTGCAAGCCTGGCGAGATTTTCCAACATCACGGGAGTATCCTGTCCGTTGGAGTGCAAAGAAACGCTTCATTGGTATAGTTAAATCATTTGTCGAAATGAAACTTCCTCCACGAGCTCAATTCGCAGGTGAATTGTAGCCTCGATTGTAGCAGACAATCACCATCCAACGAAATGTCACTTGACCGCTTTTCAGTCTGAGCAAATAATTAGTTCTGAACTAATTAAAACTAGCATCGCTGGGGTGCGGCAGCCGACGGTTTGGATCAAAGAAACCGTCAGATGGCAATTATTCCGTACTCGTCTAGCATATCATACGTGAAATATTCCGAATTTCAGTTGGCATTAGATAGCATACACCTTAGAGAGATCGAGTATAATTGAAATCGAGTGAAATGTGAATGGATGAGTATTATCTGATTTTCAAACAGGGTGATGCATTTGTGCCATTCACTCGCGCACGAGTTTAGGTTTGGTGAAGCTTCGAGAATATCATGGATTCTCTGACTGTTTTCATTTTAAGCATGCTACTATAACCGGAAGTAGTATAAGTAAAGTAAACATAGAATTGTATGAAAGTGTCACAATTGTATAAAACTGTCACAATTGTATAAAACTGTCACATTTTTTTCAGGTGACAATTCTATGTAGCAAAATTAATGATTATCAGGGGTGGACAGTTCAAACAGGATGATGCATCTGTACCATGTTCTGTCTTTTTCGTTTATTTTCCTCGAAAGACAAAGTACATTTTGTATAGGAATTGTCAGGCTGAGAAGGCACACAGAAAAACTGCATGAAGGGAAACTAATATCAAAACCTAAGTTTAAAACTAGTCACATACAATAAAAATAATAAAATATTTACAGAGTTCTACTTCTTCAATAACAAGTATTTCTGGACAACATAAATGCAATTCACAATGAGAAAATTCTTCGTATTGAATTTGAATTCCCTCAGACTCCTTTTAGCTTTGACAAAATTTGGTAAATGGTTAAAAGAATTTTGAGATATTTTATACTTATCAACGAGAGTATGGATTTCATTTTTCCGATGAGTATTTATATCATGTATACCTTTGTTTGACTTGAAACTGCTTATATTTTTGAATGCATAGATCGATAGTGCGTAAATGAATAAGCTGGCAAGAGTTAAAATACGATGGGTGGTAAACGCAAACATCTCTTCTTGGAATAGTGAAAATACATCTCAAAATAGATTTTTGAGTAATAAAAAAATATTTTTGTCCATAGTGGAATCGCCCCACAAGCAGATACCATTTCACCACTTGAGCAAAGTAGATAACAATGAGCTGAACATATTAATGAATAGGATCCATTTTGGAAATCGAACATTCACAATGCCCATGCCAGTTGAGGTTTTCGTTTTCATATCATCAGCATATGCGATATGGTTGGAATGAGGAACCCCGATTCCTAAGCTTTTAATGTATAGAGTAAATAGTACAGGTCCTAGTATAGATCCCGGAGTTACTCCCAACTGGACCTGACCTTCCTCCGATGTCACGGAAGTGAAGCAACCTTCCGATTCAAAATAAAGAGAAACGCATTGGGAACGATTTTGTAGAAAGAAGGAAATTCAGTCACCCGCCTCTCCTCTCAAACCGTATGACCCCAAAATACCACCAGTTTGGAATGATTGACACAATCGAAAGCCCTACTCAAGGCTCATAGAATTGCAGCAGGGCACTCGCCCCCCATCAATCATCTGCACCAAATCCTTTATAAAGCTTATCAACGCAGTTTGTGTTGTTAATTTACCTGCACGGAAACCGTGTTGTGCTGGACTTATGATAGTACAATAATTTATTCGTGAATTCCAAGAGACGATCTAAAAACGAATATTCGAATACTTTTGATAAACTTTGTGGAACAGTTATCGGTCTGAAATTATCTGATATATTTGATATTTTCGTTTTACGAATTGGAACAACTTTTTCAATTTTCAAGCTTGTCGGAAAACATCCAGTGAGAAATGAAAAATTCACGAGAAAAGTAATGGGTTCAATTATAGTAGGTAAAATCTGAGGTGAAATCTTTTTTGAAATGTGAACTGGCATTTCGTTTATTCCCGTCGATTTCGTATTCTCCACCCTGTTACTCAGCACATTCAATAACTCTTGTGTCATCGAGGAGTTCTGAAAACATTGTGAAAGGGTTACGATCTTCCATGTACGAATTACAATTATTTGTAGGCTGTGTTCGAGCATTCTTTACTACTGTCTTTGGAGCTTCAAGAAAATGATAGCTGAACTCGAATGGTTGGTCATTTTGTTTCCTACCGTTTTTTATAACAATATTTCCATTTATAGTATTTTATTGGTCAATTCTGAAAGTACATACCACAAGGATCTCTTATGGTTATCAGATTCACTTTTTATTTTGAAAGTATTTCATCTTGATGTCATTTATCAACTTGACGTGTTTCTTTTTTGCCTCCTTATAATTGTCATTGAGTACGGGATTGAGGTTCTTGAGATTGAATAGATTTTTCAATGCTAAACTTGATTCTTTGATGTGAACCATTGATTTTTGTTGTTAACATATACCGTGCGTTTTGGAAAGCTGATGTCGAAAGACTAAGCTCCAATATCATAAAATCTATCAAAAGCCAAATCAAGATCTCCGGGTTCACCAAGGAAAATCCAATTCACCATTGCCATGGTTTTTTCAGAATTAGTTATATTCATCTCATTGAAACATCTGTTCATCTCTCTCTTACATGAACTTTTTTCCTTTTTGAAATAACTGAATTTAAAGAAAACTGATCGGTGATCAGATATCAAATTATTCAGCACATAGCAAGTACCTAGAGAACTTGTGAAAATTTGATCAATTATAGTGCAACTAATATAACTGACTCTTGTGGGTATATCGATAAAAATTTAAATCACCGCCGACAATGAATTCTATACCTGGTTTATACAGATAATCCAGTATATCGCGAATTTTGGTAAATAAATACCTCTGAATCCCCTGACGGAGATCTGAAGCAATTTAATAAAATGTGTCTTGAGTTGACAAAATGGTTAAGACTTTCGCGGCCGAGGTTATTAGTGTAACTACTTCTCTTCGAGCTTGAAGGCCGTCGTTCTTTGGAATTTCTTCCTGACGTTTCGCTAGCGCGAGTGGCCAGCTTCTTCAGAGGCCTTAATATTTCCTTCCCGTAGAGGTTCTTGACAAAATGGTTAAGACTCTCGCGGCCGAGGTTATTAGTGTAACTACTTCTCTTCGGGCTTGAAGGCCGTCGTTCTTTGGAATTTCTTCCTGACGTTTCGCTAGCGCGAGTGGCCAGCTTCTTCAGAGACCTCTACGGGAAGGAAATATGGAGACTATACAACCGCCTCTGAAGAAGCTGGCCACTCGCGCTAGCGAAACGTCAGGAAGAAATTCCAAAGAACGACGGCCTTCAAGCCCGAAGAGAAGTAGTTACACTAGTGTCTTGAGTTGTTGAGGGCAAAGGAAGAGGCACAAATTTCAAAGTCTTCCTCCTCACAGAAACCGCTGAGATCAATACTTTCACTCATATTTCTCACTCATACTGCCACGCCCCGCATTTTCTGGTTGGTCGAGTGGAAAACTACTCAACTACTACTACGTTCTATTAGTTCTGATATTGGCAATACACTTTCAAATCGATATACTATCAATATTGCATATGATGATGAGCAGTTGAAATCAGTTAACGATAGTGAACCAACAATAAAATAAAATACCCTTTTTTAATACCAATCGATATAAGGTTAAATTTCTTCTCTTGCGAAACCTTTATCTATATTTGTCCAATCTGAAATTCAGGTTCAGCCAATAAGACGTGCTACATGGGACAATGAATAACAAAATATCATGCATTTTTTTTCAAGCCCATAGACATTACAACTAATGGACTGACCCTAAGAGAGAGGGGACTGTGGAGTGAGTAAGATAGAATACTTCTAAGCGAATTCCTACTTCGAGGTAGCAGATAAAGAGAGGTTAAGAAGGATAGAGTAATTTAAGTATAGAATTATCATTCTGTCCTTCACAATATCACTTGAATGTGCATATCCTTTCTCCCTCTATTGTATTTCGCTTTGTGTTGTATGAAAAACTGTCATAAAGGCCAGTCTATTAGTTGTTATTTCGATGTTTCAGCCAGAGAACTAACCAAGGGTGTATCCAGCTATCGCGCCGGGGGGATCGCATTCACAGCTTTCGAGTTTAGCGAATAACAAAGACGAGCTCCAGCAAGGACAGATTCCATCACAATAATATTTTTGTTTTATATTTTCCCAATCGTTTAAAATGTGTGCTTAGCAAATAACTTGAGTGTATAATTATTTGATGGAATTTTCGACCGTAGGTCGAGGGATTTTATTTTTAATCATCATACACGAGGTTCAAAAGCAACATTTTGAGAATCATGGAAATGCACATATTTAGGTCAATTGAGCTTGGTGTGGGAGGCATCATGTTGAGATTACTCGAGCGAGGGAGGGCTATAACCACTTCCCCCCCCCCCTCCTAAATCCGAGCTTGAAAGTCGCATATGTTCGTTGAATGATCTTCAATTAGAATAGCGACGCCTGGTGGCAGCACAATTGGGCAATGTTGCCATTGACTTTTGTCTTCGTGGTTGACTGTGAATTTTATAAGAATATCTAGTGATGACTGACGTCTTTAAATTGTCTACCTTGTTTTTAAGACGTCAGTGAGAGCAAAAATCGAAGAAGAAATCATTCATATTTCACAATTGACAATGAGTGTGGTATCTGTCGTGAAGAAAAGTTTCCACTCTCTCGTAGAATTACACATTCCACTTTGTTACAATATCCATGAGAATCTATCATACAGTACACAGTACACACAACAGTGTTGGAAATAAATAATTTATATTCATGATGAGAGACATTGATCGATCATTATTATATAATTGCAAAGATAGTATTGTTATCGCTCGTGTTCTGGTAATTTCATTGAAGTCAAATCTAATGTAATAGCTCCAGATGCAATTATCACTGCGTGGTACGGAATTGCCTACGATCAAATCTGTTTCACTCATTTCATCGAATGAGCGTGATGTACGACCCAATTTTTTCAATGAATTCGAATCAACTCATTGACATTCCTCCGTAACTATTTGTATTATAATTTGGAAGCAGTTAACAACTTGCTACCAAGGTTACTCGATGATATATTTTGTATAATTGTGAGGTTGTGGAGGAATATCGGATTCGAAATATTGTGATTAATGACATTTTAATCTTTCATTCATTAGCGATTGTTATTTCAATGCCATTCATGAATTATTCTGAGTTGATTATTCTTCTTAAATTTCGAAAGATTTGAGTTTTTGTTTCGTGAAATCACTTTACTTAACTCATACTTACTATTCACTTATTTCATAACACAATAGAAATTGAACTTGACAAATTAAACGATACGGATTAATGAAATTGAATAGAAATCGATATACAAATGTTGAAAGCATTGAAATCCAATTATTTCTTGCAGTGTGTGTGTGTGTCGAAATATGTTCTGAAGTATGTTTCGTATATAAATTTTGGATAAACCTTAGTCATATTGGACTCACAGGAAGGAGTTCAACTAAGACCACGTCGCTGAAGATGGCTGCCGCAGATGTAGCCGAAAGCTACGGAACTCAAAATTCCAAGACACGGCCTCCGAGCCCGAAAAACTTGCGATGTATAAACCTTACCAGATTCAACCTTATCGAATCATTTTGTAATTGAATTCACACCGGATATACACCGAGCAATTCAATAGTTATGTTATTTTTCCCCTTCCCTCTCTTCAACTAGAATCCTTCTCTGTATGAATTCCGTGATGATACTGTTTCAAAATGCAGCTTTTCATTTCTGTAGTACGTAGATCGAGAGCTGAAATTGGATGTACGATGGTTGTACCCAAAGCTCAGAAACATTCGAATTTTTTTTTCCAATTTCATGATCGAAAATAGGTTGAATTTTCGATAAAATAAAACCAAAATTATGAAAAACTCTACAATACTAAATTTGTATTGCCATCTTGACGTCTAGTCTAGCGAGATATCATGTATTTTTTTAACAGGATGAGCAGAATTTTTTTTCCTCGAATAATTAGCAACAAAATAGCACCAAATTATTCAATAATTAGTTTTCCATATGCATAAAAGTGTTCCGCTAACTTCAAATACATTACTTACTGGACCCCTAGCACACAACTACTGGAGATATCTAAGAACGGGCACATCGTACATGAAAGCTGTTACAATCGACCCGTCGCGAACGGAAATCATCTTCGTTCTTTGCAGGGAGGGCTCCAACCCATCAACAGAAATCGAATTTCGTGTTAGCTTGTTTCGAATATAACTCAACCTAACCATAACACAATATTGAATTATATCTCCCTCAAAAAAGTTCAATAACTAACTATCAATTTCTATAAATTTCTTGACCATCATTCTTAACGTTGCTTAGTGGTAGCAATCCTCGTGAATCACTGAAATTCATGAGATATAAATGACATGTCGAACTCATACATGAAAATCAAACTGATGTGAATTTTCCACCTCTTAGTTGGCTCACCATATTCACAAAGAATGGCAATAATGACATTTTTTGAGAGCCTAATGTAAAACCCTTTGGGTCTCACTTTGCAGATATTTATTCCTGCTCATGTGTATATATACCGGGTGTCCCACATTTTATGTGACAGGCAATATCTGGTTTGTTGAAGGAGATACACAAAAATGTTTCATACAAAAGTTTTGGGAGTTCATGAGAGCTTTATTTTGATATAATTTTTAAATATACAGGGTGTTTGGTGTAGGTGCTACAGACCAAAATTCCATTTTTCAAAATAGAACGCCCTGTATATCAATACATATTCAGATGCTACGTTAAATTCTGATATCATTTCATGTTTGGTTTTTGAAATTCGGTTACGGCGTTGTTGAGTTATTGCACTTTTCCTTAAATATAAAGTTTCAAAAAAACTTATTTACTCGTACACGAATCCAGTCTATATCTTTTATTAAATTGAACTAGACTACTACTGAATACAAACCATTATTCTCACCTCTACGATACGATATCAGTTGAATATAATATTGAAATTCTTGAGAATGTGACTAACTTGAGGGTGAATTGCTTTATATTGCACAATTTCATCAATTAGCTTATGCTTGTTGATGCCATAGTAACAAATGTTGAATTGTATCTACTTGTCAGTTCGATTCAGTGATTCTTTGCAAAACAGTAACTGTGTTTTTTGTGCGAAAACTCCAGTATGCCTTTCGCGATTAGTCCAAGTGATTGCATTGATATGTTATTAATTTTTGGGGAATGTCAGAAAAACTGCCGTCAAGCACAACGTCTATACTAAGAACGATTTCCAGACAGACCCATTCCGTTACGAATGACTTTTTCGAGAGTTGAAGAAAAATTGCGAACTGGGTCATTTCTTTCTACTATAAAGCATCGTCATCATACGAGATCTGTTAGAACTGAAGATTTAGAGATCAATGTGTTGGCTTATATTATTAGTCATCCACATGTTTCTATCCGTTGCAGAAGAAGTCGGTGTGAGTCAATCTAATGTACAGAGAATTCTGAAAGAAAATAAATACCACCCATTCAAAATTCAGTTGGTACAAGGTTTGAAACCCACGGACTTTGAACGACGACTTGAATTCATTGCTTGTATTCAGGGAACTGAAACATGAAGTCCTACTTAACATATTCAGTCAAATTTTGTGGAGCGATGAATCGCGATTCCACAATAATGGAGTTGTGAATCGATATAACAGTCACTACTGGTCTCAAGAAAATCCCCACTGGGTCCGCGAAAGTAATTTTCAAACTACTTGGGGTATTAATGTATGGTGTGGATTGTTCAATGGCCGCATCATAGGACCTTACTTTTTCAATGAAAATCTCAATGGATTGCGATATTCACATTTTCTAGAAAATGATTTGATCCAGTTGATGAAAGATATTCCCATAGCAAAACGACAAGGAATTTGGTGGCAACAAGATGGTGCTCCTCCTCACAATTCACAGGTTGTTACTGAATATCTGGATAGAACGTACCCAAATAGATGGATTGGTAATAAGGGTCCAATTCGGTGGCCGACTCGTTCCCCAGATTTATCACAGCTTGATTTTTTCCTATGGGGTTATTTAAAAGATATTGTTTACACTACTTCCCCTTTGGATGTGGATGATCTGAAAATGAAAATTCGACTAGCGTGTAGTGATATTACGCCTGATATTATAAGAGCGACTTGTACGAGAGAAGTGATTCGACGTTTCGAAGCCTGTATAATATCTAATGGGCATCACTTTGAACAATTTTTATGGCTTATTTCTAGGAACCTACCATTCTGATGAAATGATTTATCAAGTTATATTATTTTTATAGTTATTAAAGATTTGTTTTCGAATACACCTCTTTCAATTTCGCAATTGTTTCATATTCAAAATGATTCCTGACTGAATTCCACAACTCAAAATCGAAACCATTACTTCGAACACCCAAAATTTTGACTGATTTTCATGTGATCTGATGCAGAGAGAATAATCGTATGAGATATTTTTAAAAATAATAGTCGTTCTCAAGACTTTACATTTTAAGCAATAACTCAACAACGCCGTAACCGAATTTCAAAAGCCAAACATGAAATGATATCAGAATTTAACGTAGCATCTGAATATGTAATGATATACAGGGAGTTCTATTTTAAAAAATGGAATTTTGGTCTGTAGCACCTACACCAAACACCCTGTATATTTAAAAATTATATCAAAATATAGCTCTCATGAACTCCTAAAACTTTTGTATGAAACATTTTTGTGTAGGTATCTCCTTCAACAAACCAGATATTGCCTGTCACATAAAATGTATAACATTTTTTTTCGAGATATTGATTTTCTGTTCCTGCGGACTCATTAATAAATATTGCTCTTCCGAGATGATTGGTTGACTTTCCGCCTCAGTATGATGTTTTATACAACTCTAACCTACTTCGGAAATGCGTCTTTATTGTTTCTGTTAATTGCCAGTCTTCGTCTGTTTGTGCAAATACATCAAATACCTAGTGAAGAATGTTTCCCCTGCTTATGGAAGCTTCTGGAAAAATCAAGGAAAATTCTGTTTCACTCAATGAAAATCGAAAAACGTAACCACTGCTGATGGTGGTAAATCTGCATAAATTCTAATAAAGTGCTAGTCTGCAATTCTCATCAAATTGTGTGGCGGTGTATGAACTCAGCTGATTGCGCACAGTATCGTTTTCACATTCTTCGAATTTTTCACGGGCATAAATACCGCCAGATATATATATTCACGTTCGATGTTAATTAAAAAATGATTTCATCATGCCCGGACCGTTGAATTTTCATTACTCGGAAAATTTCACTGCTCGTGTTGGAATTTTTATGATTTCATTGTTTTATTGCTGAATGCTTGGAAATCGAATTGTTATTGTTATCACAACATTCGAAATGGATGGATTTGTGGGCGATTCAAGATTTGAGAGCGTCATACAGGAATCATTCGAATTCCTTCACTTAGTTTATGGTTTTTGGCTGACGTACTATTGAAAATTTTCTGTGCTTTGTTTTGCCGTATTGACGTAAACGTTCAAATAACATTTCGCCGCAACGTCAGGGATATTTGAATGGATCTGATTTTATTCTGCACATTTCGAAGGACGAATTAGTTCATTCAATTACTCATTGTAACAACTTTTGAAGGATACGACAGGTTTCTAGGAAAACCCTCAGAAGCTTGTTCTGTGAGAGCATGTGTGAGCAAGAGTCATCTGGAATCTGTAATTTTGGAAAAAACCTTCATTTGGATATGTTAGGTTTTAGTTTTTCTGTTATGAAGCACGATCAAACAATTTCATATCGAAAATTATCTCAATAAACTTGCTTGTGAATTTCAATAAAATAGTATATAGCTTACTTCGATCTCGGATATACGACGGAAATAATACTAATCCGTGTATTTCTTCTACCAGATCACTCTCAAAAACGAACAATTCTCCCAAAATATTACCAATCACATCGTCATTTCCTGAATTCCTTTTATTTTGAAATTCGATATTTTCCCGTTCATTCATTAATGTCACAAAATGTGACAGTTCAAGCCTTAATGCCATATTCGTCCACAAAGGTGTAGACTGGACCACTATGTATTCCTTATACGGTACTTATCGAGGTATTTATACACCACTTTTTTCTACACTTCGACCTAATATGAAATCAGGATGAACGATTTCATTACTAATTTTATTTCGAATTCATTGAAATTTCAATTTACTTTGACTTACAATAAACCTCATTGTTCATTTCAGTACTTCCGTTAGTGGTCAGCTCTCACGGAAAGAAAATATTTTTTAACGCTGCCCACACGAAATGTTATTCTGTTTTCCATAGAAATGAACGTTATTAGTTAATTCACGAGGGGCAAACAACTCTTTCATTAAGTGTACACGCAGAGTCTTCATTATTTCATTATGCTTTAAATACTTTCAATATTCCAATTTTTTTTCATTATCCCATTCATTACTTCATTATCCTTAAATACAAAATTCATTCTTTCAATATGGTTTTCAATACTTGAATATTGTTTTCATTATAAAATTATGTTTAATTATTTTCAATATGTATTCATTACTTCATTAACCGTTCAATATGGTCTTTAATATTAGGAATATTGGGATATTCTCAACATGCTCATGCAGTTTTTTGAAGGAAGAACAATAGGTAGTGTCTCAATGTCAAAAAATCACCGGTATTGAGCTGGCTGTGTATTGAATTACAAAGCCGGTGATTTTCATTGTGATTGTGCAAAAGTCGTGAATAGGCGAAATGGAGACGACAGGTAGGTATCATGTAAACTTTATACTTATCTTTTATCGTGACCACAGATAGAAAAGGTAGGGAAGGGGGTAAGTTTGGTTCGCGGTGTCAATGGGGTGAACATTGTGAAGATAGGGCCGGTGTGGATTAGGGATATGATTTGCAAGTGGGTAGCACAGAGAATAATTGCATAATGATAAAACTGTGTTTTCAACCATTATCTATAGCCAGTTCAAAATATAGAATACGAGATAGAAAATTTTCGAAATTTCCCATTCAATTTTTGATAATTAGACAAAATGTTGTGTCATGAACCTTCATGCAATAAGCTGAAATGGTTTTCTAAGGGTAATGTGATGAATTTGTAATACTTTCGCGATTTCCTTAACTACTATGCTATTGATTGAAATAGAAAAAAATTAGTGTTAATAATGTGATTACATAAATTAAAAATAAACCGAGAAGCTATTCCAAAAATGATAATGACATCATCTTTAGAACAATTCTTTCAGGTCAGTCCCAACTACCTACACAGTAGGTTCCTGGCTAAGACCTGTCAGAAGAGAACTACCCCCCTGGCTAATACCACGAAGGGCGTTGCATCATATATATTATAATATAATAATGGAGAAAGTGATCTTGCCTAATTGAGAAAGTTAATGGATAGATAGTATATACATTGTATATATTGTATAGACACGCAGAGTGTAATGTAGGTTTCATATTAGGCTTGGATGTTATAGAAACGAAGGACATAATGTCTATCCAGTTTTTTGATTTACTTTGAATTTCGTCAAGGTGGGATCAGAATACTGAATTTTTCCAGTAGGTATCGGCTTTAGCGGTTCGGTCCCCCTTTTAAAATCATCAGTGCCACCTGTTCATTTATTATGTCCTCAGATGAAGTGATGACCAGAACTTTTTTTGCTAGTCGGTCCATTATTAATTTTCTCCCCGATTTTCTCATTTTCGATAAAAAAGTAACCACTTTCAAATCAATTTCAACGAATTAATGATGTTCCTCAAAAATTATCTGAGAACACTTTCCAAATACTTAGCACTCTTTAGCATTCAGGTTGGATTCAATACTCTCAAGGATTTGCATATTATACTACCGAAGAAAAAATTACATGGCTCACAATACAAAGTATCACTTTTTCTCCCAACAAAAACCACAAAAGTATCTCTTTTTATTTCTTTAGAAGCCGCCGAGTAGTATAGATAGTAGATAGAAAATGCCAAGGGAAACGCAGTATTATCATTATTTTATTCAATATCATATTCTTCCAAATATTCTCGATCAATTACTCGAATCCAAATATATTTTGTACGGGAAAATAAAACAAATATATTGTGAAATTCATGGTGAAATAAATTTTATGGTAAAAAATTCTTGACTGAATACAAAAAACTGAACATCAAATATTCGCCGGATTGAAAGTGCCACTTATTCATACTGAGCGGACTCAACAGTATATAAGCTGACAAATGACATACCTATACAATTTCTTTTCAATGTTTTTTGATGTCATGATGTGACTTCTTAATTTTCATGTTGTTTACCAGATGAGAGTTACTGTTGCATTTATTTCTGTAGTTACAAAATTCCGATTTTTCCAGAAGAAAAAATCACCAATACTCATTTCTTCCCAATACATTTCTTGAGTTCCAACCAAGTTTGTGATTTAATAATTCACGAATTCTTGGATTCATTCAAGTTTTTAATGAATTTCATTTTGAAAGGAAATTATTTTGTAACGGAGCTATTGTTTTTTATTCATCGTAGAAACGAATAATATACACATATTTTTTGTAGCATTCACCTCTTTTCAACTACTTGTAACATCAAATTAGCATTTCCATAATACAATATTGAATCCTATTGAGACTAGCAGTATTGAAATGAATGTAAATATTCCGCTTCCAGATTGGTGGGACCCACAATACAAAAATAATATTTATAGTTCTCCATTATTTATCAGGTGTATGTGCACAAACCGTATGAAACTCGCCTTCGACTCGTCGTATCCCGGTTAATGCTTGTGTATTAATAACCATCATTATATGATTGTTGCATAATATATTATTTTTTAACTAACGTAAAGGATCTCATGATCGTGTTTTGCGAGAAATATGAAGTACTCTCAGCTAGACTTCGCAGTTACCATTCTATTCTCGATTTTATTCTAAAAGCTCCTTTAGTAAAAAGTGTAGAATACTCAGTAGAATATCAATAACTCGATCAATAATGATCACTGAATGATTGCAAACCTTCTAGCAAATTCAATAATATATAAGGGCATATAATGTATTACGCATAGTTGGAAATAATATGTCAATGTTGTTGCATAATATATTATTTTTTAACTAACGTAAAGGATCTCATGATCGTGTTTTGCGAGAAATATGAAGTACTCTCAGCTAGACTTCGCAGTTACCATTCTATTCTCGATTTTATTCTAAAAGCTCCTTTAGTAAAAAGTGTAGAATACTCAGTAGAATATCAATAACTCGATCAATAATGATCACTGAATGATTGCAAACCTTCTAGCAAATTCAATAATATATAAGGGCATATAATGTATTACGCATAGTTGGAAATAATATGTCAATGCTGTGGCTTCACTTTGAATATCCTGAATAAGCCTTAGATAATTCAAATATATGCTTTGAATATCTTTAATAATTTTAATATTTTATAGCATAAAATACAATATGAAATGAATACAAATATTTTCAATACGATGCCAATATCTAAATTCTTTTTCAATATGTTCATTACTTCAAATATTTCTTTATTACTTTCATTACATGTCTAATATTTGAAAATATTGTTTGAATATGTTCATTACTTTGAATATTCCTTAATAATTTTTCATTATGTCTTCAATATTTGAAATATTTTTTAAATACGTTCATTACTTTAAATATCCCTTCATTTCTTTCATTCCATCTTCATTACCAAATAATTAATTATGGTGTACATATTTTAGGTAGTTGTTTCCCCCTCGTTAATTAATTTGTGGGTAATTGCTAGAATGATTGCTGTATGTTTGATGAGCTTAGGCACACATGATAGGACAATCTTCTGGAGTCTTTCAGCTTAAATTGATTTCGATCTAGTTATACTCAATTCGTTATTTGTGACGATCGTTTCTATTGTGAAATATGTCGGAAATAACGACGAAATGAAGTTAAAAACATCAAACGTCTTCGAGTACTTTGAACACCAAAACTTTTCAGAACAAGGAAAGTAGATAACTAGCATGTATTCAACTAATGCATCCCTCTGTGCATTAATAAAATCATGATTGTGATGGTTTCCGAATTTACTTGAGTCAACAGTACTCACTGATGATATCAGTTTCTAGCAGCCCGAATCATTTATGTTGAAGGGTTATTTCCAGGGGTGGAATTCGCGAAGCAGTTGTGCTGCAGTTTCAGAGGCGTTGGTGCAGTAACAGGAATCCTCACTATTCGCCCTGTCCGAGGCCCTGTCCAATTTACTATGGTAATACCTCAGTGGACATACTGGACAATTAATACTACCCCTGAGCACCCCAACCCCGAAAAATGTAAGAATATTGGAGTTTGCACTTATGTGTCCTGAGAATCCTGAAGGCCTAGCTTAATTAACTGCCACCTCCCAACGGGTGCTTCACTTCCGTAATATTTTTACATCAAATCAGGATTTCTAGTGGATTTCAGGATTTATGGTGGGATTTCTGAATTCGAACTAGATTTCTACTAAATTCTGTACAGCGGATTTCCGAAGTGAAATTACCATCTAATCATAAATCTATTTCTACGGTGGATGGAACCGAACGTTCGATTGAAGGTATGGTAGATTTACCAATACGTATCAACGACACAGTTCAGATTGTTCCTACTTTGATCGTTCCTTCTCTACCACATTCTTTTATTTTTGGCAGTGATTTCTGCAAAACATTCAAAGTTAGGATAGACTTCAGAGAAAATTCATGGGATGTTTATAGTGATACGACTGCTAGTCATATACTGACTATTTAAGATTTTGTTAATCCTACTGAACCCATGGGTGTTCATCCTTCAGACGATTTGAGTAAAATTCAAGAAATGAAAATGAAACAAATAATAGATTCTTTTCAAGAAATAGCCAGCGAGACTAGACTTGGTAGGACTAACGATACAGGAAGTGCTAAACCGTTCAAAGAACGTCAATACCAGGTGTCTCCATTTATGTTAAAAATCATGAACAATGAGCTTGATGACATGTTGAGGCTAGGAGTTGTTGAACCTTCACATAGCCCGTGGAATAGTCCGGTACTCCTTGTGGAAAAAGCTTCAGCATTATCCACAGGGATGAGAGTGGGGTCCTGTGATTCCCAACAGGAAAGTTGTTGCACTTCCTGAATTCGACTTGATCAATGTGAAGTGAATATTTCACCTCATATGTGACAACAAAATTGAGGCGTGTGAGTTGTTGTTAAAAGCACCTCTGTATGTCACATAGATTTATTTCCTTTGCCACGAATGTCGTTTCTATACTCTGGACGAGGTCTGTGGAGTACTAATCGTGGATTTATTTATTTTACTGGGCAAAGTACTTTGTAGACTATTCCTGGTAGGCAATGGCTTCTCAAATCGAATCAATTATTTACATATACTACACAAAATAATTACTGGTGTATAAAGAGTTAGCTGTGGTGGCGGGTGTAAATCGGGGGCAAACCAACACTTTTAGTTCGGCCCGTTGCATAGATCAAGAAAACTGTCCATAATATCTTGTGACTCGAGATTCTGTTGAATCTTCGAAAGAAAAATGGAGAAAGATATTGGTAAAACCATAACAGGGTATTGTCTGTCTTCTAAACTCGAAGCTACAGTCAAACTGTTTTCGATTGAATTACTTCACGAACTAGCTGAAAAACTTGTCAACTTTCCCAAACCACACAGTAAATTTCCTACAGAGCTTCCTGGCTCATGTTGTTTACTTTCCGGCTCAGGTTATTCCTCCTCCAGACGATCTCTAAGTGAAAGGTCAATGACGATGAATTTTCCAGCAGATTCTACGATTTCAATTCACAACTACAATTATTGACGTTCGTTTCGTACAACATGAATTGAATTAACATATCTCGGAACATATTCATTGTATTTTCTGCAATTTTCTAGCCGCGTGCAACTAATATTTATTTTTCGCACTTGCTATACAATAGTTTCAGAATGTATAACTATCAATAAATAAACATCTGATGACTGAAACTACCTCGTGATAGTGTGGTATATCCATACCCATTTTTTTCACGCTTCATTTGATCCAAATTGTGGAGTTATGGTGGTAGTAAACAAAGCATGTGGATTATCTAACAATAATATAGGTAAATTGATAGTCATATGCGGACATATCAAACGAATATTAAAAACTGACTAGGTTACAAAATGTCAAATTTCATTTCTATATTCTATTAACAAGAATAAATATATCGCCATGAATGATACTAATTCACATTCAAATCATCAGAGAACTCATGATGATCAGATCAGAAATGATCTGATACTGATTTAATTATTCATTGGGTGAACATTACTGATATGGTATCTAGAGAAATGAATGGAATAGAGCACCTGAACTGAAATTCAATATGAAATACCCAGAAAACAACTGAACGAACAGATACTAATCGAATGACAACTAAACAAACAATTACTAATCTAGTGATTTTCTACAACTTTTTGAACTGTTAATATTCACAAACAGCTTTCAAGTGAAAGTGTTTTCGCATTATTCTGGATTAGTTATCCTACAGTGAGTCGATGTGAAGTAATAATAATATGATCTGAAACTGATAAAAATGAGGTTTCCTTTTTTTCAAATATATCCACAAAGTTTTTCGAATAACTTTTATCAATGGTATAGTAAAAAATATTCACAGACACTTTTGAGCGGATAAGCAACTTAATGCTGTCTTGATGAGAAATCAGCCAAAATGTAAGTGGTTCAGAAAAGCCATACATTTCAACAAATATTTGCAGCTTGTGTTAGTTATAGAAGAGTGTACGGAATTTTGCGAATAAACATTGTGATGGTAAATAGTGTCATAGGCGATATATTTATAATGGAAAATATTTACAATCTCACCTTCGGGTTGATGATTAACCAACTAAAACATGTTTACGACTCAAAACTCAAACTCATCATAATGTGTCGGCTTACAGGAAGAAACCTTTCAAATCGGAAGTGGATTACAGTATGTATTTGTGATAAGATGGCTGCGTTTTGATGATCTCTAGATCTGGGCGCGGCCTCTGCAGAGTGCTGAGTCCGTTATCGCTATTCCAAAGAGGTGTGGTACTGTCCTGTCAAAACAGCCGCCGTTATTAGAATATTTTTGGTGGACACTGATATGTATTTTTTTCGTCTGTTTCTGCATCGATGGTAGGCCAGTAACTCTCCCAAGAGAATGCAGTTGGTATTTTTTTGCAAACAGCTCTTGAATTGGCGATGGAAGGGTTCTTTCATGAATTTCGAGACTGTTAAAATAAAAGGCTAGGAATCACCTTTTGGCATGTCTCTTTTACCAGCTCAGAGTGACAGTGTTACATCGAGAGGCTTCAATAAGGGCATAGTGAAATTTTTATGCTAGTCTTGATGTGCCATGGTTATTTCGGTGAGATCGGTATGGAGTATACAAGCAATTTTTTCCAGAGCCTATTCAATATCAAGATCCAGAAATCGGGTCTCAACCCAGCATTCTGTGCCTGCACTCGTTTTTTAATTTGAAGCTGTAAATGTCACCTGTCCAGCTGGGGCGCATGCACAAGATCTTCCAAACAAAATAACAAACAACCAACCGAATTACGAAAACTGGAAGAAATGAATGAATACTTTCTAAACATAGTCGAAAATTGCGACAATTCAATAATATTTCATGATAACAATCTACTGAATCCAAACTTCACTATCACATTCTCGGATATAACTCCAGATGACATATGGAACGCAGAAAAATATCTCACATAGGAAACGATGGGAATTGATATTATCAATTTAAAAATGATCACAATTGTATTACCATTTCGGATAAGTGAACTGATACACATTTTCAACGAATTACTGAGTACGAATACATTTTCTGGAATCTGGATAATAGCAATTGTAGGTACTTCTAATACAGAAAACATTTTCACCATCCAACGAACTGCAGGTTATATCTATTTGAACAACACTTTCGAAGCTTTTTGAAACAATGATTTCTTCACAAATGAAACAATATCTAGATATTATTTCGATTCTACCGAAAGTACAGTGTGACTTTCGATAGAAACACAAACAGCTCTCCTGAAAGTTATAATCTCGGTTATAAATGAAACAATTTCCACATATAATAAATCTGAGGGCTTGATTCTATTGGATGGAAGTGAGGCCTTCGATCTATTCAACTGCAATTTACTTTCGTTCAAATTTGAATTCATTGGCTTTCAGAAATCTGCCTCAAGACTCATGAATGTTTCATTCGTGGCAACTCACAGAGAGTAAACTGCGATAGCAATTTATCACATGCAACATTGAAAGAAACTAAGTCAGGAGTACTTCAGGGTAGCATACTGGGTCCCGACAAAATGGTTGAGGCTTTCGCGGCCGAGGTTATATTAGTATAACTACTTTAATGTGAGTGTTAATTACTCACTTAATTAACACTCCAGACTACCTGCATCAATATAAATACGCCTTGAGAAATCGAAACGTTTAGTCATCGGAAATGAGTAAGCCTCTGAAGAAGCTGGCCACTCGCGCTAGCGGAACGTTAGGAAGAAATTCCAAAGAACGACGGCCTTCAAGCCCGAAGAAAAGTAGTTATACTAATACTGAGTCCCTTTACACAACTCTCATTTTTGACTTTTCTTCTGTCCTCGAATTCTGCCAAGTGCATCTTTATGCAGATGATTTTCAGCTGCATACGGCTGGTGATGTTTCGACCATGAATCACAGCATTGAGAACATAAATGAGATCTACAATTCACCAATCTTTAATCGATGAATCACGGATTACGAATAAACCCCAACAAAATTGTAGCACTTTTTTTAGGGGCTATAAGGCACCCTAAGTTTGAATGGCACGGATACTGAATGGGTTAAATCATCAAAAAACTTGGCGTTAATAATCGATGCAGATATTTCTATTCATAACCACCTAATCAAAGTTTCATTTTTCGAATTCAAATATCTATATAAATTCAAACATCAGTAATCAGCACAGATGAAACTGAAATTGGTCAAAACCCTGATTTACACTCACATTGACAATTATGCATCGGAATATTACAATTTCCTACCTCACTACAATTGAGTGAAGCTCTCGGTGAAGCTTCAACATATTTAGAACGCTTGCATGAGCTTAACTGTTGCATTCCTTATCGAAATCGTATTACCTCATCAACCGCAAATGAGACATCATGTGTGGAGTCAATTATTTAATAACCTCATTTGTTTTTGAAATTTTCAATTCCAAAAAGCCTTGATACGTGTCAGAACTGAAAGTTCAGCTTCAGTCATCAATGATTAAGTAACATTATTTGTTCATATTTCAAATTCACTTTTGTACTTTCACCTTGAATACAAAGACATTCAGTTAAAGGACATACATTCATTGTCTAAATTTCAGGAGGGGTGGAAGAGAGTCGTAGAATAATCCTTTTTTTTTGTGTATTTTGTTTTCACAATAAATGGTATTATTAGTAGTGGTAGTTATGGTGATTTATGGCTATATAAACCAAATGCCATCGACTTCACTCGAAGTCCTTCAGTAAGTAGGCTTGTTACCAACTCCCTACGCCATATCTCAAGATCAGTATGATTATTTGAAGACCCGTCAACCGTGAAACGTGACAGTCATTTCCCAAAACGACAGAGATAAATTCTAAAAGAGAAATCTTTGTCCCGTTAGGGAATCGAACCCACGACCCTCGGATCATGAGTCGGATGCGAAAGCATAGCACCAACTCCCTCGCCTGGTATTATTATTATTATTACCACACTTTCGTGAATAATTTTTTTGGGTTTGTTGAGAACATATCTAGACAAGTGCTCGATTCCACCAACGGTGCCTCATTGCGCCCTGCCCTACAGCCGAGTTGATACCGTTAACGTACCATGGTCATTGTAATCTTTACCTTTTGACGAGTATCTCAAAGATAATGGAATTGAATAAGACCTCTATGACTCTTGTTAATATGGTTTCAATGGTTCCAATAATGTACATACATGCTGTTGTATTCTTTCACGGAATAAACAAAGCTGAAATTTACTCATCATGAAAAATGTACATACAGAAAACTTCGAGTGTTTATTTTCACTCACTATTTTCCTGCGGTTACAGAAATCCAATTAGTTGTTCAATTTTCTCAGCTGTGTGGATTGGGACCACAAAAATATTTGAATTGATTATCTTCAAATCAAATGTTCATCGGATAACCAAATGAGTCTACAGAGAAATATAGAATATTACGAGCGATATTCGGATCGATATTCCTTTAAAAAAAATCCGAGATTTTCAAATGATACACCTTCCTGCAGAATTCAACATATTGTTCCAAGGAACATAACTGCAATTTCTACATCGCAGGTCAACGTGAGGTGTAAACACGGTGTGTTGCCTCGGCAGCTTCATTTTTGACAAATATTTGCCATGAATGACTTCATCTATAAAAGAATGTGCGGAATTTCGCGTTCCTACATCGTAAAAATATTCAGTGTTAGCGTGGACAGTTTTATATCACAGGATATTTACAACTTGTTTATTTCATGAAAGGAATGCAACCCATCAACGAGGTTTGTAGTATAATAACGAATAACTTTGAATGAAATATGATAATGAAAAATAACTCATTCGTCAGTGTAATTAGCTATATTTTTTGAAGTGTGTTCAAATCCAATGAAACGCTCGATGGAACGAAAGGAAGTGGAATACAGTAGGGGAAATAAAAGCCATCCTTAAATACACGGATTTAGCCCAGTGGTTCGGTGCTCGATTCAATCATTCATAACTGAAAGAATAGGTTTCACACTTGTACGAACTCGCTACCTGTTTAACTGTTATAGAGATCGTAGCAGTAGTTTGTACCGAGGGGGAAACATCTTCATTAAATCTCGTACACCAAAATATATTGAGTCTTTTGAGTCCCTAAATCCTTGCCTTTTATAATTGAGTCATCAGTTTGAGTCTTTCAGTCATTGAGTCTTTGGATTAAATCTTGATTTTTGACATCGAGTCTTTGAGTCTTACTTTTGAGTCTTTCGAGTCTTCTTGAGTCTTTGAGTCTTACCTTTGAGTCTTCTTGAGTCTTTGAGTCTTACGTTTGAGTCTTTGAGTCTTACGTTTGAGTCTTTCGAGTCTTGTTTGAGTCTTACGAGTCTTCTCCGAGTCTCAGGTTTGAGTCTTTAAATCATTGAAGCACTTCTGTATCTCAGGTAGTTACACCCCATCGAATCTTTGCGCAGGGTCGAAGTCAACAAGCCTCAGCCTAGTAAAATATTTTATTTTATCGGGTTATCGTTTGTGGTATGCGATTGAGAGTGAAAATCTCGGTGAAAATATAAGTTAAACTGTTAATAATTAATAAACAATTAGTGAAATATCTGAACAAGTGATTTGTTAAACAATGGCAAACGTTGGGGGTGATGTGAAAGATGAAGATCAGTAATTAAGCGAGTGATTTAGACTTTTAATTCATGTAATATATTAAAACACGTGGAGAAATCAATTCCCGCCAAGTGATATGGGTTCAGCGGAGTTGATAGAAATTATCTCGGAAATTATCAAGAATCTTCCATTCTTATTAAACTAACAAATGAAAGAATATATTTTTATAATAATTAAGTATTCATTTTTGAGTGCAATGGTTCTATCGAGTATAATATAGATTGGGCGAGAAATCTAAGAATAGTGGTCATCTTCGAACTGAGTTGAAATTATGAAAAAATAAAACAATTGAATGGGTTTCAGTCGGATTCAGTTGAATGACTAAGATTTTGAAGAGTTGAAAGATTTGAAAACATGAATATGCAAAATGTTGAGTATTTGTATGATACGAAATGGAAATTGTTATATTGTCCAGCAAACATGGTAGGGTTTTTTGTATAATATAAATGAGAACTGTTTGGACGTTATTATTTTGTGGTGTGGTGTTTTCAGATTTTGGTAGGTTACAAACCCAGAAAAACTACGAACATAAATGAGAAATCTTGTATTATTCACCAAACATCGCATGAACTTAGTGAAATGAGATACGGACAGATATTAATTCGAATTCAATATGAGTTTCTGAATGTCTTGGAGAACATATCCCTTGACAGGTAATTTGAAAGCTTGATCGGTGTTTTAAACCTCGAGAAAAATATGTTTATAGTCTAGAGTCTAGAGGATGACACGGATAGTGGTTTGGCCGAATACCGGATATTCGACAAGCTACAAGGCCGGATATCCGGACACCAGATATTATTGGTGTACGAGATCGGAAATATTCGGGCGCGTTCGGGGGTTATCACCTCGGTTATTTCTCCTGAGCAGAGATCGCCGAGGAGATCGCCTCTTACCAAAATTCGTTGTTAATTTTGAATACCAAACTAATCAATAAAACAAAAAAAATAGTGTTGATGTGCCATTATAAAACTAAAAGGTGTCCACAAACTACTTTGGCATGATTTGCCTTGTGCAAGATGATGAGAATTTCTTGAATTTCACTACCTCTCAGAGCATACAATGAAAGGGTGGGAGGAGTTAACTCGTTGGGTCAACCGCGAAGTAAATGCTAAGGATTAAACAATCGATGTTATTCTAGGGGAGCAACGGTAATGAAAATATCTCTCAATTAAGATGAATCGCTACGTGTTCTTTCGGCGTTCCGGAGAAGTTAGCAAGTTGGTGGGTGTGTTTGAGTTCTTATTGAACCGCGTCTAGAGTTTTTAGTTCGACGTTTCGGCTCCGAGTACCATTTTCAAGAAGGAGAAGTGACTTCACGCTGAGGTCTCAATCTGCCTACTCCTCAGGTGTTGTCACAGGGAAAAGATTTGTGACTTGACGTCGGGGCCTCAATCTGCCTACTCCCCAGGTCTCGTCACGACTTATCTCTAAGGTCTCTATCTGCCTACTCCTTAGATTGAATTGAGAGACCTGGGGAGTAGGCAGATTGAGGCCCCGGCGTCATGTCACAAATCCTTCCCCTGTGACAGCACCTGAGGAAAAACTGTATTTTTAGAGTCATGAATATTAATATTTTTCTTTTATAAAATTCATTTATGTTATTGAGAGTGGCATTTATTTCGAATAAAGTTTCATTATAATTCCATTTATATTTCTATCATTTGTTGTTTACAATACTTCGGTTATATTACTAGACATTTGAACAAAAAAAGTATTTGTTCTTCAATTTTCCTGTCTTCCTTCCCACGAGTCTTCCAGATTCGTTTTTCACATGGAAAATATCTCGGAAAATATTTAATATTTTCAAAGTTGTGGGCAGAAGTTATTTCATATTTTTTAATATAAACACCCTGTATTCTGAAGAAGGAGTGAATCTCCTTTATTAATGACGATTGTTTTTATAACTTGTCTTGGATTTTTGGGAAGATATTTCATTAATACTTAAATATTTTCTCAGAAACTCTAATGAAATGATAGTACTTGTGCGCTTTAAAGATATGAGCGCTAACACTTCTATATTTATTTTTTTGTTACCAAAGAACTGTTAATAAAACCATTTACTATTATTATTGAATTGAAGTGTATCTAGTCAAGTTCGTACTTGTAATAACTGCTCCAACCCAATGAGCGGACGCTCCTGCCAATATCAATTACAACTCCCCACACCGCAGGATAAGTGATCACTGGCTCGGAGAATCGTGAGTCCTGAGTAGGCGCAACGAACCGAGAAGAACGGTTTCCTGCATGAAACCGGCTGAGATTTCTGCGAAAAATGTTAGCGTTCCAACATAATCTTTATATCATTATTATTGAAATATTATAGAGAAAAACTTTCCTAGACATGCTATTACTTTAATTATTGATATAAGAATATGATCACATAACCTTTCTCCAGACATACGACCCACAGGCTATGTCGCAATCGGATGAACGGATTAGAAATACGTTTTTTCAAGACTTTGAGTCAATTTGATTCTTTTTTGAGTACTTCAGTCCATGTCATTTAGCTTTGAGTCATGTTAGTGGATTTTCAAGTCCTTCAGTCAACGTTGAGTCTTATTGAATCATACTGACTGAAAATTGAGTCCTTTCAGTCTTCATGATTGGATATTGAGTCTTTTCAATCTTTATGATTGGCATTGAGTCTTTTGAGTCTTCATGATTGGCTATTGAGTCTCTTCAGTCCCACTATTGAGTCTTTGACTCAATTGAGTCTTTTAAATCTCGTACAAATTTTACCTTGATGTTTCCCCCTCGGTTTGTACACTATAAAAACGGTTGCAAGTCATCGATGAAGATATTGAATTTCCAGTTCAGTCTGAGAAGTAAGGCAGATTGAGACCTTAGAGAGAACTCGTGACGAGACCTGGGGAGTAGCATTGAGGCAATGGCGTCGAGTCACAAATCCTTTTCCTTATCAACATCTTGAAATATGTTATTTTTCTAACTCTTTGTTGCTTCTCCGAATCATTTCTGTATCCACACGTTACGTATCGAATTATGAATAGAAAGTCATTTGGAGAAAATGTTTTCTCGAATGGACATTCGAAATGTATTCCCTCCCTCTATCTCTCATGAATTCGCAAACTTTTCAGGTGATCCTGCAGGCATAGAGTCTCTTTCAAACCAATTAAATGCAAGCGAATCAGATTTCAAACCACTATGAAATGATGAGATGTTCTATTCAATATTCCTGTTAGAGGAAAAATGTGCTGTCTGACTTCAGCTGCAGCAGCTTGGATATGTGCTTGCACTGCACCACCGAAAAAGGTGGCAGTTGACCTGTGACATAATAAGGAAAATGCAGAGGAAGGTTCAGCTACCGTTACCTACAACAAGCAGCTATCATTAAGTATCAAGAGACCTTGCTATTGAACAATTGAATTCTGTTTGTAAATAGAGTAAAGCCTAGTATCGACAGTGCGAGGCAGCTCGCTGCGAATGCCTCGTGGCGAATGCTCGGCTTTGCCTCGAACTGTGGATGTGGATACCAGGGTTGCTCGCCTCACATTGCGCGACGTGAACGCCTCATAGCGAGCAACCCCGGTATCCACAGTCCGAGGCAAAGCCGAGCATTCGCCACGAGGCATTCGCAGCGAGCTGTCTCGCACTGTCGATACCAGGCTTAAGGCATATTTCTGTTGGTAATTTTCGTCTTGGCCAGAGATTCATATAATTTTTGTTTCGAATTGTCAACAACTTTATTCCGCATCCGTAAATCGGTTGGTGGTCCTCAGGAACAACATAGTTAGGCTGGATTCAGACAGATCCGAAATCCGATCGTACGACGATCAGAAAGCTTTCTGATTGGTTTATATTTAAATTAAGACCAATTTAGACCAATCAGAAAGCTATCTGATCATCATACGATCGGATTCCGGATCTGTCTGAATCCAGCCATACTTGCGGACACGTCAAGTCATTCATACAACAGAGAGGCTGTTGCCTAGACACCAATATCAGTAGGTGACACCATCAGGCTCCGTATAACTGTGGGTTTTTTTGGTTTCTCTAGAGTTGAAATAGCAAATGCCTCGGCAAATGCCCTACAGAAACTTCTCCAGAGCGCTATGACACCCAAGAACATTGGACGTCCCTTGCTCCCACAAGGTTTTGCGTTCTGGTAGCACTCGTAGGATGTTTACCAAGGAACAGTGTGAAATTAAAATATAAAATGAGAGGAGGAGACTAGCTCCACAGCACTCCTGTCCATTTGTTCGAATATAACTAAGGAAATGAACACAATATATTTCAGAATTTCATATCAGACATATACTTCAATATTTTTCAATGAGGTTTTCCATTTCATTATTTCATATCGGTGTCTGTCAGGAAAAACTAAGTATCCATGGTTCCAATATTGCATAATCATGATGTTGTCTTCTTCCACGAAATAAACAAAATTGAAATTCGCCATGAAAAATGTAATAGGAGAATTAGTTGGTGAATTTTCTCAGGTTTGTTCTACTTGGCAGCCGGAATGATTGTTCCATCCAGTTGTGTGAATCAGGCCCAAAAAAAATTTGAATTGAACATCGTCAAAGAAATATTCATGGGATCACCAAGTGAGTCTACAGAGAAATATCAAATATTACGAGCAATATTCGAACCAATATTCCATTAACAAAATCTGAGGTTTTGAAAAACTGAACCTTCCCACTGTTCCAACAAAGTTCAATGCGAAAAAATTCCACTGCAGAATTTAAAAATTTATTTCAAGAAACATAACTGCAATTTATACATAGAACGTTATCGTGAGGTTTGAAAACGGTGTTGCCTCAGCAGCTTCATTTATGACAAATATTTGCAATGAATGAGTTCATCTATAGAAGAATGTGAGGAATTTTGCGTTCCTACATCGTAAAAATATTCAGTGTCAGCGTGGACATTTTTATATCACAGGATATTTACAACTCGATTATTTCAAGAAAGGAATGCAACGGAACGGGGTTTGTAATATAATAACGAATAACGTTGCATGAAATATGATAATGAGAAATAACTCATTTGTCAGTGAGATGAACTCCATTTGGGTTCAAAACTAATGAAACGCTCAAGACACAGATTTAGCCCAGTGGTTCGGTGTTCGGCTCAATAATCATAACTGTATGGGATACAGTCTTGTACCATTTTTTATAGAGATATCGTTTAGTCAACCATATGGAAATATCGTTTGAAGGGGTGGATACAACGGGTAGATGTCACTAGTGATTTCGTTTCCGAGTCATGTCTTTTCTTCCGTTTTTCTTACGGGCGTTGTAGCCTGAATCATACATTTTCTTCCGAGTTTTCTTCATTACTCATGCATAATACCAGAAGATGGCAATCAATTCAGAAAAATAATTGGATTTTTTCTGTGAATGTCGTAGATCTTTCATGCTTAGGAGATAATTTTGATGGATAAACTTTAATTTCCTTGATGATGAACTGACAGAGAACTCTGTAACTTTTTTTCCCTTCAGAGTAAAAAACATTGTCTTGCATTGTCAAGTCAACGGAAACATCGACATTTCACTGAAAATGGCGTAACAAAAACGCTATAAATCGTTTTTACACAGGCATTGACTAACATTGACTAAAATAGTTCTAATGCAGTTGCATAAGCAGGGTGACAATTTGACAAGTTGAAATGGCTATATCTGAACAACCAAATAAAATATAAGAAATCGCTGAAAACAACTTACATAGGGGGGGAATCAAAATGAAACAATAGCTAACGTGTTTTCACCCACCCCCTCGCCCCGAGCTACCCCAACTTTATATTCTTGAATGGCGACCTCTACTTGTGATACCTCATCTAAATGATCTTAAGAAATTATCTGCAATGGTACCCTACAAAGCTACATTCGATGTAAAATTATTTTCATTAAATAAAACACTACTTATCGATTTATAAGTAATTTCCGTTATTTTCAAGACAATAATAGAGTCTACTCCCACTCTTGACGTACATTGACAAATTTTTCTCTGGAAATAGCCTGGCATTCTTGGATCATTCTCTCCTTCAGTTGCTCTATTGAGACAGGTGGCGCCTCAGAAAACAAGACTTGAGATGGCCCCAGAGAAAGAAATCAAGAGGAGATAGGTCCAGGGATCTAGGAGGCCATTCAATAGGACCTATTCTTCCAATCCACAGATTAGCATAATCATTATCTAACCATTGTCTAACTAAAACTACATAATGGGGAGGATAGACTAAATGCCCTTAATCAGGAAATTTTGATTTGACTGATGAGAATGTTACCTAGGTCTAAAAAACATTCACCATAATTTCATTTTCTTTCTCCTCCCCTCTTACGCCCTCTTAGGGTGAAAAAATTACCTTGTTCAACTTTTTTTTTTTGAAAAATGTTGAAAAAACTCACATATATAGAAAACAGCATGGTCTCGAAAATAAAAATTTTTCGCCTCTGGGCCCCCCATAAAGACCTTCGAAAAAAATTTTTGAATTTAAATTTGGAAAAAAAAATGGCAGAAAACCCAGACAGTTAGTAACGTTAACATCGTGTTGAGGCAAGAGGTATTTTCGTGTTGAGGCAAAAGGTATTTCACTTCGGCAATCCAGTCTACAACATCTACTGAAATAGTTTGCAAATTCATGTTGGAATCCAGAAGTCGCACCTGAAAACCTTCATACAAATTCCACGTAAGTAATACCTCTGTGTCAAGGTTAGGTGAGGTTAGGTGTTGTTTCATGCCTTATAATATTATATGATACAACGATTGCCTGATTCGTCGATTTCTTTTGACAAATATTCTGTATCGGTGGCAGGGTTTCCCAATCTGTGTCGCGAGCGAATTCTTACTGGGCCCTAAATACCGAAATGAATTCACATATCAAATGCACTTAATATCAAGTTAGCACAGCCACCTCGCAAAAATTCCCAATGAAACTCAAATCTCGAAACTATTATCGTAGATAATTGTCGAGTTATTGTCGTAGTTCATTCCATATGAAAAACCACCAAAAATGTTTTTTATTTCCTGGAAATCACGCCCTTGTCATGTTTTACCTCGCATATTTCCTACGTTTTTTACCTTGTGGCAACACCGTTAGGATTTTCACTGTTTTTTTTCAACACCCTTCCATAAAATCGCGAAATTATCCGGAATATGCAATTGTCGAGAGGTCAGTATCGATATGTCATCACTTTTTTCGTTGAAAAAGTGCCTGAGATGAGATGGTGGTTTTTCATATGGAATAAACTACGACAATTACTCGACAATTATCTACGATAATAGTTTCGAGATTTGAGTTTTATTAGGAATTTTAGCAAGGTGGCTGTGCTAACTTAATATTAAGTTAGCAAAGCCACCACTTAGAAAAAGAAGTATAAGCGCGACAATTATTTTCTTTTCACGACAAATTCTCGACAATTATACGACATTAAAAAAAAAGTTACAATGATTTTACTGCAAGTGGCCTTGCTAACTTCATAGAGGTTATTTATTCATATTGGTAACGGTGAAGAAAAATGAAGATGAAATGAAAACTAAAATATATTAGGTATTCTGTGTGGTATATTGCACAGCCATTTGGTAGTACGAAGCGATTACATTATTAGTACCCAAGACAGCAAAAAAATGACCAAGTCCGATCTATTTGAATAGGAACCGAGGAAACCTGTGAATTGTATAATCGTTGGTATATCAATTCCGACGAGAAGAATGATTTTTCAAATTAAAGAATTGGAGGGAGTCGGGTTCCCCATCTATTCCTCTTCTGAGGGAAAATTGGTCACCTTTCAACATGACAAAAGTTTATGTTCAAGCGCATATTCGAATGAATGTTAATGAACAATATTTGCCCATACTCTTCTCGTCTCGCTTCTCGATAAAAAAATGTAATTGGTTTTTTAAGAGACATTCCTCCCCGTTTCTGCTTTCAGAGGACGATGGCCCTGTAAAGAAAGACTTGAGTTTGAGCTCTCGTTTAATAATTATTAATGACAAGAATCTGGCCGGAACGTCAGCAGATGATACGGTATTCGCTATATAACGGCAGGTAATAAATCATCCAGGACAATATCATGGAGGCGTATTTGCCAAGGTGTGAATCCTGACAGAATCCGAAGAAAAAAACGGGTTTTGGAGAAGTTTCAATAATCACGTTTCTACCCGAACCGTTCGGTTCGATTTCAATTTATCTCTTAAGAGATGGATTGGTTGAGTACATAGCCTTCGTTGATAGGTGTGTCATTCAAAGACGTTCAATTCATTCATAAAAAATAATATATCTGAAACAGCTATTTTCCTGCCTATATTATGCAATAGGCGCTGGAGCATATAAATGTCACTTTTTCTCAATTTGAATACCAAACACACAAAACTCAATTTAGGTATCATTTTTAATATTTTTTGACAAGAATAGAGCACCTAGTTGAGAATAAAATATCGTTCATGAGGATAATATTTCCTTATTAAACTCAGACCAGCTCGTCTCCTCGCTCAGAGGAAACTGTCCCTTGGGATCCTCACTTGGCATATGAAACTCTTATAGAATCTTCTTCTCTCCACTAAATTCATCATGTTCCTGAATATAACCAAACGATCGTTGTAGTGGTCGTGAGAATGAATTTGTGATCGGAATGTTAATTGTTTTGAACAGGTTAACTCGAAATCGATTGTTTTTAAAATGTTTGGTGTAAGTAGTAATGAAATTCAATGATTTATCCATATGATGATTTTTTCTCCGAGCAAAATAAACTTGTCATTTACATTTTTCGGTTTCCTGTTGAAATATTATTGTGTTCTTCATTCAAGTTTCGTGTGTGTCGTCGCCCTACACTCTTTCTTCCTTTTTGTAAATGAATAGAACGTCTACAAATACTATCGATACCATACAGATATCAACAGAGTGGGTGTGCTTATTATTTGATATTACTTCTTTATAAAAATTCGTAGTTTTTGCATTGCGCCGGCAGGTCACTCCATGGTCCATGACAGGTAGTGTCTCGGGTAGTGTACTGTTCCATTGCTTTAATGTTGTAATCAGTTCCATCGATTTAGAAAAGCCGACGGGAGTGAAAAGCAGGACAATTGAGAATACATTCGATATCCCGCACTCGTCAATGAAAAAGATTATTATTTCTGATCTTTCTTACGTTCGTCACTGATAACGCGTTGAAGAATATCCGTAATTGAAAAATCCACAGATGATCAAAGATTTACGAGTCGTTGAACGTCAAAACAAGGCATCGAATTTTTGTAATCACGTCACCACCATTATTTTTTTTGTAAAATTCAAGGTAATGTCCGAAGATGAGAATCAATTGCGTTTCTTAAAAAAAACAGATTTTGAACTTTCAGATACTATTGACAAATATAGGTCATTGAAATGAACCTAAAAATGCCGTCAAATCAATGAATTCGAAATATTTTTATTTTTCAATTGAAACTGAGATTTCAACATCTGGTTTCATAAAGACGCGCATATGACCTTCATCTTGGGGGTTGACTACGAACTTTCAAAAAAAATATGCTAGTAGTGAGGTGATTAGACAAATACGAATTCAGTGAGAGCAGAAATCACATTTATTTTTCAATTGAAATATAAATTTCGAAATCTGTTAATACTTAGTCATTCAACTGACTTTCATTTTTGTGGATAACTCTGAATTTCCAAAAAAAATCCCTAGTTATGACAAGAAATGTCATATTCTACATTTTGTTCGCGCGAGTTCGGTAGACTGGTATCTCTGAACCAACACGAACAACAATATTCAGAACTGCCAATTCAAGAAAATGGTTCGGGTGGAGTTAATTCACATTTCCTCATCCCTGCGATTTTTAGCATAACGGGTTTTTTCCTTTTTTTGTGAAAGCAAAGATTGAAAAAAGTACTGAAACCTTCGTGATATATTTACTGAAAAATGTCGTCCAGCTCTTCTTCATGTAACATCGAAGGTTTCACTTCGGGAATCCGTAGTACAAAATTTACAAGTAATTCTTGAAAATTCACGATAAAAACCAGAAATTCATACGAAATCTTTAATGAAATTTCATATCTGAAAATTTGTTGTAAACATTTCACCTGAGTGAAACTCATGTGAAATTTTTGTAACATGTGAATGCCTGAAAAGGCATTTAAAAAATGTCATTCAGAAAATATACCTGAAAAACTGTAGGAATTTTCTACCAAGAAACCAATGTATTACTAGGAAATAGCTTGGCATTTGCCACAATATCAATAGTATTATAATAATAAATGAATGAAGGATTGTTGAAGTGAGTAATTTCAAGTAGATGCTTAACTAATAATCACAGTTTCAACCGAAGTCCATTCAGTTGAATTTTCTGCTGTTCTCTGGGCATTAAAATTCAATAACAATCAATCAGTTCGCTTGTTTGAATCATAAGTAGAATTTGAAGTATACCTTGTTAAACACCTGTTCTACCTCAACATGAATACATCATGAATGTAAATTACAATTGAACAATTATCTTCGAAGGAGTTTGCGTAATATAGCAGTTACAGATGATGCTGATTATTTTCCATGACTGACTCATAGCCGGTGAGATTGGAACCTTTGGCGTAAAAGGGATAACTTGTTATGGAGATCAACCTAACACCTTACAGATATAATGATTCAGTCAAAAATTTTCATAGAGATCAATTGCTTTTACACCCAAAGTCGTTTTCATCATTCAGTTGAAACTTTTCATACAGATCAATTACCCTCCAAATTGATATAACTCGCACTCGACGCCCTTTTCGCTAACGGAGATAACATCTCCAGAATATTGATACTCCCCTCTATTAGGTTGATTTTGGGCTAATGTCTATAAAAAGCTTTTTGATAGAATCTTGATATCTCATGCCCTATGTGGGGTCGATACTCAACTCAATACGAATTAGATTTTGATGCTGATAATACATACATAAATACAAATGAAACTCCTTGTAAATCAATTTTTATAACCACGCTGCCGACAATAATTTCATTAGTAGTCACCATTAGGATTTCAAGATAGCGGTACGCCCTCTGGTGGAAAGTTTCAAACAATGTCAATATATTGTCAAAGTGGTGCTTATTAGTCTTGGTCGATATTACTTTGAAAATTTCAAATATGATTCAAATTATTACTAATGTTTATCAAGCACAATTCATGGTTAACGTTCACATAAAAAGTGAAAAAACACTAAAAACTGTTATAATCGCTCACAAAATTTTACGATTTGGGCTTTTCAAACGTCAAAGTCCCAACCTTAAATAGCAATAGTATTCAAAGTGATGATTATAAGTAGGAGTTTTCTTGAATATGGCACTTCGATCCTGATTTGATATCTAAATAACAAAAAGAGAAAGGAATCCAAACATTTATATCAGATTTCGCAGCGATAACAGCATGGGATTCTGATAACTCAATGACGAATTTGCAGTGAACTCAATGAGAGTTTGTAGTAGTTGCCATAAGAAAATGCCAAATCGAATTCCATAAGCGTACTTTGAAAACTTGAATTTTAACTCTACTTTTTTCCCATGCCAAAGAATACTTCATCAATACTTTATATAATTCATAAGGAACATATTTGACTTCACCAGGAACACTTACCTGAATCAACGCTAGAGATTGAGCGTTTCATTCCATTTCTGAACCCGCTTGTTTCCTGATATGTCATACTTATTTCTAGTTTTATCACAGTTGACCCACATGAGATTGATGGCTTTTCCACTTTGGTTCGAACATATATATATATAGACCTGTCGAACTCTCGGCCGATTCTGTTTCTAGAAATGATCAGCTACTCTGGAACTCAGTTGCTCAATAACCTTAACCTCGATCCAAACACCAAACTGCCGAAATAATTGGTATCTCCAGAAAAAAAATCATGGTAGCCCGGAGGTTATTTATTGTAAGTACTATGAAATATTCAAATTCATGACCTAGAATTAAACTGTTAGTTCGATAATCCCGAAAATAATTTTACGTTTATTCATCAGCAGGTACCGAATACATATGCATCATTGCGAAAATCCATTCTCGAATCAAGAAAAATATAAAAATTGCTGAAAATTCCTCGCGATCTTTTAATTCCTTCAATTGTAGAATGGGAAAAATCTGATAAAAATCTCAAGATACGCGGTAGACTTACGATAGCAAACATGAAAAATGTATCATCGTATCTGGATAATGCATCATTCAATATCAGAATCACATAATCGAATTTCTCCCGAACGTATGTACTGATGGATAAAAATCGACTTTATTTATTCAGGACTTCAGTCACCTGAGTCTGGCAGCGAAACCAAGTCAAACAGTGTAACAGAAAATGCCAGATAATTCTTGTCTCGGAAATTCGTTTTCAATAAAGCCTCGGAAAAAGAGCATCATATGTGGGAAATGAGCGAGAGAAAAAAGTTGGAACTGCCTGGATTGCGTATTGTTTAATGAAGTGTGTCGCATTTTGGGTGACACCACTATATTTTCGATATTTCACTTAATATACACTTCTAGTTATATACAAGCGAGTATACTAGTTAATGTGGCACATTTGCTCTGATACTACACTGAATAATCAACTCCAAATAAGACCAATACGAATTCACGAAAGTGCTTCGCGTTAGAGATATCGGAAAACATGGACAGTGGTTCAGAATACCATTTCAACCCAAAATGCAAAATTCAGTACAAAATTAGCATTTTTCAAATTTACTTTGGTCTGAACAAAAATTAGGTAAAACAGGTTTATTTTGATATGATCATCAACGAGTCATGAAAGTATTAATTTTACCGCAAATTCGACACACTGTCAATGTGGTAGCCTATTATGATCATTGAAATGATTCAATGAAATAGCTAGGTACTTAACTATCCTACTAAAATAATATAGATTCCAATATTGTCTGTTCTTACTTGTATTCTGAATTTTCAGTAGGCAGGGTTGTGAGTTTAGATTTTCGTATAATGATGAATGTGGTCTATCAACCTGAATATTTGTTCGAAAATTCACATTTTTATTCTCTAGAAACACAGAAACCTAGGGATATTTTTCTCTTGAGTGCGACACACTATACAAAGTGGTATAACGAAAATTACGCACCTAGCTTTTCTTTATAAAGAAGTTAAATTGAAGCGAAAAGGCTCGAAGTTTGCTTCAGAAGGGAACACATTTCACAAATATTTTCAAACATCTACCTTTGAACCTCTAGCGAAGGGGTGTAACAACCCTGAAATTTCAAATGTAAAGTGGGGTCGAGTGATACATCATGTGAAAAGTTGAAAAAATGATCTTTCCAATGATACCCTATTGAAATTTTCTTTGGCTAAAATACTCAATTGAAATTTTGCATGAAAAGGGAAATATCAGTTGATAATCATAGAAGTGAACGTAGACAAGAGCAGCAATTTGCCAGAAACCGGAAAATGAGGAGATGAAGACTTTTGCCAGGTAGGAAGCCATCTGTCCGGCTTCAGCCGGACATGTTAGGCTTTTTCCGTCCTGTCCTGTCTGAAATTTGTGTTCCTCCTTGTGTAGATTCAGTAGGCTTTTCGGTCTACTCCGCGCCGACAAACAATAAACTTTTTGATCAATATCAACCTTTTGAAAATTTTTCAGAAAATTAAAAGAAAACTGTGACTTCCAAAACCTGTTAGCATATAAAAAGTGAACAGCTTATTTTGAATCATTTGGTAATGAAGACTTTCATTCTGAACTCCTGAATACTATTTTGCAATTACAGGTCATAACGCCAGCGTTGAGAGAATTTTCTCTTTGATAACTTATATCAGTGAACGAAGGAAAAAAAACTACAGAGACAGTTGCGAAGATTATATTTACGAGAACATTGTACAATTATGATTAAACATGTCCAGAATTTTACAATATTTGAAGAATGCGAAATTCAGATGATATTGGTGGAAAAAATGCAGCTAAATAGTTGGAGGTTTTTGAACAAATTTGAGAATCTAACTCGAATACCAAAGATACATAATTTTTAAATTTATAGTTTTATATCCAAATGAATATTGAATTCTGTTTCCGTCTCAATTATTAATTATTTGAGAAAAAAGCTAAAAATTTGCTGTCCGAAAAACTAATGTCTGGCTTTCAGTGTGAAACGTTCGGCTTTATATTCTAGCACCAATTGCGACTTTTGTTTTTTCCGAGGTGGCAATCTTACTCCTAGAAAAATAATCAAAAAATTCAAACAAAAAAATAGTTCAATTCAAATGACAATTACTTAAGTACACTGATTCTTTTGAAAAAATATCGTTATCGATTTATTTCCTTCAATTTCATGTTTTTGTTGATTGAAGCATCTTCTCTTGGTATACCTACCTATCGTCTCAGGAACCGGTCTTCATTTGTTTTTGCGAGAGTTGAAATCTGGGCTATAAATCGATTCTTTTTTACTTCATCGCGTACAAGAACGGTAATGCCTCAGGCGCTCAAATTGTAATCTCCCAATGTTAAATACAGCCACTTACTAATTAAGAAGATATTTCTAAAAATAACGTAAAAGCAGTTACGGGCGCCGATAAATAACATTCCCAATAAATTAATGATGAACTAAAAAAAGAGTTGACTAATTTATGGTGTAGTAAGTAACTGGTTACGTTTTTTATCTCGATGAAGTGAGTCGATATTGCATTAAAATGTGCATCTTTGTGTGATATTCACTCGGATATTCACAGGAAAATATTGATGCTCCTTCAAGTATTTCACTTTTCACGGTCACTTGTTTTGATCTGTAGTTGAGAGGTAGGCACGCGTTATTGCTACCTCGCACAAATTTCAATATCGCGAGAAGACTTCAGTTGGTTGACGAAATAACGAGTAAAAAATTATTCTCAACGAATTCGCCGTTTCTCGACTGGATTTCTAGAAATACTCTCAGAAACTCATACAATAAGAACTTCTATGAGCAAGGGATAATCTGAAGAAGCAGGACTTGTGCCTCTTCGAAGGCAAATCTGACAGAAAATAATGATAGGGATTATAAAAAGTGGTCAAGGAGACCGACTGGCAAACTCCGACAAAATATGAAAACAATTTTAGAATTCATTACACATACAAGAAATAAATTTCGAATTACCTATGCGGTTTGTTGAATGGGCAATGTTTCAGCTAAACCTTTTTTCAACATACTATATGCATTTTACATCTTAAATGTCGCAAACAATTTTTTTCCACTATTCTCATCTTTCACTTTCTTCAGATTGCAATTCACTTTTTGATTTCAATCTCCCCAACAATATTTTCTTGAATATCTGAAAGGTTTACATGATGTCTTCATAAAATTCAACACATCTTTATCCTTTTAAGGCCCTTGAATTCAATTAAATCTATACAATAACATATTGAATATGAATCTCTTCCGACCTGGAAAATGATAATTTTCCTTCAGTTTTCGTTGACAACATGAACCAAAATTGGTGCCATACCAAAGTCGTCAACATGCCACCGAGTACAGACGTATGTGATCAGTGCGCTGACAATTTTATTGTTAATTCCAAGTATATCGTTTGTGATTATTGTGAAAAATCGTATCATGTCCACTGTGCTAAAGTTAAGGACCAACTAATCAAGCTTAAACAAGACTGTGCAAATATAAAATGGTTTTGTAATGACTGCCACTCAAACAAAGCAGAATCAATGAAAACAGTTGATGAAAAACTGAAACTGGAAAACGAGCTGTTGAAGAAATTATTGTGTGAAAAGGATGAAAAGTGCAATTTGTTATACGATACAAATAAACTATTGAAACAAAACATAATGCTTCTAGAGGAAAAAGTGAGAGAAACCGTGCCCAACAAAAAATTAACAGATAAAATTCCAAATAAACGTTCGCATATACAAGCAGAAAAAATGCCAAACTTGGTCAGTGACAACGCAGTAAGGGGAACTCCCAACTCAATGGAAACAAAAGATGAATCATCTACAAAAACATATTCAGGACCGTCGTCAGCAAAAATAAGCAGTCTTGAAGAACATGGCCGGCACTGAGAAGACGGGTGAGCAAGTTGCTCCAACCAAAGTGTGTAAAAAGTGCAAGAATGTCGCTTTATCTGGCAAAAAGTGCATTCAGTGTGATACGATAATGCATAACAGTTGTGTAAAATTGTCGAAAAACGTGATTCTCTTGGAAGGAGATAAAATAATATGCTGTGAAGTTCAAAGTGGTGCGAAACTGCGAGAATCTGAGAGTGATGAACCTTTTTACGATGCAACCGACGATCTAATGTTCCAAAATAAAATAGATGCTCGACTTGTTAACTATCTACTGAAACAGAAAGACATTATCATCAATGAACTCAGAGATAAAATTAATTTACTCCATAAACAAATCGATCTCATATCCGAAAACAACCAATTGAAAAAGTCTGTTCCGTCGCCACCAGTACCGAAAGAACCACCACAAAAAGCCCGGTTTGCAGAAAAACCACAAACTGTTCAGGATGCCGATCAGAGTAAGCAAAAAACTTCGACCAAAACAAACCCACCAGCTGATATACCTGGGAATTCCCAAACATTCAAAAAAACTGACGTTTCATTTGCCTTGTTGAAAGAAACAGCGGTGAAAATGAATGAAATCATCAATTTGGAGAAACAGGGTGAATCGGGAAGTGAAGAAAAATGGAAGAAAGTTGACACTAGAAGGGGTCGCAGAAGAAATGTTATTATTGGCAAAGACAGCTCAGAGGAAATTATTGGGGTGCCTAGATTCATCGACCTGCATGTTTGCAGGGTTAGTCCACAAACCACTATAGAAAATTTACGTAAAAGCCTCAAAAAACATTTTCCGGAAGTGAAATGTGAAACTTTGAACTCAAAAAGACCAGATGTTTATTCATCCTTCAAGGTTTCGATAAGTAGTGACAATTTCAAACAAGCAATGAATCCAAATATATGGCCATGTGGCGCTGCCGTGTCACGTTTTTTACACAAACGCGAGCGGATGGTCCAAACGACGTAGGTTTTGAGGATTCCAAATTATGTACCTCGGGACATATTGATGACTCTTCAAAGCTGAAAATTTTTTACTGCAATATCCAATGTATCAGAAACAAACTTGGTGAAATTGAAACCATTGCCGAAGACATGAACTTTGATATCTTATGTTTTACCGAGACCTGGTTACGTAAGCAAGAAGTACCACTTTCTTTGTTAACAAATTTTGACATTGGTAGTTTTCAATGCCGATCTTCATTCGCACATGGTGGTGTGATAATTTACACAAAAAATAATTTAAAAAAAGTTGTTGTCAAAGAATTCGACGATCTATATCTAGAAAAAATATTTGAGGTAACTGCTGTGAATTTGTCAGATTCAAACATTTTGATCATTACAATTTACAGATCTCCTATACCTGAATATATAAATGACTTTTTTGAAAGATTCTCAATAATGCTTGAGCGGTTAACCTCTTGTGGCAAAAAAAGATTTATAATAACTGGTGACTTTAACATTGATATAAGAAATTCAAAACTCTCTGCCACACGTGATTTAAAAGACATAATCGATGGTTTCGACCTAAAATTCTCTGTATCACAACCAACACGCATATCGAAAAAGAATGGGACCTGCATTGATAACTTGATAACTAATATTGAAGAAAATATTGATGTTGAGGTCAGGGATTTCTGTTTATCTGACCACTCTGGCATTTTAGCCACTATAAATAAATCTGAACATAGGAGGATCAATCCTGTAAGTAAAAGAATGCGACTTATTTCCCAACAAGGGCTGACAAATTTCAAAAAGCATCTGTCAGATTTTGATTGGACTAATCTATATGAATTTGAAAATGCGAATATCCTATTCTCTGGTTTCTTTCAGACCTTTTTGGAAATATACTATGATCACTTTCCAGAAAAAAATATAAAGTCTAACAACAAAAAGCAGATAAATTGGTATAACGATGGTCTGAGAGAAATGAGAAATCAATTGGAAGCTTTGAATATCTGGAAAAAATGTCATCCTTCACAAGAGGTATCTGAATGTTACAAGAAAATGAAATATAATTACAAAATCGAAACAAATAAGGCAAAACGCAAAGCTAATAAGGATTTTATAGAAAATTCCACAAATAAATCTAAAGCTGTATGGAAACTGATAAATTCTCAACTAGGTAAATTCGAAAAAACAAATGAATATAAAATATCAGCTCATGAATTCAACGAATTTTTCGTGAATGTAGGAAAAAACATTGTGGACGCACTTCCCCAATGTGACATAAATTTCTTACAAACACTGAAACATACTCACACCTCTCCTAGTGAATCTTTTTTTATAACCCCCACCACTGAAGACGAAGTTGCTAGCATCATTAGAAATCTGAAGAACTCTTATAGTAGGGATGTTTATGATATAAGCATCAGAGTGATTAAAAATGTATGTAATGAACTATCACCTATATTATGTTACATTCTCAATAAATGTCTAGAACAAAAAATATTTCCAGATGAGATGAAGGTTGCCAAGTTGGTTCCTATTCCTAAAACAAACAATAAAAACGATGTGAATATGTTCAGGCCTATTTCCGTTTTGCCTGTTTTTTCGAAAATCTATGAAAATTTGCTCAAGCATAGGATTGTCTCTTATTTCGAGGGAAAACAGCTCTTTGCTAGCGAACAGTATGGCTATCGCACTAAGAAATCAACAACCAAAGCACTGATATCCATTTTAGAAAAAATCACAACAGCGATGGACGAAAATAAATTTTGCTCTGCTAGCATGTTAGATCTATCAAAAGCTTTCGATTGCGTGACACATGATTATCTTCTGAATAAATTAGAGTTTTATGGAGTTAGAGGTGGAGCACTCGAACTGTTCAACTCTTATTTGAGCCGAAGGCAGCAAAGAGTTGTTTTGCCTTCTGGTGAAAAATCGGACTTCTCTTCCTTAGATGTAGGGGTTCCTCAGGGTTCCATCTTGGGACCGATATTTTTCATAGTGTTCATTAATGACTTGCCAAAATATTTGAAAGCACATTCGGTTATTTTATATGCAGACGATGCAACAATTCTAAATATAGGCCAAAACATCTCAGAACTAGATGGGAGTAATCATGAAACACTAACGAAAGCCACAAACTGGTTCACAGCGAATAATTTGAAATTGAATACTAATAAAACCAATCAGATACTTTTTGGAAATCAAACAAAATTGAGTAGTGTGAAATTATTGGGTGTTCAGATTGATTCAAAATTGAATTGGAAAAACCATATTGAGCAATTAGCTGTGAAACTAAATAAAGTAATTTATCAGATCAGGAAACTAGTGGAATTTACCACACTCGAGACCACTTTATCATACTACTATAGTAACTTCTATACAGTTTTTTCTTATGCGATTCTGCTTTGGGGTAACTCCACAGATAGTGGAAGAATTTTCAAATTACAAAAAAAAGTAGTTCGGATTATGGCGCATGCGCGTTTTACGGAACATTGTAAACCTCTATTCAAGAAATTTAATATTTTAACTCTACCCTCAGTTTTCATTCTCCAGTGTTTATTGCACGCCAAAGAAGGTCAACATTCCCTGGCCTCAAATTCATCATATCATTCTTATGATACCAGAAATAAAGATTCATTGAGTATTCCCTACCATAGGCTTAAGAGAACTCAACAACCGAATAATCACACAGCCTTGAAACTTTATAATAAACTTCCCACTGAGCTGAAAACTGCTCCTATCAAGAATTTCAAAGCGACAATAAAAACCATTTTATTAAACAATGCATTCTATAGTATCGACGAATTCTTTGACTTTTCTTTCAACGAGATGCAACTACAGATGATTAATAAATAAAAATAATGAAGATATTTTGTTCTTTATGTACTCATTATGTTTACAGGTGACCAAATTCAATTTCTCTTTTTTTAATGTGCGTGTTTGTGTACGAACGTATGTGTATTTACCTTTTATCATATTTAAAAATTTTATGATTGTATTTTTTTTTCTTCCGACTTGCTATAATTATACAGTTATGTATGAAACATAGTGAAATAAATATGAATGAATGAATGAATGAAGCCTATTCAAATAAAATCAATGAGATAATCACTTTGGCGAAAGATAATACTGATGAAGAGGGTTTTCAAGTAGTTACCAATAGACGTCACAATAGAAAGAAAATAATCAAAACAACAATGGGAGAAAATAAAACAAACGAAGAATTCGGAGTCGAAAGAAAAGTATGGCTTTATCTATATAGGATCAAGAGACACATAACATCTGAAAAAATCGAAAGCTATATCAAAGAGCAACCGACTTTCAAAGATGCTTCGGTAGTAGTGAAGGAACTGCCAACCAACGAAAACCAGAGCAAATGTTTTATGTTTGGTATTGATTATGAGCATAAGGAAGAAATATATGAACCAAGCATATGGCCAAGAAGTGTTGCCTTTAAACGTTTCAACTTCCAAAAATTTCGGAATTATCAGAGATCCGAGGATTTTTGAAAGACATACCATGTAATGAAATAGAAAAGAAAAAACTAAACACATCAAATTAATTCATCAGAACGTGCAGTCCTTAGGAAATAGTGTTCCACAGCTGGAAGAATTGGTGAACGAAAATGAAAATTGTCTATTTCTCTGCGTGACCGAACATTGGAAGACCGAAGACCAACTTAAAATCATCAAACTGAAGAATTTCGAGCTAGCATCATTTTTCTGTCGAACTTCAAATAAACATGGAGGTTCAGCAGTTTACTGCAGAAAAGGAGAAAAATATAAATCCAGGAAAAATCTAAATAAACTATCAGTGAGTGATCAGTTTGAAATAGCAGCTATTGAAGCTACTGTTGGTGAGTGCAATATGATTATTATCTCAATCTATAGACCATCGGGTGCACCTACCGATATATTCATGTCAAAAACAGAGGAGCTGTTGATAAAAGTTTTCCAAGAAAACAAACCCACCTTCATAGCAGGTGATTTCAATGTGGAATTGAGAGACATAAATAGAACAGGTGAAGATGTGCTATCACTTTTCCGGTCATTCAATCTCATTCAGACTATAACTAGCCACACCCGAGTAACACATGATTCAAGCAGCTGCATTGATAATATATTCACAAATTATGATGATTCATATGAAGCAGTAGTTGTGAAAACGCATATCTCTGACCACTATGCACAATGTATTACATTTTCTGTTGAAACATTGAAAGAAAATTTGTACATTTACCGTAGAAATTTTGGTGAACAAAACAAAAGGATGTTTAGTGATAAATTGAAAAATGAAGATTGGACTGAAACGTATAGTCATAGTGCCTCATTAGTTGATTATCAATGGCAGTTCTTCATGAGTAACTTTGGCAATATCTTCAATGAATGTTTTCCTATCAAATATATGAAAAATCGACCACCTGCTTATAAAAATATCGAGAAAAATGAAGAGTTAAGCGAATGTAAACAAAGATTAGATCTATTATTAGTTTTGTCAAGGAATGAACCAAATTTCAAAAAACAATATAATACAACTAAACGGAAATATAACGAATTACTAATCAAGGCCAAAAAAGATATCTATCATGAAAAATTGAAAAAATCAGACAATAAAACGAAATGTATGTGGAGTTTTTGCAATGAACTCACAGGTAGAGATAAAAACTCAGATTGTCGAATTAAAGGGAATACCCAAGATGTGGCAGAAGAGTATAATACATTTTTATTGAACGTCATTCCTAAGATGATCGAAAATAGTCCAGATGTACCATTCCAGTGCGATATAACCGAAAACAAGCAATATCTTTATCTGAAACCTCTCTCTACAGAAGATCTATAAGATTTGTCTCGTAAGCTCAAGAATAAGCAGAGCAGTGGAGATGATGAAATCTCAACACATCTTGTGAAAGAAAATATTCCACATATAAAGGAAGTACTTACTTATATAATTAATAATTCTCTGAAATTTGGTATATTTCCTGAACGACTTAAGTTGTCTCTGGTGAAACCAATACATAAAAATGGAGATATAGAACTCATGGAGAACTATCGACCTATCATTCAGCCTCCTAGTTTCTCAAAGTTATTCGAATTAGCATACTCTACACAACTAATAAACTTTTTCAATGAATGTCAAATCTTTAGCAAATATCAACATGGATATATTCAAGGAAGATCTACAACATCGGCAATTTTTCAATTTACTCAACAAATATTGAACTTCATGGAAAATAAATATTTATCTTTGGGAATGTTCTTAGATCTTTCCAAAGCATTTGATTGCCTAGACAGACCACTCTTGTTGCATAAGATGGAAAAGTATGGTATCAGAGGGAACGCTCTGAGATGGGCTAGTTCATATCTTACTGGTAGGACTCAGAGAGTTTCAATGAAAAATGGAGGAAAAACTTACAAATCGCAGATACTTCCATCAAAAATTGGAATACCACAAGGGAGCATCCTTGGGCCGATATTGTTCATAATATTCACGAATGATCTGTGTACAATGAATTTCGGTATCGACAAGTTTATAACTAATTACGCAGATGATACCAATTTATTGACGGGTGGAGAGAACTTCCCTGAAATTATCCATAATGCCAATAATCTCTTTCAGAAAACAAAGCAGTGGTTTCACAGAAATAAATTAATTCTTAATGAGTCGAAAAACCAACGTAGTATTGTTTCGCCCGATACAGCTAAGGTTAGAGTGTACGTCAATAAAAATAGATGGAATAGATAGGAACTTAACCCCAATGGCAAAGTTTCTAGGTCTTCATATTAATGAAAATCTGAACTGGTCAGAACACATAGAAAAACTTACAGTAAAACTTAATAATGTACTCTATGCTATGAGATCACTTAACAAATATCTTCACCTGAACTCAATGAAAATAATATATTACTCCAATTTCGAATCGTGGGCAAAGTACGGAATCTTGTTTTGGGGAATCAGTCACGATGTCCAGAAAATATTTGTAATTCAAAAAAGAACTTTACGTGTCATATTAAACATGTCATATACAGATTCATGTAGAGGGATGTTTAGATCAAATAACATGTTGACGATATATGCTATCTATATATACGAGTGCTTATTATATCTTTTCAAAAATAGAGAATTGTTCATCGAACATATTCCACATCAAACAAGAAACAAAAACATTATGTACCCAAATCATAGACTGTCAATAACAGAAAACAGTCCACACTATATGTGCATAAAGTTTTTCAATAGGTTGTCTGACCGACTCAAGACCATCAATAGTATGAACAAATTTAAAAAAGAGATTAAAAAATTACTCATAGATATAGAACCATATAACTTGAATGAATATCTGAATAGCAGGATTGAAAATTGAAGTATTTATTAATATGTGACGTCCATTCCACTCTGTGTTCTCTTTACTATTGTCGTACTGTGAACATATTTTTGAAATAAAGATTATTATTATTTGCATCTATTGGTCCTTCAGTCAACGAAGAAGGTAATCAAAATAGTTTGCATGCAATATCTTATTACACGACGGAACACGAGATTGCTACGTTTTTCTCGAGAAAAATCTCTTTTTTTGAAGAGTACAATTTCATTAACAACCAATTGAACATTGCACTGTTAATTTTCGTATTTTATGTACAGGTTCCACTGAAAAAAACATCAGTTTCCCAACAGATTCTTTGAATATTTTATACAGGTTGAAAATTTAATACAGGTTGAAAATTATTCACATCTGGCTTGTTTTGAATTGAAGGCGTTAGATAATGGCTGGTGGGTTTAGGTCGGGGTTTAGTTCCATGTCAGGTCGAGCAACGTTCCATGTGGCCATGATCTAGATGGACATACTTTCCTCCCCAGTCCTCTTGCATACTAAGGACCACACGTTGAAGAGTAAGATCGTGCCAATCCTTATCTTGCATAAGTTTCGACTTTTTATAATTGTCATAATTCAAAGCTGGTACAGCTCATCCAATTCATCCTGGAAAGAACTCAGCTACTTTTCCAGTAGTGGTAGTACAGACCACGACGAAAGAGAAAAAACCTACTAAGAATGAATTTCAACACAGTGTACACATATAATAGGTGTTTTTAATCTTACCATGACAGTTTGGAGCGTGGTTTTTGTGATAGTTGGACTTGTATTTTTTCGATTTGGATTTGCAATTTAGGTATCATCCGCAAAAATTTTCATGGTGAACGACGATCGTTTCAATGCAGCTGAATTTCGAAATTTGAAAGCTAATGCATAAGTACGAGTGTAAGTACATGAACGCTTCGGTTTCTTTGTTGAAATTAATCTAAATATTTCTATAAAATTGAGTCAATGCCCGATAGTTTTCATATAATTTGAAGAATATTTTTCATATCATCTCATTCAGAGGTTATTTTATTAAAAAAAACACTTACCATAGAAAAATGACGCGTCCAGTAACTCCGTAGGAGTAATAACATAATATGTCATCCGTCATCTTGGCACTGGTCTTTTGGGCGGCATAATTCAGGGACGGAATTGGCTGTTGACCTGTTTTCCAGTATATATCTGAACAATATGGAAAACATCGAATTCCTCCAAGCCAGTCTCAACGTACGCAGCGTTAATCAAGTGACAGGAGATGCGAATTAATATTAACTTTGAATTTTTTAAGTTTGTGAGCCTCAGGTTGAACCTTCTTCGGTGGAGAGTTCCACAGTTCAGCTATTCAATTGTCAAAAGATCACTGAGCAAGAGAGATTCGACAAGTCTTCCAGCTCACAACAAAGGGGGGGGGGAATTCTGGAATAGTTCGTTCGAAGTTGGAACGATTGATGAAAATTCAAAAGAGCACTGACCGTGAAAATATTTATAGGAGAGATACAAGAATCTGACCCTTCTACGATGTTCCAACGAAGTGAGTGAGCCTCTCTCTGAATAGAATCAATCGATTTCACATCGTGATTCCTAGCATCGAGATACTTGACTTTGTAGTCTTCTTTTATTTCTGCCAAGTCATCGTTAATATTATTGACGCTAACGACCTCTGAGTTTTTTTCTCTTACTGATAGGGGACTCTGGAAGGAAAACTACTACGAAAAGTGTTGTCGTTCGTAAAACTATGCACTGAACAAGATGTTTTTTCCAGCGAATCATATAAAGCAGATACCAACTGGGTACTAGAACTGAACCCTGTAGAACACCTCCATTCATACAACTACTACCTAATTAATGTCCAAATATAAATATTGGGACAGTCAAACTCTACCGATTTCGAGCTAATTGGATTCTCGTCATTGCAATCTGGACTCAGCCATCTGTTCATAGACGAGACAACAAACCTTAAGCAAATCCGAATTCGCCCAGTTCCTCGTATCAGGAAACGGAAATGTATCCCATGGTCGTAGAGAACACTTGAAGACTGGCCATAAATCAAATCATCTGAATCAACAATTCGTTCAGGCAGCTACTGCCCAGACTAATACCACGAAGGGCGTTGTATGATATCCGACACGTGTGTCAGTGCGGGATTCACCACAGAAGAAACTCCTGCATATGCTTTTGGCGATAAAACTGCCGGAATTATTTGTCAATCATTGGCTCAGGAACACTTGTAGATCAGTTTCGGGCTATTTGTCCTCTCGTCACGACAAGGCCTAACCATCATTTAAAAGTCAGTGCTTTACCATTAAAAAAAACTGTTTACTTGAAGAGTATTCATTACCTCGAAAAAAGTGGCGTCATCATGATATCTGGCCAACTTGAAGACTGGCTATGAATAAAATCACCTGAAGAAACATATCTCGCTCAGGCCAGTCTCAAAACTACGCAATAGGTTGATGGAATAACAGACATGTCGGAAAAGGCGTTACAACTGCCTGAAATAATTCTCAGATATTGGGATGAGAACACCTGTGATCCGATTCCGAGGTAATTAGCTTCTGGCTATAAATGAAATAATTGAAAGAACATTTCGTTCAGGCCAGTCTCTTATGACTAGCACTTGTCACAAAACAACTATTTCGCTAGCTAATACCACGAAAGTCATTGAATTATTTCCGACAGGTAACAATTTCACAGAAGAATTTGTTACTTCAGATGATTTCATTCAATTCCAGTCTTCAAGTGTGTTATTCGACTATTTCATTGAATTTGAAATAATGAGGGATATGTCTTCTCGGGTTCACAACGTTCAATCTTCATTGGTTCTTGATCGTTTGAACACTGAGCAAGCCTTGACTTTGGTATGGTTATGACCGTGGAAACAACTGAACGAGATCCTCTACGAATCGAACGATTAATTCGATTGGTCTCAAAACATTCGATATCATATGAAGAAACAGCCGAATGGCCTCCTACATTTGTTTTTATCATCTGAGAAATACGACAATAACAAAACCACCAGTAATGGTATGTATACTCTGTAAACCACCCATATTCAAACATTGTTAACTGTGTTCAAAAATTGCAAACAAGAAAATAAAAACTACCGTACTCATTGCCCATTCACGAAAATTAATAATTTGGTAGAGCGTAACGCATAAAAAATGTCAACAATAGGAACAAATAGTAACAAACGAGTCGCACATTGTAGACTATTCGAACAACAGGTGGAATTTATCCATGTAAATGAACAGGAAGTTTGACATCATTCAGAGAACAACTCTTTCGATTAGTTGACGAGTAGGGGAGATTGAAGCAAGAGAGGGTTCACTGTTTTATCATTTCGCATTTATAATGCAGCCTAAATCGTTTCATTTGAATATGCTAGATGATATAAAATGAGAATACGAATATTTTTCTGCATTTTCTTCTTCGAATAATAATAGGAGACGAGACCTAATTAGTTCACATCGACTTTGTCCGGGTCATTCATAATTCTGCACAAAACCACTTTCTTTCAACACTGAAACTTATTATAAAAAATCACATTTTACATATTATATGAGGGGACGGCAAGAAAACACGTCCCAAAGGGCCACAGAAAAGTAACAAAATGTGTTTTAATTCCGATCTCCGGTGTATAAAATTCACTAGGAATTTTGTAAATCTTTGTTGAATCCAGAAATCTCACCTGGAATCCTTGTAGAGATCCTGAAATCTAATATAAAATCTGAAATTCAATAGAAATCTCCGAAATCCATGATGAAATCTAAAATTCCCACCGAAATCTTTGTAAAAATTCTGAAATTCAATAGAAATCCGGTGTGAAATCCCTCATTCAAAAATTTGCTCTATGAATTCTACGGAAGTAAAGGGAGCCTCGGTATGTACCTAACTGGGATGATTCAAACACCAATAAAAAGACATTGCACATTATAAACCGAGTGAGCAGTGGTCTTCAGATTCCCTTAATTGATCAGTAGCCTTTTTACTTATTCAACAAAAACTGAAATTATAATCAGTCTGAGACTGTTAGATAAATAAATAAATAGATAATAAATATTAATCAAAATTTCGGAAAAATATTATTTGTGAAACCATTCGCTGATATCTAGATAGAAGATGCATAAGCGAGATGCATTTTAGGTTCCCGTACCAGAATTAAATCCTTTTAGGTATATAACACCGAACACCAAACATAATCTTTGTGTCTTTTTTGGAGAGTATGAAGTCGAAATGGAACACCCAATATATTCTTACGAATTTTTCATCTAGCATTTCATGTTCGAATTAATTCCATATAAGTATATTCATCTTATCTCATTTTGTGAAAAAGTTAGTCAACTCATTAGTTAGTCAACTCATTAGTTAGTCATTTTTGAGTAGTCATTTTTGAGTCGTTGTTCAGATACGGAATTATTATATATGTGAAAATCAAATTAATGAATCTGCTTTCAGAACTAACTGCTCATTAGTAATTATCGAATGTTATTTTTCTTGAAGAAATACATTCTTTTCATAGATAAAGAATTTGGTCTTTGCCGACGTTTAAATTTATCATCAGGGCTCTACAATAAAATAATTTCATAAGCATACAATATACCTAGTCAATACATATTGCATTTCGACTTTTTATTCGAATGCTGGAATGATACATATTGATATTGTTAAAAAGTTGAAAAAATATATCACAGGCTGACACAGGCAGCAAATGTACTAAATCAAACGAAAATAAGAGAATTACAAAATTCATCCCCGAGTTCATGGCGTACAACCAGGTCATATTGATAATGATAAGGCCCTGTGGGAAAGAACATAGATTGGAACTGAACGTTAATAAGCACTACTCAAATCTTCTATGTCTGTTCTAGTGTTGATACTTTTCCTTTGATGATGAGTCGTTCACCTAATACTTCAAAATATTGGGGTTCGCAAAGTCGTAACTATGGTTATTGCGAGGTTATTGTATTTTATGTGGGCTGTTGGCTTGGAAATATTTGTTTTTCTGCGTCTCTTCAATGTTCAGATGACCTGTTCCTCAAATAACGTTTGATTGCTTTTTATGAGAGTTTTGGTTTACTGTTTTGGAATTTTTTTCATCATTATTCTCTGAAGGAATAGAAATGCTACAAAAACTTACTTTAGATCTACCTACAATATTGCACATTGTTAACGGGGGGAACAAAAAAGTTATAGAGGCGAGCCCTACGTCATAATCGAGGGCACAATATTGTAATCTTCTGCACCACTTCCCCCATTAACCAGTTATTATGCACTCTCTAGGACTCATTTTTTCTTATGGGTCCCATTCAACAGAAATAATGGTTTTCCTTTCATCTGCCATGGCTTTGATTCGGACTGTCGCTGTCGCCAAACAATTTATAATTTCCTCTGCTAGGTAATTAACCATTAAATGCGACTGGAAATGCGATTACGTGCACTATATTATGCAATTTGTCTCCAACTTCTGCACCGTACAAACGCAATTGGAAGCGGATTGGGCCGGAATAGTTCAAAAGTTATAGAAAGACGATACTAGTTATTTTCAGAATTAAACGGGTACCTACGAGCGAAAATGCATTCCATATCTGGTATCTGATGTCCTGTTAGTGTTCCTGAATATAATGAAGAAAGAAAAAAAGCGAATTCATACTCGATTATGCAAATTCAAAAAGCGAGTATCTCTTGCACGAGACGTGAAGGTGTCAATCAAGGCCGTTAGGCTGGACGTCAAGTGATGTAAACGCTTGTCACACGACTTTCATTATTCATTCTACGTTCATTTGGAAACCAAAAAAATAATTGCCCCCCTTCTATCGCTGCAGAAGATGAATAGGTGAGCGCATAACTTAGCAGTACTAAGCAAAAAAACACATTTTCCGAGGGGTATTTCTTCCGTGAAATTTGTAATTTTTCTATTTGTTGTAATTTGATTTACGAAGTGAATCACCCCTCGGCAATTTCTCTAAATGTGCACTGGCATAGGAAAAAATATGTCCTATAAATTCTGGAGTATCAAATAAATTACAGAGAAGTCTGTAGTATAGGTAGCATCAAGATATTGATCAAGACCGAAGAGTGATTATTGATATCCACATACCAAAAGCCATGAGTCCGAGCATGAGTTACACAGTAACATCTTTCATTTCTTCCTCTCGTACCGTTTTCGACTTTCTGAGGAAAGAAGTACTCCGCCTAACTAACCTCAGGTGGCGGGAGGAGCTCTCCTGCATCTCGTCAAGACAGATATGGCCACTAAAGATATTTTATCTCTTTCCAGGAACTCCATTGGAAATGTGATTGCGGCCATCACTGGACACTGGCTTGGAGGATGCCATGCCGCACGCATGGGAATCCTACAACGGAATGACTTCTGTAGAAGCTGTCAAGACGAGGAGGAAGAGACGATGGTTCACTTACTCTGTCACTGCCCTGCCCTATGAAGGAAAAGATTTTCTACTCTGGGTCAGCCCTACTTTGAAAACCTATCCGATCTCCAGTCGATTGGTATCAAAAGCCTTATGCTGTTTATCAACAGCAGCTACTGGTTCCCACGGTAGTGGAGGGGGTGGTAACCACCCCTAACGGCTTCACAACGGGCCTTCGGCCTATGTGGGTTCCGTCCCGGACCACCGTGTTAACCTAACCTAACCTAACCTAACCTTTCCTCCTGAAAAAGATTAACACGAACATTAGTTAGAAATAACTCAAGATTTTCTATAAAAAATCACTACTACTCACTTTGTATGGAAACTACTACTAACCGTTACGCGTTTAAAAACGCTTTCTGCTCCTATAACAATTTTGGTGATGATAACATAACAGCTGTCATAAACTGTCACGTTGTAAACTCTTTCAAGTTTGGTCTCAGTATTGGAAATGAAGAGGTATAAGGCATAAGGAATAATTCCATTGCCTAAACTTCCACTGTATATATACAGTGCTTTTCTTTATTGTCCCCCCCTTATTTTCTGAACGGGTCAACTGAAGATATTGAAACTTGGGATAATGAAACTGATGTTTATAAATACTACATTTGAGGTAAAATTCACAGATGAAAATTTCAACTGACGACTGGGCGCAACATGGAAAAAATAGAAAGGGAGGTATTGAACGAATACTTTAGAAACCTAGAATATGAAGTCAATATCTTCATCTACCACAGAATATTTGATAATTACCTCAAATACAAACACATTCATATCGATATTTCTGGAACTATTCGTTTCTCTCTGCCACAAGGCAATCCCAACAACCCGATGAGGTTTGATAGGTTATTTTAGTTCAAAAGACAAAAATGTACGACAAGGGACATCATTGTTCAGTCCAAATATTCTCATTTAGTTTTCGGATTTTCCAAGTAAATAGGTACTTACCACATAAACTATCACCAAAATGGTCCACTGAACGAAATTCAACATGGGAACTGCATTTGATTATGATGGAAAAAACTGTTGATCCTCTAATCACCGATATCGTCGGAGTGACACCTTTAGACTTTTTTATGGGTCTACTTGGAGGTACGAGGTGTACGAAACCGAATCTGCTACGATTATGAATATACGACAGAGTATAATAAATATTTGTGAAATATCAATGTTGCTGTGCTCGACGTGAAATATCGGATAGGCTGTTCTTATGTCAAGACGTTTAAGGCAACCATTTCGAGCAACTTCTGAACTGAACCCAGCTTATTTCCTCAAAGTACGGAGTTGAAGGTCGAAGTATACAGGCAATTATTAAATGCTCCGCCACTTTGTAGTAGGTGAAGATATTGACTTCATGTTCTAGGGTTGTAAAGTACTCGTCAAGAGAAAAGAGAAAATTATGTATTACAAGACTCCTCTTCCCATTGAATTTTTTTTCCACATTGCGTCCAGTCGCAATCTTGAAATTCTCATCTGAATTTCAAAATATAGTATTTATGCATCAATGTCATTTTCCCAAGGTTCAATTTTTTGAGTTAACTCGATCAGAAAATAAAAGGTGGGGACATTAAAGTAAAGCACTGTATATACATTATATTTTTCCACGACTATTGTATAATGTACCCATTATACGTCTGTCGACCTTAATAATACCCTTTACTCACTAGTGAATAATGAGTCACCATTCACTGCTGTCAAATACTTCCTTGATTTAGCTATATGTAATATTATATTGTCTTGCTACAATCAATCGGTATTTCAAATTTTATCGTGTAAACCACCAAATATTTTCAATTCCTTTCTGTAACTACAGTGAGCTATCAGCAATTATGAATGTGTGTGTGTCATATTGAAGAAGCTTTTGAATCCAAACAAATTTGACTCAATCCTGTTAACAGTAAGTATCAAGTATACGAAATATTTGTTAGAACAAAATAGTAGTGTTTCTAAAAAAATTATATATATGATGTAACAAAATTTTTCAATAAAAAAACGTTAACAAATTTTTTCACTAGTCGTGTATAAAATATAGTATTCTATATAATGGCTATTATAAGCTCGTTGAATAAAATCAACCGCTACTTCCGTTAATGACATTTACGAATAATGACATTGACATTTGTTGGGAGCTTTATGAAGTTTGTCTATTTCCAATACCTACTTGAAACACGGAATGAATTGAAATTGATCAGGCAAATTTCCATTTCGTTTTTCATTCAACGAAATTGTGAATTGAATAGTATACAAACCGCGGCAAAAGTGATAGTCTCTGGAGAAAAAGAGTTCGCTTTCCGCCTCGATATGTTCTCGGTCATACCATATTTCAATACTGATTTCAGAAAGTTATATATCTTCATCAACCTTTTCCAACGATTTGCTTACTATTCTGTTGGTATTGATTACAGCAGCAACTGGGGACGTACTAACAATAACGTTATTCGATATTCATTTGAAAACTTGATAATGCTGACAATCAGACCGTCGGATGTTTGAAATTCAGCGATAGTTGCAAATTCAACGGCAAATCCCAATCGAATTCTAACAATCTACTTATAGGTATGGTAAATCACACAAAGGAAAACAAAAACATCTGGCAGCACTCCAAATCAGTGGTGTAAATATATACGATCGCACTTTGTACCGACTACGTACGAAACAAATGAATGAATTATTTAGTACCTACTGATACGAATGGAGTGACATAATAGCTTTATGTAAATAAGATCTGAATATAACAAATATAACGAGACTGCTCGAAAAGAAATGATAATGCATCATGTGAGACTCGATGTGAGATTTGAAGTGAATATATCTGTTTCAACACTCAAGCTGATTCATATGTTTTGGTAGCTATTTGGAATGGAGTTTGGTGGATTTCGAATAATCGTATACTTCTTTCTCAACCATACACCACTTTGATTGAAGTTAGGTTAGGTTAGGGTTGGGTGAGGTTACGATAGGAATTAAAAAATTTGCTCGATACATTTTTAGGATTTTCATTAAGAGAACTGTTTCTTTTAGGTTCTGTCTTCTAGATCTAAACGGAAAATGTCGTAGGATGTGTATTTTTTAATCGTTGGGTTCACCCCAGGGGCCACCTATTCATCAGTTGGTCAGTAGATACCACAGATGATGATCTTTACATCAATAAATTTCGAAAAAAAACTGTGTTGACCTATAATATATATAATAACACGAACTTTCCATTGTGATCCTTACCAGAATAGTATACGTTATAGCATTAATGGATTGACTAATCGAAAGCATGCATCTAGAATTTAACTGTCACTTATTGACTTTATCTAGCATTTATATACAGGGTGTTTATTAAACATGCGGCAAAAATTTGAGGGACTATTCCTTGGGCCATTCTTTGGATATTTTGTCCTCTGATGATTTTCCATAGGGCGCTTTGTTTCGAAGATACGGGGCGAAAAAAAAAAATTCGACAATAACAATTTTGGTAGTTTTAAAATTATTAACGTAGCCGAAATCAATGTATAGCGCACTACACTGGACCCACCAAGTAATAAAAAATACTATGTCATGTGGAAGATCAATTGTTATTGTCGAAATATTTTTCGCCCCGTATCTTCGAAACAAAGCGCCCTATCAAAAATCACCAGAGGACAAAATATCCTCAGAATAGCCCAAGGAATAGTCCCTCAAATTTTTGCCGCGTGTTCAATAAACACCCTGTATATTGGTGACAATTGTATACCCCGTAGTCACGGTAACAATATAACTTGATTATTCTGAGAAAACCGCGTTCTTGGTAATTTGTCGTTAAAAGTAATATTTTAGATATGTTCAGAACGAAACAGAGATTAATTAATTTCAATCGAAATATGACAGTAGTAAATAAAATAGTGTACAAACCTCGGTAAGTTTCATTCCTGTCTCGAGATCATAGTTAACCTCGAAGCTTTGCGTCTTGGTTAACTAACTGATCTCACTTACCACCTCGGTTTGTATTATATTATACCCAAAGTGTCAGTTTGTGTAATCATGTAGAAAAAAAATTGCCGTCAAAACATGCATTTGAAGAAATAATATGTCGTTGAAATACTGTATTGTGTTATAAGTAGAAGTGAAGCTGTGTGTGCGAGCAACACAAACAACTTTTTTCTCCGAATTAAGATCCATTCTTTTTTCTGAAAAGAGGAAAACGAAAGTCTCTGGGAAATATTGAATCCTTTTAAATCCGGATACAGTGGAATAAGAACGTAACTGTGGTAATAATCGAGTTGATAATTATCCAAGTTATACAGAAGAAATACGGTAACTCCAATTTTAATGTTAGTCACGAAAGGTCATACATTTTTAACGTTAAAAACAAACATTCGATGAGAATGTTTGTTTTCTAAGATCTGAGGAGGTTATCAAGAGGGGGACCATTTTTTTTCTTTGAAACGCATACAGACGATATTCCTATCTTTTGTCGCTGAGCTTATTCTTAGTGAATATGCGCTCGAATGATCGTCGAGGTCGAAATACGAATGACAATTATTGAAAGATAACCACTATTGATCTTCGCCGTTCGTTAGACTTTGATTAGAACATTCCTATCACGAATTTATCGTCGGTTAGATTCAAAACAAAAGCGTAACCTAGAAATACATTATCTTTTTCAGATCTGGACAGGGAAGAAATATTGGAATGGATAGAAAAACAGTTTGAATAATTCATTTTTCCATCATTACCAGTACCTATTTTTGAAACAAATCAAAATTGTCGATAGAGTTTTTTAAGTAAATTTCTAGGATGGAAAATATATACTTTCAAATCATGAAAGTCGAGAGGTAAGTATTCTATTTCTAGGTTTTCCATTGATTGAACAATGCGAACAGCTACAAAATTTCAGAGCAAATGAAGGTTTGTATATGAAAAAAAAATCATTAACACAAATGTTATGAAGGGAAAATCCTCTTTCATCTTTTCCATTTTGAAAAAAGAAAGCACCAAATGAATCAAGAAAACAAAAATCGAAAATTCTGATTATATTGAAATATAGTAGAGTGGCCTTGAGCTTTTTTCGAATCAGCTACACCGTTCGATTGACCTTTGAAATCAGTGTATTTTTCTGTGATTGAACCAATTTCCAACTTCGATGGTTCCCGATATTCTAATAGTGGCCCCACTCAAAAAAGCCCAATTGTGCGTCGTATTTGCTCAATATAATGCGGATATATATCTCTTAGTTCCAACTCAGTGCTTTCCTGTCAGAATGCGCCGCCGTAGCCAAGTTACACATTTCCATGTATAATTTGAAAATTCCGGTTAAAACTGTTATCCAGTTGTTCTATCAGAAATCTGAAAGTTACTCACTGTAGTGGCCCAGAGAACACCAAAATAGCATGTAACGGTCTCAAAAATCTCATACTCATTGCATGACAATGGAGAATGTTCTGGACGTTCGAGGCGAGAATGGACTCTCTAAAGAGAACCCCTGTGTTCGAGTAGTGCATTTCATTGAGTCGAACGGAGTCTGGTAAAGAAGTATCGGAAGCTTCAGTTAAAAGTTGAGCAGTTCAACTAGATTATATTTGTGCAGAAGTGGTATTTTTATAGTGAAGCTAATAAAAACAGTTTAGTGCTGCTCGGAGTATTATTTGAAAAACGATACACGAAAGTAGGATACCTATTGATAATGAATTGTTTATTGTGAATTCGAATACGATGAAGGACATCGTGAATTCTATTCGAAACCAATTGGCAGGTTTGAAAAGACGACGGCCGGACGAAAAGAAAGAACGAACGAAAAAACAAGAGAACGAGAAGGAACACTCAGAAAGCAGACAATCAGAAGGTTCTAGAACATCAAGACAATTTTTTCGAACATGTGTTTCGAGAAAACGAGTACAAAATGAAAGAACTGAAAAGAACTGAACGGACAACAACGAGATAGGACTGAGAAAAAAGTGAAAATTAGATGGCTCTCCTCAATAACCAAGATCGCAAAAATATGGTTGCCATCAGGAATTTCGATAAAAACATCTTGGTCCAAGAATCGCCGACAATTTGGGGCTGCAGCACCGACTAATTGATTGGGCAGAGACGAAGAAGCTACGGCAATCTTAGTAGCTTCGAGGGGGTCAGCTTTGGGTATGTTTTGGGCAGCAAAATGAATATGAGCGGTGCAGCCATTCATAGAGGGACTGAGAGACGCGGAAATCCAAAGAACTCTGCGATTGACAACTTTCAGGAATAGCGATGCTTTGGAACGATTTCCAGAAGTGGATGCGGCCCTCAAATTTCAGGAATAGCGATGCTTTGATACGATTTCCAGAAGTGGATGCGGCCTTCAACACCTCCAGGCCAAAATTACGAGCATTATCAATAGATGAACCCGAACAACGATGTTGTGCAGCTACTAGTTCACGAAGTTTCTGGAGGAGATCGAATCCTTCATAAGTGGAATGAAATATCAGACGAAGAGGGCATGCTATGGATGTGGAAAACGGGGACATCTTATGAAATACTGAAGGGTGAGAAAATTCCACAGAAGACGTGGTATAGATATAAAAAACCGGGACTACTTACTTAAAAAAAAAGACTGCATGGTGAGAGAGCCACCAAGATCCAACTCACCTGCAAGGATGACGCCAAGTTCGCAATCACCTGCGAGGACAAGGTCATTCGGCCAGTCATCAAATGGGCAGCAGAAAAAACTAGAAGTAGCCAGCATATTGGGGTACAGGCTGGCTAACATTAACAGAGCCGGCAGGATTAACCGTTTCAACAGGATAACAAGCATATCTGATAGCCTAATCATTTCAAGAAAATTTAATGGAATAGACATCATATGCACCACAGGAACCGGTGCTTCAGTTCCTTGGTACGCAGTGACTTCAGAAAGTATGAAACCTCTTCCTTCCAACTTTGTGCTTCAAACCGTCACTGGCAAAAACGCAAGCTGAGATTCCACTGATTCTTGAGCGACTCAGCATCACAGATACATTATACGGACATACTTGAAATATGATCAGTGACTGGGGTTTTCATTTGATAAGGAAGAGAGGATAATGAAGTTTGGAGGAAAATAATTTGTGAAACTGCAATTAGTGAAAATCACGAGAATTCCTAGATTCACTGAGAAAGAAGTTCAGATGAAGAGCTTGGGTGTTTCGTTGGAATAGTCCAGCCATTTGATGAATCTCCTAGAATTTTTTTGTTTTTGCAAAAACCTTAGCGGAGTTTAAACAAGCCATCATTGTGAGAGTTGCCAACGTGTATCCTGAAGCAATACTTAACAGTTAGAGATGGTGATATCATTGGTATCTATCTGTGAACGTGTTACATGCGCTGCAAACGGCTGCAAACTAGGAACTGAAAATCCACCAAAAAATGAAGCCTCAGATTAGACATTGACCGTTTCGACGACGAAGACAGAAATTTGACAAATCTCCGAGAACACAAAAAAATGTGGGGAGGCTACAGTCGTCGGATTAAACTAGATGGAATTGAAAAAGCCGAAGCAGATGAAGATATTTTGGAAGTGTAGCCAAATTCCTGTCTCACTAATATGAGCAGGCAGGGTGTAAAATATTTCTTGGCAACAAACAGAAAACTTTCGAAAATCACACGGAAAATCATTTTCAGATTCGTTTTTAGCAACCGATCGAATGGTTTTCCCATGAGAGAGCCACAATACTAGAATCGGGACTGGTACTGTAGCAGAAACAGTCATTCCCGAAATCAAAAAGCTGGGCAGTGACAGTTGAGAAGGAATATGCTTAGCGAGCAATCTCGATGATCGGGTTCTCGTTTGGGTTTTATTAGCATTGAATGATATAGGTTTTTTGATAGGTCTGATGAGGTTCGATGGAAATCACGTCGGAAATCCCTTATTTGATAATTTGGTGTACACCGAGGTGTATGTACACATTTCACCTCGCATTTCACATATCTTAGGTACCCTTCTCACTATTATATTTGGATTTCCCAAACTTCAGAGAAGCAAATAATTCAGACATTCACAGTTGATATAGTATGGATAAACGAAATTGTTTTTCGGTTTATAAATATAATTCGTACTCGATATTGCGATTATCTTCGATAGAATGAATAATCAGACTGCTAACACATATACCTATGTGTTTATATGTGAAAATTTTGTTATCTGAATTTCGTGAGTCGGTTATCAGGAGTTTTTATGGTTCGAAACAATTTCATTGATAATGGTATTTGTGACGTGGTGGTTATTGGAACATGAGCGAAGCGTGTTTCATTTCCCCAAAATATGTACACTTTATTTTGGAATGAGTAATTTAACTCAGGATCTCTTTCGAATTTGGACATTATTAAAGAATTCACAGAGATTCCCAAGATTTCTAGTAGATTCTTTGCACTGGAGGTTCAAAAATAAACACTCCCTGAACATAATATATATGACCAAATTCTATTTGTTACCAAATCTGTTACCAACAAAATTCAGGAGTATGGGATACCTAGTCACTAGAAAAGTAGATTTTTGTACACAAGGTTGTGAATAGATTTCGAAATTTTGCGAATGTTCACCTGTTGAGAGGACCCTCTATCCTGAAGTCGTACAACAAAATAGAGAATTTCACCCATTATCACCAGGGATTCTTCAATATAATGAATTGTACAACATGACGATGACAGTCGATTACGTACAGCTAATCCAATCCAACTTGGCCTCGAACTTGTCACGCACTGCGCAATACGTCTGATACTCGCCTTTTTCTTCCCAAAAAAAATATGGAAAAATATAATACTTCAACAATTTCCCTCTCAATTTTTTGTTGTGTTTATTGTTCTGGGATTCGTGTAGTTTTTTATTCTACATTTATTCGTTAATTTATGTATCTTTTTTGGCAGAGTTGAACAAATTCACTTCTTTCATGAATCACTACAAATAGTATTGAAGAAAATCTTTTTTTTTCCAGTTGAAAAGTACACAAAATATACAATAACTGAAAATTATGTCGGAATACAAAAAGAAAATAGAAAAAACAACAAAAAACATTGTTTTAAACACTATAAAAACTAGCTACAATGACATAAAAATAACAAATTTGCTCGTACTGGTTTCAAGAAGTACACACTCGATATATTCACTAAAAGAGCTTTGTCTGATACGAAGTTTCAACAAAAACTATTGAAATATAATGATGTCAGCTTGAAAACTCCTCAATGGAATAACAATTTTTTTTCAATCAGTAATTTTTTCAGTCTGGATTCAAAAACGTTTAGATTTGATCTAGTGGCATACTGATGATCATTTGCATTGGAGAAGAACCTACCTTAATTTTTGAAAACATAGACACGCAGTTCATATAGGTATAAACCTATCACAGTTAAAATTTTCAGTTTTTTGAATGTAGCTCGACATGATTGACCCCATTCCAATCCAGCAATAATCCTAAGGGCAAATTTTTGCAGTACGAAAACTCTCGATAGTGATGTACCCCAGCCAAGAATACCATATCGCAAATGGCAGTTGATATTGGCATAATACAGAGTCAGTAGAACATTTTCATGGCAATGGTGTGATAGAAACTTGAGTGCATAACAATTTTTTCTCAATTTATTACAAAGTATATCAATATGTGGATCCCAAGACAGTTTATGATCTATCATAAGCCCAAGCATATTAATTTATTGTTTCACAGAAGTTTAACTCTTCACCAACTTCAGAGACCTGGACATTTTCCGCCGTACCTTTCATTGAGAATTTTATGAAAGAGGTTTTTGCCCTATTTACCGTTGAGAGATTATTCTCAGACCACTCAATTACTTTCGTGTGAACCTTATCTGATGTGTCCATTAGTTCCTTCATATCTTTAGCCTTTATGAGTAAATTAGTGTCATCAGCATACGATATCACATGGACATTCAAGTGATTATGAAGGAAATTCAACGAGTCATTAGCATAGATCAAAAATAATGAAGGACCCAGGATTGATCCCTGGGGAACGCCTTGCTCAATTTTTAGGGAATGGCTTTGGGTATTTTCGACGATTACACTCTGAAATCTGTTACTCAAATATGATTTGATTAGATTTAGTGGCACACCTCTTATACCATATTGTTCGAGCTTGAAAAGGAGAAGTTCATGATTTACACAATCGAAGGCACGCGTAAAGTCAATAAATAATCCACCGATCTGGATTTTACCATCGCTTCCTGCTGTCTTTCTGTCCCTCGGTCTGTCCGTATCGAGGTTTAGATTTCGAAAGCTACGCAACGGATTTTGATGCGTATTTTTTTTTTAATAATATACTACAGTGACTACAGTATTGTACACCTAAAAAAATATACGAAGAAATCTGCGATGATATATGTCTATCTCTTAGAGATAACGTGCGAAGCCGGGGCGGGTCGCTAATAGGGAATCTGCATGATTTTTGTTGTCTCAAATTAATCAGTTCCAATTTTCGCATATCTACGAGCATATTTATAACGTAGGAAAAAATATACATATGTATGAAAAAGGTTACTTACAGTAAAAACCGAGGAATATCACTAATAATCACTTACCTTCATGTTTGGAATAAGTCCGAATGATGTGTCTATACAACTAACTGTTTCTGTTTTCATGGATTTTCATTAATTTTTGGGTTGATCATAAAATTGAAAATTCTGGGTAGGATTTCTAAATCTTCAGATATGAGGTGATGTATATGCCTAGGGCCTAGAGTAGTCTAATGCTCGGTCTGATGCTTCGTTTGATGCTCGAAAAATAACCCAAATGCTGTCTACCTCGGTATCTAGATACTTATTATCCACAAGTTCCGATTGAACTCATCCGGAATATATATCGACAAATTTATAACCACTAACTTGTATAATTGACACTCATTGGGTAATTATTGCGACAGTTATTCTTATTGAAAAATATAGGTATGCATGTTCTACCAATACAATTACATCTGGAACACACTATAATTATGCCTTGAAAACGTATAATTTCATCGAATTATGACATTTGAGAACGCTAATTACTTGATTAGATTGCTGAAAATGCAACAAAAGAATATTTTTTAATAGACGATGTCCAAACGTTGGTAATGAATTATAATCAATTATATGGAAATTTTAACAATAGAAATTTGAAGACCGATGATAGAATGGGCTATTCTCGACAAGGTCAGATGCACTGTCATCTCTAATTCCAAGTCTAGTCTGGTGATTGATTTCGTTTCATAATCGTTCATTCGATTATCGTATGAAAATTCAAGCGGTTTTCAATTCAGTATCGGTTATATTGCTTTATACTTTTTATTCAAGTGGCTATTATATCTGAATACACACAGAAAGATATATGTCGCCTTTCATATTTACTTTCAAACCCTATAATCATTCTCGTAATGATTACCTGGTACCTGGTCACGCATGAAACGACACATGAAACAAAACAATGAATACTTATTGCAAGTGTGATAATTGTGTAGATCCATAAATCCGGCTTCAAAATAGAATAGAAACCGTTGGAAGAATGAAAAAATATCTATTTCTCAGTTTTTTATTAATGATGTGGGCGAGGATTTGAATATTTACAAAACCACGAGAAACCAAGAACTTCAATCAATCATTGGAAAAAAAATTGATTTAATGTTTTTGATAAGTGTTTTATGACTATTAGAAACTGCATGCAGGTGATTTTTTTCAATTTCCTTTCCATATTGTTGATAAAAAATTTATTATGTAAGTACCTATATGAGAAAAAGGTACTCAATTTTCGATAGAAATGATTATTTTCGAACAGAAAAATCGTTTCTTGATTTTTTTTCCATTGCTTTAGAACGCATTTGTTGATCAACTAAGTATTTTCTTTACCACTTGCAATGTATCGAGCAATTTATATCGAGGAGCATTTTTTTTTCAAATCATTTTGATTCCTCTTGGGTATTCGAGAACATAAATTTACTTAGTTTCACTCAATTTTTCATTATTTATTCGAAACAATTTTTCATAAACAAAAATTTTTACCCAGGATTTTTTTTCATTTTAGGTCTCGTTTTAGGTTCTCGTCGGGTACCCAGTCAATATAACAATAACAGATAAGAGAAAATTAAAAGTAATCGTAAACTTCAATAAGTAGAAGACTTTTTTATTTCTCATGGTCGTTTTTGTTGAGCTGAGTAAATTAAGTGAAACAAAAGTGAAAATTCGTTTTTTTTCTATAAAAAAATGAACGAAACTGATTTTATTTCCCAAGAGCCGAAGCAATTATGAGAGCAATAATGATTTAATAAAATAGTTCCCTAATGAGTATCAATTACAAGAGTGGCGGAAAAAATTGTTAATTCAAGGAATTCTTTTTTCGAATCATCATTTGTATCGAAGATTAAGTTCCAAAAAATTGTTCCAATTATCTGATAAATAACGCATGTCCATAATAATTTTTTTTTCAAATATGAGAAATATTTCCATGCTGTTTTTGGTAGTGGAATACCTACTTGAAGAATCATAAATTGAATAAGTAAATTGAAGATATTCCGAGGGATATTCATTTCGATTTCATATTTTCGAGCATATGTTCGTAACGCTTTGGACCTCGGTATTGGCGGAGACTTTTTTAAAACAGATCGAGAGGATGAATATTATTCGAAAATGTTTTGAATCTAGGAATGATAATCGAATTTGAAGAATTATCAATGAACTACTTATGTCTCCTTCGAATAATTGCTCAAACGTAAATTTGTAATTATCGTAATCATGTAGAAGCGAGTTAGTAAGGTTATATACAGATGTGGAATATATTTATCGACTCATGCAAAATCAATACAGTGTAAAGGAGGCAATAGTGGACCAGGTGACAATAAGATGATTTTGTCGCGACGGAATATCAAATACTCAATTGAACCACTGTGACACTCCCACTACTTTCTCGCAAACAATTGTTACCAAGGAAGCAGAAAGTCACCAGGGAGCTCGATTGTTTGAAAATAGAATAATTCAGTCGCATACTGCTAGCTGGTTGAACCTTTGGAAGTCCCACCTGTTAATTTTCAATATATACTTTTTCCCTTCAAGATTCTTCAAGTTATAAAACTGCAGATACCTATTTCTTTTACTTTTTTTTTCATTTGAAACTTCCAAACAGAACGAGTTCAAGAATGGGGAAACAATCCTTGATACAAATAGGTACTTATGCGATACGAGAGTCAACGACAACTGATAAGTAAAATCGACTCAACAACTGAGCAGTTACGGATAACCGATTACACTCGTTATAACACGAGTTATAACATGATATGAAGCTCGATATGAAGGTAGGCATTATAAGAACAATCGAACGCTCGATCGAACTTCAAGTACTTAGGTATTCTTATTTCACTTGCTTAGGCTCATGTTTGAGTTTCCCAAAAAGTTTCCACGATGCTCTCTGATCGTTACCCAGAATGAAAAAATCATCTTCCGAGGAGTGCAGACAGGCTCCTTCAATGGAAGAGGCCATCCGGGATATCTCATCGAAAAACTTCGAAAAAAGGTACGAAGAGTAAGTACCAAAAACTCAGAGATTCAGTCCAACAGGTTTCCTGAAAATCATAAAAAGATAAGCTAGACCAATATTTCCCTCATATATAAAATGTCCCATGAGAGCAATGCAATTATCAAAAACTTACAGCGGTGATTGCATTGTATCTAAAACTTACAGCGGTAATTGCATTGTATCAAGTCACCATAACGACACATTTGAAACCGTATCGCTAGACGTCAGCAAACAACACAAATAAATGCCAGATAGACTTCAAAAATAGAAAAACATTTCGCGTTTAGGTGAGTACTTCCAAACGAAATTTCTCAAAGAGATAGTCAAAATTTCCTCACTGTGAGGAAATCTTGACTATCTCTTTGAGAAATTTCGTTTGGAATGTCAAAATTTCCTATCGATTTTTTGAATTGAGTATGTCCCAAAGTACCTCTTATGCTGGGTCTCATGTTTACTTTTCGTTTCTATATTGTTTATTTTGCCATGGTAACTCAAAATGACGCGCTTTTTTCGAGTTGGATTTAAATATTCTGTGGCGTAGGTACTTTATAAGCGAACAGGGGTCTTGACACTCGACATAAGGGGACCACCTTGGGTACCAGATAAACAATTCTGAGGTTTCCTGGATAATTTTTTTAAGGACAAACATGGATACAACAAGGAAGTAAACAATTTCGTTCATCCATATTATGAACATTCAGGCTAACGTAGAGTAAGCAACGAGATTTCGGATGTTTTGGTAATTTTGGAAAGGCAGACAAACAAAATCTCTCAAAATTTTTGTATTTTCCGAGGTATTTTCAACGAGATTTTCAATTTATCGTATAGACACATCTTCAATGCAGTAGGTATGTCTCATAGAGTATCTTACTGAATTTGCAGGGATATTTTCAGCTCATAATTTGGTGATTCCGCTCAATTCCTCGTTCAACACATAAATACTTAGCGACAGACAAGGCAGTAGATGAAAGTATTTCAGCTGGAGCTTGATGGGTGTTTCCCGAGGTGTTTCCACGGTTGTTTCACTTCCGAATTCAAGTACTTTTGTTCAAGTTTACGAAAAAAAATCACTGCAATTCCAGAATTCCTTGATGAAATCTCCTCGGAAATCTTGAATTGAGAATTTCATGTGGGACAGCTAGGGTCACGCCAGTGGGGTGGTTTTTCATTCATCTGCAATTTTTGCACCAAATGTTCAAATGAATGAAAGATAATCCTGGACTTCAAGTAAAAGTTACACATCGGATTTCCAAAATGAAACACCCCCGAGGGGAAATATTCCTAGATGAGAAAACAAATCTGATGATGATTCCTTGAGAAAATTCGAAACAGTAGCGGCCAATATAAACCTTGTCAATATCTAATATTCTGCAGAATATTCAAATGAAATTATGATTTTTATGATTTATGTGGAATATTGCGAGGGCTCGAGCGAGGGCTGTTTCACTTCGGAAATCCGGTGTACAAACTTTACTAGAAGTATTGAAAATCCATGTTGAAATTCCACCTGAAATCCTTGAAGGAATCCTGAAATCAACAATATATTCGGCTCGATATTCGGTGTACAAATTTTACCTCGAATTTTACGGAAGTGAAACACCCCTCGGAATATTGTTTGTTCGAAAATTAATTTATTTTCCTCTTGGAATTGATACATTAAACTCATTAAATTATTCATATCAAATTACCCATCTTACCTCAAATATCGGGCAAATATCCACGCAAACTTCCACGCAAACCGAGTCATCTTGGAAGCATTTAGGTACATCGAATCTCTATGCCGGCTTGTAAGTAATACTTTTCGAGTGTATCAGCCTGAAACTTGGACAAAGAATACTTAATTACTATATAGTACTTTAATTATTCTGTGACTTGGCCCTAATGGTAGTATAAGTACTTATATGTCAATTGAGTGATATGTCAACGTTTGAATCTGAAGCGATCCAATTTTATTTTTCAGGTGTTTATTTTCCGTATTGTGATGTAACTTTAATCTCGGCCAAATTAAAAACAGTTTAGTAATTTCGACAAACACCATAAAACACGTACGATAAAACGTTTCCCAACATTTTATTAACATTTTGATAGGATATGAGTCGACTCGATTTCGAAACGTTTCGTAGGTAGGTACCTGCTCACGGATTAGTGGAAATTAGTTCATGGACCAAATTTATCTGAGATTTGGATAGACTTGAAGCTCAATGCTGCGGTCGAAGGTGAATATTGTGTGCATGCATCTCGGAGTGCGTTCATGCATGACAACAAACATTATCGGTTATAATAATTGTACGAGTGCATGAAAATTACCGATAATTTTGCAAGAAAGCGTGATATCTAAATATTGCAAGAGTTTACTATCATATTTTGGCGAAAGTGCCCGAGTCCGAAGGACGAGGGCTCATTTACAAAATATGAAAATAACCGAATGCAATTTGTATAAGATATCACGCTTGAATGCGAAATTATTTGGTCATTTTTATGCACGAATGTAATTCATTGGAATATTTCACGAATAAAGAAATTCTCAAGGAAATGTTATTTTTTGTTCATTTATACTTTCCCCTATAGATTGTATGGAGTACTCACCTAAACGCGAAATGTTTTTCTATTTTTGAAGTCTATCTGGCATTTATTTGTGTTGTTTGCTGACGTCTAGCGATACGGTTTCAAATGTGTCGTTATGGTGACTTGATACAATGCAATTACCGCTGTAAGTTTTAGATACAATGCAATCACCGCTGTAAGTTTTTGATAATTGCATTGCTCTCATGGGACATTTTATATATGAGGGAAATATTGGTCGAGATTATCTTTTTATGATTTTCAGGAAACCTGTTGGACTGAATCTCTGAGTTTTTGGTACTTACTCTTCGTACCTTTTTTCGAAGTTTTTCGATGAGATATCCCGGATGGCCTCTTCCATTGAAGGAGCCTGTCTGCACTCCTCGGAAGATGATTTTTTCATTCTGGGTAACGATCAGAGAGCATCGTGGAAACTTTTTGGGAAACTCAAACATGAGCCTAAGCAAGTGAAATAAGAATACCTAAGTACTTGAAGTTCGATCGAGCGTTCGATTGTTCTTATAATGCCTACCTTCATATCGAGCTTCATATCATGTTATAACTCGTGTTATAACGAGTGTAATCGGTTATCCGTAACTGCTCAGTTGTTGAGTCGATTTTACTTATCAGTTGTCGTTGACTCTCGTATCGCATAAGTACCTATTTGTATCAAGGATTGTTTCCCCATTCTTGAACTCGTTCTGTTTGGAAGTTTCAAATGAAAAAAAAGTAAAAGAAATAGGTATCTGCAGTTTTATAACTTGAAGAATCTTGAAGGGAAAAAGTATATATTGAAAATTAACAGGTGGGACTTCCAAAGGTTCAACCAGCTAGCAGTATGCGACTGAATTATTCTATTTTCAAACAATCGAGCTCCCTGGTGACTTTCTGCTTCCATGGTAACAATTGTTTGCGAGAAAGTAGTGGGAGTGTCACAGTGGTTCAATTGAGTATTTGATATTCCGTCGCGACAAAATCATCTTATTGTCACCTGGTCCACTATTGCCTCCTTCACACTGTATTGATTTTGCATGAGTCGATAAATATATTCCACATCTGTATATTACCTTACTAGCTCGCTTCTACATGATTACGATAATTACAAATTTACGTTTGAGCAATTATTCGAAGGAGACATAAGTAGTTCATTGATAATTCTTCAAATTCGATTATCATTCCTAGATTCAAAACATTTTCGAATAATATTCATCCTCTCGATCTGTTTTAAAAAAGTCTCCGCCAATACCGAGGTCCAAAGCGTTACGAACATATGCTCGAAAATATGAAATCGAAATGAATATCCCTCGGAATATCCCCAATTTACTTATTCAAGTTATGATTCTTTAAATAGGTATTCCACTACCAAAAACAGCATGGAAATATTTCTCATATTTGAAAAAAAAATTATTATGAACATGCGTTATTTATCAGATAATTGGAACAATTTTTTGGAACTTAATCTTCGATACAAATGATGATTCGAAAAAAGAATTCCTTGAATTAACAATTTTTTCCGCCACTCTTGTAATTGATACTCATTAGGGAACTATTTTATTAAATCATTATTGCTCTCATAATTGCTTCGGCTCTTGGGAAATAAAATCAGTTTCGTTCATTTTTTTATAGAAAAAAAACGAATTTTCACTTTTGTTTTACTTAATTTACTCAGCTCAACAGAAACGACCATGAGAAATAAAAAAGTCTTCTACTTATTGAAGTTTACGATTACTTTTAATTTTCTCTTATCTGTTATTGTTATATTGACTGGGTACCCGACGAGAACCTAAAACGAGACCTAAAATGAAAAAAAATCCTGGGTAAAAATTTTTGTTTATGAAAAATTGTTTCGAATAAATAATGAAAAATTGAGTGAAACTAAGTAAATTTATGTTCTCGAATACCCAAGAGGAATCAAAATGATTTGAAAAAAAAATGCTCCTCAATATAAATTGCTCGATACATTGCAAGTGGTAAAAAAAATACTTAGTTGATCAACAAATGCGTTCTTAAGCAATGGAAAAAAAATCAAGAAACGATTTTTCTGTTCGAAAATAAGTAATCGTTTCTATCGAAAATTGAGTACCTTTTTCTCATATAGGTACTTACATAATAAATTTTTTATCAACAATATGGAAAGGAAATTGAAAAAAATCACCTGCATGCAGTTTCTAATAGTGATAAAACACTTATCAAAAACATTAAATCAATTTTTTTTCCAATGATTGATTGAAGTTCTTGGTTTCTCGTGGTTTTGTAAATATTCAAATCCTCGCCCACATCATTAATAAAAAACTGAGAAATAGATATTTTTTCATTCTTCCAACGGTTTCTATTCTATTTTGAAGCCGGATTTATGGATCTACACAATTATCACACTTGCAATAAGTATTCATTGTTTTGTTTCATGTGTCGTTTCATGCGTGACCAGGTACCAGGTAATCATTACGAGAATGATTATAGGGTTTGAAAGTAAATATGAAAGGCGACATATATCTTTCTGTGTGTATTCAGATATAATAGCCACTTGAATAAAAAGTATAAAGCAATATAACCGATACTGAATTGAAAACCGCTTTGAACATGAGACCCAGCATAAGAGGTACTTTGGGACATACTCAATTCAAAAAATCGATAGGAAATTTTGACATTCCAAACAAAATTTCTCAAAGAGTTAGTCAAGATTTCCTCACTGTGAGGAAATTCAGTACCTGTTTCTGTATTTCAGTCCTCGTTTCAGTTCATGTTTGTCCTCATGTTTGTCTTTCAGTACTTTCTACTTATATTAATTAATTCAGTAAGTACTTGATATTTCAGTATGGTGTAGAAATTTTACAGGAGTTGTTAACCCCTCGGGACAACCTTTAGAAAGTCACAATCGAGGTCACAATTCTGATCTGTCTACCTATTAATCGCGAAAAAGGGTTATTACAGTTGAATTGTACAGTCCAAATGTCGCAGTTCGTTAAGGCGTAAGTAGGTACGTTTTCTGATCCACTATTACTTTTTGTTTTTGGTTTGAATCCCACCAAAAAATGATTTTTTTCTACTTTTTTCAACGACTGAAATATTATAAAATCGTTCGATATTGAATTTGAAAAAAGTTTTTCTTTTTGAGTTTTTCCGAGAGTTTTTCATAAATATTGAACGATATATTTAAAAAATAGTCTACATCTAAAATTGATCATCAATATGATACTCGAAAGAGAGTTCTGAACTCGGTTCTGAAGAATTACCGACTTTATAGTCAGTCGTGGGTTCGAGTTTCACCAAAACCGACTTTTCTTTTCGATTTGACACCACTAATTTAAATTGTATCGTTCGATTGTGAGTTCAATGAAGTTTTTTTTTTGAGTTTTTTATAAATATCGAAAGAATACTCCATACTCCTCAATTTGATTGCGGAAAAATATTGTTTTTCTCATTTCCTTGACAACGAAAGAGATTCACTCGGTTACAGATACTGACGTAACATCATAAATTCAACGCATTAAAACTTAAACGAGTTAATAATTGTCATTTCCACTTATATACTACATGATGATCTCAAAGTGTACCAACGAGTGTACCAATGAAAACTAAGTATCTGCTTGTGGATCAAAATACTCCAGCTGGCCGCTAGGTATCTTTTGTCCTTCATTCTGGCAAACCGAGTGGCAAACCCTATGCAACAATTCAAAATAAGTAACTGACCCGAAAACCGACCATTTACCATCAATTCTATTGTCGTATGGTTACGAAATAATCTTGGAATTGTGATGGTCTAACCGAGGGGTGTTTCACTTCTGAAATCCGGTGTACAAAATTCAGTAGAAATATTGTTGAAATCCTTGAAATCCATGTTGGAATCCAGAAATCCCACCTGAAATCTTTGAAGAAATCCCAAAATCCACTAGAAATCCTGATTTGGTGTACAAATTTTACGGAAGTGAAACACCCCTCGGGTCTAACCTCGGGTCTTACTTTACACTTTGCGAAAACCTCAAATGGGCATGACACCTACGAAGTAGAAGAATGATGAGATTTTTTTTTTGTTGGGGGGTTTTCCTCGAGATTCTCGTTACAATTCATTCCTCGTAGGTGGGTTCAACTCTGACGAGAATTTAGAAAAAATCTCCGAAAACAATTTTATTTCATACACTCGTTCATACTTATAGGTACTTTAAGTAGTTTCTTTTACGATATTTTTTTTCTGTTCACCACTCGGTGTACCAACAATAATTCATCATCATCATTATTCTCTGGAGTAATTTCACATGTATTTCCTCGTATACTTATTTCAAGGATTTTTGTTGTCATTTCCAGCAGCGAAATAAACATCACCTACTTATTTCCAGAAGTTTTTTAAGATTAAAGAAAACAAGGCACAGAATATTGAGAAAAATGTCGAATACCTACGTCGAAAAAAGTCCTTGAACAAGTTTGCAAGAATAGGTACATACTCATTTACACAGAGCCTTTTATATCAACTTTTAACATGAGAGTGCATACACTTTTCTGCAGAGTTGCAACTTGTGTCAGTAAGTAGGTATAGAATTGCAAATATTTTCATTACGCAGGTGTCCAATAATGCATAAGTTAGACATCAACACTTCAGTAGACTAAGATAAAGAAGATTAAGTCGTTAGTAATAATTCATTATAAAAATAGATATTTTATAACATACCTAACTACCTTGTTTGTACACCTGATTGTCTGGTAATTCTCATTTTTGCATCTTTACTATCATATACAGTTATCACCACAGTGGGCACCTGAGTTGACAAGTCAACTCGTGAATATTTGGCAAAACAATTTGAATTCTAAAAATAAAAACTTACGTGTTTGATTATGAATGAGCATAAAACCAAGTACAATCAATTGCAATTCCATGATGAAACAGTACAAATCTCACTGGAAGTTCCTTCAAACAGCACACACTATCAGTTCTTCGCGAAATTCTAGTGCCAAAAGTCCGACTTCAAACATTATCGTACAATAAACACAAGATACGAACGCCGATTTTTAGGTTATGTTCATTTATGAAACACCGCGCAACACCGTCTCGCTGAGAAACAAACGAAAGACTGCTTAGCGGAGAGTTCGCGCGCCACTATAACGCGATCTAAAATGGAAAAAAGTGTGATATGATATATGGGTTGCATACCTAGGTCATTAGGGGCTTCAGGAAGGAGAGGTATTTTCAGAGCTTTCAGATTGATTGCAATGATGCGAAGCTTTTTGCAGATTGCAACCGAGCTTCTTGAGCTGCTATTATCCCATTAAGCTTAATAGATGTTATTTCGAGCCCCGATTATGCAAACAATTCGGACTGATCGATTTGACGATTATCCACTATTAAAAATGTTGTGCCGTTTCGTTGGGTATCATGAGAAGGATTTATACTGAATTCAATTCATAAATGGCATAACAGCAAAAGCGTAGGTATTTTGTTATTATGAGAAAAAGTAAGTGATGTTTTATGTGATGGGTATGGCTCGGAGTGTGGATATATTTTCGGACGAACCAAGGACTCTCGAAGCAGTTTTTCTTTGAATTACACATGTTATCTTTCTCCAGACGTAGAGAATGCCAAAACCTTGGAATATTTCGTCGACTTTCACCTTTATTGCATAAACAGAAAAAGAAATCACATTTTTTTCCGACGCCCCCGACATTGAAAATAAAACATACCTATTAAAGAATATTCAAAGGTTTTGAACATTTGAAGTGAGAACATCTGTTAGGATAATATGTTTTCTACAATAAAGCTATTGTTGAGAATTCACAATCACTGCTGCTGTTCTTCTTTTGACTTTTCCGAAAAAAAGTTCCTCACTGCTGTACAAATCAATTCTTTATAGGAATTCCCTACTTAGCTTGATTTGTTTCGGGTCTCGTAAAGGAAATGCGTTTTCTGTTTCATTCTTGAGTGTACTCTCAGCACTTCCCATTGCGAGGCCAACTTGACCCAATGGATTAGAGTTGAATCGAATATTTAATTTTCGAAAATTTGAATGAATAATCGGCATTTTCAAAAAAAATCACAGTTGCTAAGGACATTTCCATGGTTTCATTAATTTTTAAGCGTGTTTTTGAATGGAATCTATTATTTTCCATTTAATTTTGAAAACCATTGATGAAAAGGGAGAAAATGAGCCCCCACAATATTTACTTCTGACCCCCAGCTCACGCATTTTTTCACATTCAGTATAGACTTAACCATTTCCCACCACCAGAGTAGTATTGAAAATATTTGTTGTTTTTTTAATATGTCGATTCACTTGGTCTATAATTGGATTACTCGTTAATGATACTGGTAATTTCGAATCAAATTAGTTGGTATTGGTTGTGTTCGGCAATGCTTTGCTTGAGATAACGTTTGTTTTGTCTTATGTGTAAGCGAGTGTGTAAGTTGCATCACAATCTTGACATAGGATCTTGTTTATTTGTGTCAAATTGTAATCAAGTTGGTATGACGTTCTGAGCTCGGGGAGTGTTTTCATTTTTGAAAGCTATTGGTGTGCTTTCGTCCTTCGGTTCATGTTTCGGACTGAAGACGGTTATGAAGGAATATGGAAAATATTTTCCAGGATTCATTATTTATTGGTTCAGTTATTGTTATTGTTTGTGTTCTTTTCATTTGCTAGGGTTTGGTTTGATATTTTGTTTCGAAGGTTGACTGGATAAATTGTTGAATGGTAATGGTTCGGACTTTCATTGTCTATATTATTAGCTCTATTGAGACCTGCTGTTATAAAGACGAAAGAATATAAAAGTCGATCGCGATCAACGTTAAAAAAATCATCACCCGAAGACGATTGCGGATACCAGCAATCGAAACGTCGTGAGTACACTCAACTTGAAACTTGGTTTCAACATTTATTTATAATTTAAATTTTTTGGCTTATATTACACATTCGATATCCCAATTTCCTTATCACAATATTATTTCATTCATTTCTTTATCTACATTTCTGTTGACTAATTTTTCACATTCGATAATATATCATTTTTATGTAACAACATTATTTTCTTTGATCGGTCAAACCTTTAATTTTATTTTTAAACAAATAATCCATTTCAACCTTTCGTTTGGATTCGATTACCTTATGTGTTTTATATTTTTATATTATATTATATTTATATTTTTGACGTTGTCAACCACATTCAAGCAAACGTTGAATAATAGTTACTTTTAAGTTTTTTTTGTTATTATATGCAGATTCACACCAAAGGAAAGCACTGTAATGTTCAGAGAACACCGCGTGAATTGAGGAACAGGAGATACGAATAAACATTCACTTTGAATTTTTGAAGGTCGTAAGCCTCAGGAAACACCACTATCGGCAAGGAATTCCATAGTTCCAAAAAAGGCCCCTGAGCAAGAGTGGATCTACAGGTCTCCAAGGTCACAACAGAGGGTGGGAATTCTGTACTCGTGGGGTCTAATATCCATTTGGTCCTAATACTATTGATTTTCTCTGTGAAGATATTGTTACGATATTCTTGGGTTTGTTTTCTAAATAATATTCCGGAAAACACCAAACTATAATTTTATTAACTCCTCTATAAGGATGAAACTGTCTACTTAACTACACGAAGCTTTCAATAGTTTTTATTTAACGCTCTTTACTCAATTTTTCACAAAACCCCACTGAACTATTTACTAGACTCCGCTCCCTCGATGATATACAGTCCTTACATACACCATCCGAACTCCGAACAGAAATGTTTCGGAAAATCGTCCAGAACGTGCGAATGCTCCGAGAATCGTCTAGGAAGAGGTTATCTCATTGAGGTAGACCGGCTCCATCGTTATTCATATGAGCACGACTCAGTGGCGGCGTTAGGGGATTTCGTAACAACATTAGTGTATATAGTTATATACAATATAATGATAGTGGTTCGATTATAAACGAGAAAATGAAATAAAGAATATATATATATATATATATACCCACATAGCAGAATTATATACCAAGTATGTGCTAAACATATTCCTAAACGCATGAGAATATTGAGATTATATCCCTAGCATATACACAGAATATGGTTACTATATGCTGAGAATATGCTAGGTATATTTTTTTGGCCACAAGTAGTATATGCTACGTATATGATTGAAATATATACCCTGAATATATTCAAATATCCTCAGAATATACCTATATCACCAACATAGCATATGCTATATATATGCTCAATATACCCTATATGTGCAAACTGGATATGTCCAAGATGAATATATATTTTGGTGATGGACTTTAGGAGATGCAACATCATTATCTTCGAAGGTTTCAGTAGTTAGTTTCTTGGCATTTTATGAAGCATGAATGCCATCCTTGATTATCTTCAAACAAAAGACATCAAATACTTTTAAAACATTTATGAAAAACTAAGAAATTCTTATTCACATGTTATTGTTTTTTATCCTATTTCAGTGTCCTGGGAACGCTGCTGATTTTGGAACCTAAAAATATAATGGATTAGAACATTATACTGGGTGTCCCGGTATACATGTTACAATGGAATATTTCATTTATTTGAAATAATAGAAATTTAAAATTCTGAATAATCAATATAGATAATTATACATATTGCTTTGAGCAATGTAAATATCGGAAATCACTTCTGGTTTATGAGATATTCCATTGGAACATGTAGGTATACTGGGACAGTGGTAGGGTCCAAAATTCAAAACTCACCTCATCTCAGTTTTCTTTAATTCATTTTTAACCCGTTCTTTAGCTTTAGCTAACCATCTCTTTATTTCTTGGATAATTTCATCTCCACAGGCATTTTGTGTTCTCTTATTACATTGAACAGCATCTAAAATAGATATCGTCGGCTTAGAGTGTAAACCTGCCAAATCCATTTTCTGACGATATTAGGTTTTTCATACCATTCGAAAGTGTAAAACGAAATACACAATCTAGAAAAACAGCCACAGTCAGTTTTCTTTTAAAATTGACAAACACAGATGGTGAGTAAAACTGTCATATCCATAAGCTCAAAAGTGCCCTGCTAACTCCGTGTAAGCCGCCATTTCGTACCGAGATTCCGTGGCCGGCATATGTGCTCGTACAATTAATTGATGTTTTCTGTGAAAACAGTGTATTAAGGGTTGAAATTTGAACGACTGAAAGGTATGTATTCATACTGTTATCTTATTATTTGTTTTTTCTAATTAATGGTTTAACATTTATTGTAAAACGTCAGATAACCTATATTCCAGACGTGTGGGATTTAGCAGTTTTTCCTTTGAACCAATGTTACTCTTATTGTACTTAGCAGGTATTATGTATCGTCATGAAGTAACTTTATGATTGAATTGATACTTTATTTGCCGATGTCATCGAGTGAGCTTTGGCGTGAAACAAAAAGCGACGGCATCATCTCAAGCACTCATCTCCGGAGAATGGTCTGTGGTTGAAAATGTTGAAATTGAAGTGATTTTATCTGAAGAAATAACGAATGACTTAGGCTCAATCCCAAATTGTGACTCCTCACCTACCGATTCGAATAATGTACTTATAGGAGATATTTCTACTATACTCTCATCACAAAATAATCATACTAAAGATGATTACGGAACCTTGAACCAAGAAGTAAATAACAATAGTCATATTGAAACTCAAAATGCAGAACAAGAGGTCCAATTTGAAAATATCAGTATGAATTCCCTTATAGATGGCTCCCCTTTGCTTGAGTTAATGAATGATGACCAACACTGTTCTAATAGTCTGGTTTCTGAAGATATCATCGAGCACAGCACTTTGCAAGAAATTGAAGACAGTCCTAGAATTTCTACTACAGGTACTATCGACCATCCTGTTCCCTTAACACCATCCATCCAAATAGATGATTTGATATCAGATGAAAGTATGCAAGAAGGTTTAGTATCATACAAAATAAATTCAGACTCTGAGTCTGACTACGAAAACTATCCAAAGAAAAGCAATAAAAGAAGGAAAAGGATTCACATTCAAAAATCAAACTGGTTCGCTAAAAGTAACAGAAAGTTGAGAGAGTCAGGAAAAAAATACTATGGAAGAAAAAAAGGAGAAAAATGGAATTATGAGGTTCCAAGGCAGCCTAGAGTTATGAAGAATAGGTTTACGTGCAAAGAAACTCAAAAAGGACTTTTGAAATGTTCAATGTTGACAGAGACAGAAAGGCAGAATATTTTTAAAGAATTTTGGATAAAGAGTTGGCACGAAAAAAAAGTTTTTGTTGATAATTTTGTGACAGCTTTGCCTGTTAAGAGACCAAGGGGAAGAGAAAATAATAATGAGGAATCAAAAAGAGGACAATCTTTATTTTATCACTTAAAAAAGGACGATGAGCCGATCAAAGTCTGCAGAACACAGTTTTTGAATCCGCTTGGGATTGGTAGATGGACCGTTTTAAATTGGAAAAATAAAAAAGGGGATGCTTTTAAAAGGAATGACAAGGATTTTGATTCCAAACAAACAAACAAAAATTCTAAGCCATTCGAATCAGAACGTAAGGAGCTGAAAAGGTTTATAGAATCACTGCCAGCGATGGAATCGCACTACTGTCGTGCTAGTACACAAAAGAAGTATTTGTTGCCAGAGTGGCGTTCAAAGCGATCCCTCTATGATTTTTATGTCAATGATTGGTGTAAAACACGTAATGTACTTGCTTTATCCATCTGCAAATTTCACGAAGAATTTGACAATCTTAATCTCGGATTGTTTCACCCCAAAAAAGACCAGTGCGAAATATATGCTCTCTTTAAAGTTGGAAATAAATCCCAAGAAGAATATTCTGAACATCTGAAGAAGAAAGAAGAAGCAAGATCTGAGAAGGAGAAAGACATACGTGGAGAAAATATTGTTTTCACTGTAGACTTACAGGCAGTTCTGATGGCACCTAAATCAAATATTAGTAGTTTGTACTATAGAACGAAGCTCCAAGTGCACAATATTGCCTTTTTCAATTTGAACAACAAAGATGGCTATTGCTATTTATAGAACGAAACTGAAGGAGGGTTAAATTCTGAAGAGTTTGCGAGTGTTTGGGTGAGCTTAATTGAAAAAAAGATTTTACAGAATGAGTCAGAAAAAACAAAAAAAATAATATTTCATAGCGATGGTTGCACCTATCAAAATAGAAACTGTGTGATGTCTAATGCATTGCTGTGCACGGCTATGAACAATAACATTATCATAGAACAAAAATTTCTAGAAGTTGGGCATACGCAGATGGAAGCCGACAGTATTCATTCTTCTGTTGAACGGGCCCTTAAAAATAAGAATATCAATGTACCCGCAGAGTACATCACCATTTGCAGATCAGCAAGAAAACACCCCAGACCTTACGACGTAACTTACTTAAATCATGGTTTTTTCAAAAGCTTTAATGACGTTGGGTTTTTCAAAAGTATTCGTCCTGGACGTGGTAAAGGTGACCCCAAAGTAACTGACATTAAAGCTCTTCGGTACACTCCTGATGGTGATGTATTCTTCAAATTAAGATTCACAGAAGAATGGAGTGCACTACCGCAACAAAAATCACCGGCAGTTACTGCATTGCCTTTTGATTCTCTCCGAAATCAGCACCTCACTAGGAGGAAAATAACTAAAAGGAAATTTGACGATCTGCAATATCTGAAAGATACTTTACCTGAAGATTACCGTAATTACTATGATGATTTACCTCATGAGCAGTAATCAACTTGAGTTAAGACTGTTTTTAATATTGAGACTGATATTTGCCTACGTCATTAAAATGATATTAGTTCAAAGAATATTTCGATTATAAGAATGTAACAGTTTGATTTAGTTAATAGGAGAAACATTTTCTAAAAGACAGGCTCTACTTTTGTTTATTTTGAGTTTTTTTTTGTTTGAAGGTAAAAACATTGTTATAATGAGAGATTGTGACTGAAAGTTCCAAAATTTTAATTATAAGTATATAACTAGTTTGATCCTGGAAGAAAACAATATGTTATTAGATTAAGGCTATAAAGACAAAATCTTATTTTTGTTGAATTTCAGAGTTTTTGTTTTGTTTTATGAATGTTGTTGATACTTTATAAATTTTGATTTGGTTTGTGAAAAACCTGCTAAGTTGATTTTCAATATAAATATTTGATTACGAAAACCTGCTAAGTCACAAAAGTGTTGTTAAATAAACAAATACTGAATAAAATTATCTTTCTTTTATATCAAATTGTATGGAATGCAAATACAAGTTAATAAAAATAAAAGCCTTTTCAATATAAATATATATATTTTTTCAGGAATGTTTTTTGTCTCTCCTGAAAATTTACCTAATATGGAGTTAGCAGTTCTACACTCTAAGCCGACGATATACAAGATATTATTCTATGAATAAAAAGAGCCATGAAGAAAGCTTACCCTAACCTAACTTTTTTTTCGATAACTTTCCCACACTTCACTATCGGTATCGAATATGCACAATCCACAATAGAGAACACTGAACACACACTGATAAAATGTCTTCTTTGAAAATAAACAATTTAACTGGTAAACTGATTGTAGATAACATTCAATTTCAACAAGAACAAAGAACAAGAAGCTTGGAAAATGGAAGCTTAGCTTGCGACTTGCCACGCACGCATGCATGCAGTGCTGCCAGGAAGATTTTAACGAAGTACCAACAGTTGGGATTTCAACCTAGCCAGTTTGTACTAAAAGTCAAGTTGAAAATGTATTAGAATGTGATATAGATTCTAAAAAGTAAGGTTACGGGGTTGATTTGAGTGGTTAATTCACAAAAATGTAAATGTTGAATTGTTATGTACGTATTTTTTGAAACAAATATTCTTTGAAGTATTCACGGGAATGTGTCCCAAGATCCCTAGAATATGCTACGATATTCCTAGACAGATATGATGAAAAGAACATTCATAGCAGTAAAGTACTTATGCTGGGAATATACTAGGGATATTATTTGGGGAATATGAGTTGAAACATATACTCAGCATATGCTCGAGTTATGAATATGCTTTTGATTGCTATGTGGGATAGCTATCCTCGTTCTCCAGTGATGATAGCCAGCTAGTGAGACAACTCAGACCTAGACGCAAGGTCACTAAGTCTTGAAAATGGCTCCGAAATGGGAGTCGAAACGTAGACAAGTAAATCTTTCCAGACGCGGATCAACCGGAAGTTCCAGCCAGCACATTTCTGACCGCGGAAGCCTAGCCGATCATATATATATATATATATATATATATATATATATATATATATATATATATATATATATATATATATATATATATATATATATATATATATATATATATATATATATATATATATATATATATATATATATATATATATATATATATATATATATATATATATATATATATATATATATATATATATATATATATATATATATATATATATATATTTCCAATATTTCGACAATCCGTTATTGTCATCATCCGGGAGCTACAAAATTATGTCGATGAATGAAAGTATGAGACAAATTTTCCTTACTTACATTGTTAGTGAGGATGGTCGCTGAATGAGATGGTTAAAAGAGTCAGTTGACGCATAGTAAAATTAAAAAATAAATTGATACGTATCAGATCAACACTCAAACACATTAAAAAACTTTTTTTCTTCCTTTTCGATGAGAAGGTGCAGTGACGAACACATGTGGAAATGATAAGAAAGGGCTTGAAATTATATGGTTATAAAGGCGCCAAAAGTCATTTGTCGAAAATGTCAAATGTCACTGAAAAATTCTTATTGAGACACAATTTGGCCTAAGCCGTTGAGACCTCAACACATTAACAGGTGCTACAAAAGCTGTTTTCTCGAACTGAACCCTGTGGAACACCTGCATTTATTGGGAGAATATCAAATGATTTCATCAATAACCACATACAGAAACCTATCATAAAAAAAACTCTTCAACAAAGCACACAACTGAAGAGGCAAACCATAAGACGGCAGTTTAGAAAGGAGACCCTGATGCCAAACTTTATCAAACGCTTTTGGAATATCGTGTGCAACATCTCTCGTTTCTCCGAATTTTTCGATTGAATGCTGCCAAATATGAGAAACATAAGCTAATAAGCCACTGGTTGATCTTTGATGGCGAAATCCGTATTGTTTATCATTGATTATTCCTGATTTCTCTAGATATTTAATAAGCTTCATATTGACTGCTTTTTCCATCACTTTGGAAATGATAGAAAGCAATGCAATTGGTCTATAATATGATTACAAGGACGAGTTTTCTTTTTTTTTCAGGAACTGGGCGAACTCTTGCTGTCCTCCAGGACTAAATAAAATTCCCCAAGTTATATGGAAGGTTGAATAATTCGGGGCACATGCTTTCAGAACAATTACTGGGATTCCATCATCATGTACTCGTAAATATCATCTTCGCAATTGTCTCTATAGTTGATTTCATTTCTCCGTCCACTGAGAATTTATCAAAAACGTTAGTTTTTTGTCCTGTTATTGCAAAATAGTATCAGTTTACTTCAGGAGTTCAGAATGGAATTCTTCGTTACCGAACAATTCGTTCTTCAATTCAAAATAAACGGTTCACTTATCATGTTCTAACGGGTTTCAGAAGACACAGTTTTCTTTTGTATTTTCAAAAAAATTGGTGAAATTCAGAAATTGATCAGAAAGTTCATTGTCGTTTGTTGGCACTTAGCAGACAGAAAAGCCTTCTGAAGCCGGACACACAAATGTTTGGCCGGACAGAACCGGAAAAAGCCTAACGGCTAAAGCCGCACAGATGGCAACCCTACCTATGGCCGTAGTCGCCCAGATTATTCTTCAAGGTGCGATCAAATATATTGGAGGATTGAAATATCAATTAGATGGACTAGAGCCTGTGTTGTTTCGATTTGGACTTTTTTTTCTAGTTGTCTTCTTGACATAGGCGTCACCATATGATATTTCCGAGGAACGTTTTTAAGTTTTTTGTTTTTACAATCATGATCAATTGCCATGCTTTTGGGTATGCATAGCATAACTGAGAGCATATAGCATTGAAATATAGCAGAGGTAGCCAACCGGTCAATCGTGACTATAAGTCCAATTGAACGTAGCAATGCAGAAAATATAAAAAATACTACATAATTGTGTACTGAACAATGCTGTTCCATGTAAGATTCCAGGGAGTAAGTATGTGGTTGGTAGATCGAGTGTCATTAGTGAAAAGTAGATCTGGGGTCCAACCAAGTTGGCCCCTTCTGAAACATAGCATACCGATGCTTCTGCCAAGGCGGTAACTTGGGAGAGAGGTCCTCGGAACTTGTTCAGCCGGTTCAACTAATATTGGATATACCAGAGGAGGCCAACCGAACTGTTCTATCATGTTTCGAAAAAAAACATCCGTCAATACATATTCTCACATCATTGAGTTTGATCTTGGGTCAGTCGAATATTTCGAAACGTTCATATCTATTATATACTCACAAACCGAAAATTGAAATCGATTTTTTTCTGTATATATACTAGCAGATAGATTTTTAATTAGTTAGCCAGTGTAGAATTATCGTCATACATCGATTGAATCTTTTTATATATTCAAAGAACAATTTACCGCTCATCCAATACATCTTGGCACAGAACTAATAACATATATATGCCCAACAATCTCTGTGAAGTATACTAATATAAAAAAACTATTATATGTGTGAAAGTACCTAACTAATTAAAGATGAATATTACCGTTTGGTTAGAGTAGTTCTCTCCCGGAACGGACCATTTTTCACCCTCTTACATGTGTCATAAGTTCACTGAAAGTTGGTGAGAATCCACTACGAGAAAAATTTTTCTGGAGGAAAATTGCTGCAGGCAGGAGCAGTTAGAGGGCGCAAGGTCAATCGTGTCTGCACTAGCGATATTCATCTGTCCGACTCGTAAATTCCAATCTAATGTTACATGACCACTTGATATACGGGAAGCGATGGTGGAAGCGAATAAAGAGGATATATTTATGTTCTGCATGCTGCGTTACTTATATTAGTATTTTCTTAGATGATTTCACATATTTCGGGGATGCAGGATATTCAATAAACAGTTACACTTTATTGAGCAATTCACTGGATTCCAAAAAGTACTGTTGACGATTACTGGGAAAGTTAACTGTACTTTATGGTTATTCGTATCAAACAGACATATATCTATCACAACGTTGTAGAAATAGAATTACTTTCTCTTGTGAAATCCTTTGCGATCTTTCTCTCCTTATATAGATGATCATTCAACTGGAATTGGATTTTACTCATTTGTATTGTATTTAGCAAAATTTAAATGAACACAAAAACAGCTGGAGCTCGAACAAATGAAAAGTGGCTAACATATGTCACGACCATACGGCAGAAGCTTTTCTGACAATATATTATAGGCTTATTTTCATTGGTCCAAAACGAGAAGAAATAAAAATGTACAACTATCTCCTACTTTTATTTTGTGATGCGTTCCATTTATAATAATGATTGAGATAGTACGAAGAATATTATGGTTTCATACCGACCAACTTGAGCCCAGTAACGAATTTCAGACGCTAGACGCTAGAACATTTTTTTGTTGCCGACTATTGACCAGGAATTAAATCTCTGATAATGAATAAATCGACTCGACTAGACAACTAGACATGCTTTCATAAACTTAGGTACATCTACAATTTTGGCTATAGGATGGTCAGAAACGAAATTGGGAACCAGTAGTGAAATTTTCGATAATGGCATCAACATTTGCAAACCATGCAGTTGTATAGGAAAACATACATATGTTACTCGAACCAAGAGTCGGAAGTGACTTGTAGTCACTTGATTTATAGCTGACGGAGACTCGTGTGTTTCCACAAAAAATGTCTTGCATGATTTGTTTTGCAATATGAAGCAGAATAGTAATGGAGGTTCAACGGACTGACCATCTCTAGACCAGCCTCGCACGCTTTACTCTCTGTAAAGATTGAAAAAATAATTCAGCATATATAGGATAAAGTGAATATAATGCTTTTTGCATAAATTTCAAATAGTTCAGTAGCTAGTCACCTGGCACCTGTCTGTCGTGGTGAATGAGATCAGTGTGGGATGCCAGGAATGGAATGGTATTAACTAAGTCCTCGTTAATGATTAGGAACTTTGGTATTTTTGTGGGGAAAATGAAGTGTGAGGAATTATTTTTTTTGCATTCTTCTTCTCCGAAAGAGAAAATATAAATTACAACTTCTATGAAATGAGCAAAATCAAAATTCCTATCTCACACCAGTATCGACATTCAGGAGTTTGTCATTTATAGGGTGATTACAGCTGGCTGAGAAAGACACTCATTTTGAAACCAAATTAGAATTCCTACAGAATAAATCAAATATAAGTATTGAGAAAGTCTAAAGTATTTGAAAAATCAGTGGGTTTTCGCTCGAAATTACTCTGGCCTTTCTTAATGTTACACTCTATACAGTTTGGAATATTCTGAATGAAATATTTTGCTTGTTACTACCGGTCGGAATAGCCAATAATGGATTTGATATAGGTTTTTCCGATAACCAGCTGGCCAGAAACATATGTGAGCAATGATTTAGTTTTTAAACTGTGAGTCCTAGTTCGGTGCTCCATGGTGGAAAATCGAATCTGTTTTCTAGCATGACAGACGGATTCCCCAGCCATGCACGTAGAATTGACAACGCTGCATTCTATGCATTCGGGAGTCTGATGTTGCTTTGTTAAATTATTACTTTATATATTGAATTATCGTTTCTAAATAGGAGTGAAGTGTGAAATTCTAGTAGAAAAACAATTTCATGAAGAAACAGGAAATTTATCTATTTCGAAGATATTTACCGATATGATTAGATTCCTCAAACATTCATTTATTAAAAAAAATGTAGGAGTTGACAAAAATACCCCTATACTAAATTCGTGGTTTGTTTTGATAAACAACATACACTATTTTCATTTTCAAAATTATTATTCGGAGATAATTGCAGATCAGCAGAAAGTTCCTGGAAATATCTTATTGGATTACACGAATGAAAAATTCCAAGGGGATTGAGGAGTTGTATATAACATAAAAAAAATAATGATCGTTGTTGAGGAATGTCTATTTTTGTTAGGAAAATATGTTTCAATTTATCTCAATTCAATTCCTCAAACATTCATTCATTAAAAAAAAATATAGGAGTTGACTAAAAAAAATACCCCTATATTCGTGGTTTGTTTTGATAAACAACATACATCATTCTTATTTTCGAAATCTTTATTCGGAGATAATTGCAGATCAGCAGAAAGTTCCTGGAAATATCTTAATTGTATTACACGAATGAAAAATTTCAAGGGGATTAAGGGATTGTATATAATATGACAGGAATATTGATCGTTGTTGAGGAATTTCTAACTTTGTTAGGAAAATATGTTTCAATTTATCTCTCGAGATTTCAAGATTTTAGGAATACGAAGAATTTCCCTCGAAAGATATTCAAGGCTTTATCTAGATGTTTCAAGCTGTTCTCTATAAGATTATCAAAATAATTGAGAACAAGTGAGTCCTGATCTGTCTCAATCATCTGCTGTTTGTGAAAGTATAACTCACTGTCAGTCTGGTGAACTCTATATTTTCGATTTATTCAAATATTAATCTACTAGCAAAGACTTTCAACCATATCCTTGATTATATCAGATTTTTCGAAGTATGAAAAGAAATTTGCTTTTTACTTCTTTCGAAAGATATTTTTTTGTTGAAATCAAAGGTTGCGAATTGCCTTATTGATTAGTTTTGTAAATTCAAATTCAAAAATATTATATTAAATAATATTTTTTTTGAAAATGAGAAGAACGAACGGCTGAATACCGCGATGGAGTCCAATCTTTACGAGGTGTAGCATTCACTGCCATACACCGAACACCTTTTCGAGTTATCGTCTTCCGGATACTCATTCTATAAGCCAATATCAGATTTGGATCCTGATACGGCATTTTTATCAGACACTTTCACACGTTAGCACTGAATATCTACATCACTGATGATTACTTTCAACTCATTTAGACTACTTCATTTTACTGAAAATAAAACGAAATTTTATAAGCGAATCACTTCCCAATTCATACTGATTTAACGATAAAATTTATCTTCTGATTCTCTTTCTTCCCTATGCAGGGACAACATTTTGTGCCTTCGTTTCTCAGATAGAGGTGAGTTAAAAAAAAATTGATGTTTGTCAGGTATTATTCATTCAGTGGCCATCTTGGTATGAAAGGTGGCTTGAAGGTAAAAGTGTCTACTGGATATATCTCGAAGTCTCTGTGTATGTACGACGAAGCTAGTTTGCCAAACTCTGTTCGAAATACTCTGTTAACTTTTATCATTATTCGAGAGGAGAATTGCCGTTTTCAAATATCGTGGATGTACAGGCACTGCTTTGCAAACAACATAAATTAATTACTCAAAACTCAATTTCTCCGGAAACATGCTACATGGAAGAGGATGAAACTGAAATTTCACCACTAACTCTTCTGTCAGAGTAAATTTGTTCATTATTTTAATGTCGCTAGTTTTTAGGGAAAAAGAAGGATTAAATTCTAAGCCGTTGAAAACTAATTTTCCAGCACGAAAAAGCCGAAGAATAATCGTCGGGGCTTCCCTATATATCTGCAAGATTTGTAAGTAGAAACTTTTTAATTAATCGTACTTAGACTTTTAATTTCGGTAATGGAAAGACATTGAAAAGTTTTGCATTCGGGAAATTCGGGTTGTCTTTATGCGCCTACTTGGGAACTAATTATCTTACAAATTTATTAGGAAATTCTGATGAATTGGGATGATTTACCCACCAATGTTAAACATCGTTGAAATTCTATCCATAGATGTACGTTCATTCTGAGATTTTGAGTGAGATTCTTATGAGATTTCCAAACCGATCAACAACATCATAATCAGAGTATTTTTGAATAACATGTTATATAATTTTTGACTATTGATTCTTAATACCATGATAGTTAGTTATTCAAGATTTCAATTGCTCTCAAAAAATAGCGGAACGTACATGTTGCGTAGAATATATAGTACAGCATGTCGCGGATGAGTGAATATTATAGTAATCATCTCACACCCGGTATGTGTATTTTTAAATATTTGTTGCTATCAAGTGTTGACCAGTTCTGAGTAGGTGAGAAACTTACAATCGAACTCCACCAAATATAATCTTTATTATATCTGTAAGTAGTCGGAGGTCATACATCCCATCACAACATGTAGTCAGCACCATCACCAGCGAATTTTTGGGTAACAATGTTAAGATCTATGTGGCGGAATACATTTATGAAGGTTTATAAAATCATGAAAAAATTATTGGTTTAAATTGTAACCTATTTTCAATTCTACATCCTATTTCGTTAAGAAAATGCGTATGGTTTAAAGTTTGTAACTTGCAATTCTCCAAATGTGTTTTTCCATAACAATCACACTTCCTAATATTTGTGGACCTTTATTGAATGTTTTCCACCACATAGATCTTCACATTGTAACCCAAAATTTTGCTGATGATGAAGGATCAATCCTTCGAAACATAACCTGCTGATGTAAGTCTCCTGACTACATGCTGTAATGTGATTTATGTCCTCCGGTTACACACACATATAATAAAGATTATAGTTGGTGGAGTTCGACTGTAAGTTCCTCACCTACCCAGTTCCATCTCACCTCCACTGTTAGTCACGGATTGCCTCCGTTGGATCGACCAGTTCTGTTCAAGTTGAATATGTAGCAAGGCTATTAATTCGATATCAATGTCGACTATCTTGAAAATGAAAATTGAAAATTCCCACACTTTAGAATTTAGAGGGGTTCAGGAGGTCGTAGAAGGAAAACCTTCCTGAAGGGTTCATTCATTGATATTTATGGTCGTGATATCGATTTTTATATAATCAGGTGTGCGTGAGATTTCGGGTGCCAGCGATTTTTTCCTCTCACGTTGGAGGAGCAAGCCTATGCCTTACCTATCTTTGCCCGCACAAGGCTCTGGCTTCACTCTTAAGTTTGTTTAACACGGAAAAATATGAAATGAATAAAAATTAATGTTCGCGTCTATATTATCTGGTAATTTGTATGAGCCCTACTCACTTGCTGATAGATGTATTCTCCCCTACACATAAATTCTGGATTTTATCCAAAACACTTAATAAATTTGTGGTTTCCATAATTCATATAGCATTGGCGCTGTGGTTCTGTACCCGGCATATGATCTAGAGATTCAAGGTTCGATCCCCCATCGGGGCAGAGATTTAATTTCGTTGAAAACCTTATTCTCGCGCACTGAAGAATAGCATGCATTTGGCCTGGAATGAAGGATAGCATGCATTTTGGCCTGGAATTCAGAAGTATATTGCCCAACTGGTTACGTCCTATTCCATATTTTGTCTCGTATACATTTGTGATCCAGGTGCCCCAACCAATCATGTGTTCAGGGAGATGATTTTTGTCCATTGTACACGATCTCTCGTCAGAACTGGAATTTCCGAGTTAAATAGGAATTCGGGTGACATGTGGTATATTATCGTGTTCAGAATATTATCCTCCACTATCCCATGATATCTATTTTTCACGATCTCTTGTAGCTTGGTGAATTTTCCATCCTCTTCCTATGTTGAATAATTGGGTGTTGATGTGAATGTTTATGATTTAAAAAACACAATCAGAGACAAACGTAATTATAAGAATGAGAATTCATTTAAGTTCCACCTTCAACTCAACACTTTAATGAGCTTTCGTCTTATACATTTGTAATAAGTTCATCATGCCCTCGTGACTCCAACCCAAATAAACAAGTCGGCGTTTCGTTTTATTTCCTTTTTTAATTCCAGGTATTTATTCGGACGACCGGCTATTTTTATAAATGTGATGATAATGCAATGCAATTTAGGAGCGACTTGATGTCGCGGTTTTGATAAATCGTGAATATGCCGAGATATTTATGAGAGTAGAGGAGCGAAAGCATTTAGCGATTGTTTGAAATATTCCGTACGCAAATCTGGTCCACCGACTGACGGGACTTCAAGTTATTTATGGTTCTTCATCATTCACTTCAATAATATAATTCTCCACCTCGAATAATTCAAAATTGTACATGAAATATTGCTGAGATTTGTTGGTGTATTGAAAGTCTGCAGGGGGTATTTGGGTATTTTCGTATTTAACCAATACTTTCAACTCCTCCCGCACGCCTACAGCTACCTACAGTTGTTTCATTATAAAATAGAAATGTACTTCTGAAATTTTGAATGAAATCTCACCAATGAGTCACCATTCTGCTATCAAATCTGAATTAAATACAATCTTCAGCACACAGTACCCGCTAATAGTCAAACTTCGAGTGAAATTGTTTGTCATCAATTATCACGTAATGGTTACTGATCCAATCAATGGGAAATAAAATTGAACATACATTACTGATTCTGGAGTGTTTTTTGGGTGTGTTTGCCGTTCTCCACAGGTTTTTACTCCTGACGTCTCGCCTACAGCTGTGGTGGGAATTGTCGAAGTCTATGAAGTAACGGAAGCAATGCTCTCGTTCTCACAGCACATACTACTTCGTTCACGTTTTGATCCGCATTATATCTGCTTCCGTGTCGAACGTTCTGTTTGTTGAGGATTGGCTTGTTCTCTATTAGCTGGTTGTGTTCGTGTATTCTTCACTGCAGGTAACAAGACTTTATTGATGTTGGTGCCTTCTTCTCGTTGGTTGAAATTATCTTTATGTTTGTGTATCTCTATTGCCTCCTTGTGTAATCTGGGATACTAGCTCAGAGTCCTGTAAAGTCTTGGGTTTCGTCGAAAGTAATTATGTGATTGCCTTCTCCGAGGCGTGTTCTGCCACTGCCGACTTATCTGTCTGTCCTAGGCGACAATTTCTCTTATATTCATATAGGGGTGTATTGATGCTTCGTTTGGTGTTTCCAATGTAGACCGATCCACAGCTACCGGTACACACCTCAAACTGTCTTTGATGGTTCGTGTCGGCCTCAGTATTGTTTTCACATGGTATTTATTCAGCGTTCGTCCTATCCGATCTGTCACACCTCTTATACATGGCTTACTGCAGACCTTAGAGGAAGCGATGGAAAAGTTTCAGAATCCTGGATTGCGTCCAATTTCTACAAAAATTTTGGAAAACGTTTGAAAAGACTCAAGATGAATAAAAAAATAGAAAATTTGGCGCGGAAACCATGAAAAAGTCATTTTTCCGAAAAGAAAATGTTTATAAGCACTCAATCCAGATTCCGAAATTCTACTCTGAACTATTATTTTGTCATTGTACATACCCGATTTTCCTATAGAACATTATTCACACACACCATTCTTTGAATTTATTAAGAAAATGTGCCCATATATCCTCCAAGTGAAGATTTTCATTTAGTTTTAGGTGGTGAGAAACAGACAAAGCAATATAGTTGATAGTTTGTACCGTCATTTTGACAGCTCTAGACTGTTTCGAATCTCAAACAACGTTGCCAAACTAAAAAATCAAGTACTTATATCTAATGTAGCCAAAACTACTAAACTCGCGTAAAACGGTAATACTTTTATTAAATCTATCCCAACCAAACCTAACTAACTTTGCGAAAAACAAATGTTTTTTATAAATCGATCTCAACCAAACCTAACTAATCTGACTTAACCTAGCACATTCATTGTGGACCTATCAACAAGAAGGATGGATTTTGCAAAAGTTGAATCATTCGGGTACCTAACTAACCTGACCCAACCTAACAACCTAACACATTCATCGTGGACCTATCGACAAGAAGGATGAATTTTGTAAAAGTTGAAACATTCATCGGGTATGTTCGGAGACTGCGGGTGGTACGTTAGTTAGTAACCTAACCTAACCTTATCCAGAAATTGATCAATTGCCTAAATAGGATTATTGGTCAATAACGTTTCCACACTTTCTTTAAATTTGTTGGTAGAAGAGTCTCTTATATTCCTCGGCAGCAAGTTATAATGGAAACTTCCAGCCTATTCTGGCGACCGCTTGTAAGATAGATTTTGATTTTGTGAACATCCGAGTTTTTCTGGATGTTTTCAATGTTTATGAACGTATAATATTATTTTCAATGAATAAATTCCCGATCCTCGATATTCTAGATTGAAAATCAGCCGTATAATCGTTTTTTGATTATTGAATAAGTACACGGCTACAAAAACTTTCTCGGAAAAACGCTTAAAATATTTTAAAAAAATCATGAAATCTAGACTAACCATGAAGAGGTAGATTCCATTGATTGGAATTTAGAACCAACACAACGAAAGATCAATAAATGAACTGTACGATGTACGAATCATTCAAATATGAAATTGTTGAATATAATTCACAATCTGACAACGGCGCTCCAATTCAATCGAAGCCGAAATTAATACAGCTAGTTGTCATTTCTGATGAAATTTTAATTGGAAATCTGGAAAGAATGAACGTTATAAATGAACATTCGGGTGATATTTCTTGCAGAAAAATATAGTTAGATATGTTTTCTTACAGAAAATGGTAAGTAAAGTGACAAATTAAAAGTGATTCTTTCGTTACATAACCTAAAATTTCACCCTTTTTTCCTTTCGAAAAGGAACTTGCTGTGGTTTCCGTGCCGAATTTCTGTACTTTTCATTCATTTCTAGATATTCTGAAGCTCCCCTAACAATTTTATCGAAATCCGAGGCAATCCAGCATTCTGAAACTTTACCGAAGCGATCTTGAAACCATACTACTGGATACGTTGCGTTGATGATACAACTGAAGGTATTTTTCTCATATGTGAACTCTCTCAACGCCAAAATCCGATTTCCAATGGAACAATAAACCCAAGGGACAATTTCTTTCCTAGATGTGCTTGTGAACAGACGTGAAAATGAGACACTGGGACATAAGGTATACAGAAAACCTACACACGCAGATACATTGAAAAATTTTGGTGTATTGATTAATGAAAATGAGTTTAAACAACAGAATTTGTTTGCATTATTATGTCAAGAAAACCTTTAATTGTCAATGTCACTGAAATGTCATAGAACACAAAATGTTTGTTCTAGAAATCAATTCAGGAGGTTATGAATTTTGAAGATTCATAGAAAACTACGTTCAGAGCTTATGCAAGCGACCACATGGTTCTGACTTTTTCCAATTTATAAAGAAAATTTTAGGAAATTATTGATTACGTATTTGTTACTCCTTAGATCGATACCTCAGTTCGATCTAAGGAGTAGGCAGATTGAGACCTTAGAAAGAACTCGTGACGAGACCTGGGGAGTAGGCAGATTGAGGCCCCGGCGTCAAGTCACAAACCCTTGCCCCCTGTGACAACACCTGAGGAGTAGGCAGATTGAGACCTCAGCGTGAAGTCACATTTACTCTTGAAAATGGCTCCAAAATCGGAGCCGAAACGTCGGGAACAAAACTCCAGACGCGGTTCAACCCGAACTCAACAAAAACATACCAGTCACGAAATCGTTATTCTATATATATATATATATATATATAGAATAACGATTTCGTGACTGGTTCGAGTATAGGTCTTGCTGTAGTGAGGTTGCAGTCAATAATAGTCGCATAATTTCACACAGAAGCGACTGTAGAAGAAACATTAATTCGTGTGCCTTATCGGAACATGTGAATCGTAATGATCATCGAATGGATTATGAGAATACTGAAGTTTTGGACACAGAGAAGAAGCTTTCGAAAAGAATATTTCTAGAAATGGTTCATATTCATAAAGAACGACATTCTATGAATAAACGAACCGACTTGAACAACCTCAGTCAGATATATACTTATTTATTACTTTTCAACAAAAAAACTATAACACCCGTTAACCAAAATTTTCCGCCTTGATTGAGTAAACTTGTCATTGTCATTTCTTTTCATTCATGTATTTTCTGTTTGTTCTGATCCAATTTCATTTCAATCTCACGTTAGTAAGTACTCCATTTATAAAATAACTTATATATATTGTAATCAACCATTTTATAGTTGTCCCGAAGAAGGTAATAAACATTACCGAAAGCTCGACGTATAACAAAGAGTTTTCTTTGTAAATTTAGCCCCTTTTTTGACTGCAACCTCACTACAGCAAGACCTATATATATATATATATATATATATATATATATATATATATATATATATATATATCCTCCGATTTTGGAGCCATTTTCAAGAGTAAATGTGACTTCACGCTGAGGTCTCAATCTGCCTACTCCTCAGGTGTTGTCACAGGGGGCAAGGGTTTGTGACTTGACGCCGGGGCCTCAATCTGCCTACTCCCCAGGTCTCGTCACGAGTTCTTTCTAAGGTCTCAATCTGCCTACTCCTTAGATCGAACTGAGGTATCGATCTAAGGAGTAACAAATACGTAATCAATAATTTCCTAAAATTTTCTTTATAAATTGGAAAAAGTCAGAACCATGTGGTCGCTTGCATAAGCTCTCAACATAGTTTTCTATGAATCTTCAAAATTCATAACCTCGTGAATTGATTTCTAGAACAAACATTTTGTGTTCTATGACATTTCAGTGACATTGACAATTAAAGGTTTTCTTGACATAATAATGCAAACAAATTCTGTTGTTTAAACTCATTTTCATTAATCAATACACCAAAATTTTTCAATGTATCTGCGTGTGTAGGTTTTCTGTATACCTTATGTCCCAGTGTCTCATTTTCACGTCTGTTCACAAGCACATCTAGGAAAGAAATTGTCCCTTGGGTTTATTGTTCCATTGGAAATCGGATTTTGGCGTTGAGAGAGTTCACATATGAGAAAAATACCTTCAGTTGTATCATCAACGCAACGTATCCAGTAGTATGGTTTCAAGATCGCTTCGGTAAAGTTTCAGAATGCTGGATTGCCTCGGATTTCGATAAAATTGTTAGGGGAGCTTCAGAATATCTAAAAATGAATGAAAAGTACAGAAATTCGGCACGGAAACCACAGCAAGTTCCTTTTCGAAAGGAAAAAAGGGTGAAATTTTAGGTTATGTAACGAAAGAATCACTTTTAATTTGTCACTTTACTTACCATTTTCTGTAAGAAAACATATCTAACTATATTTTTCTGCAAGAAATATCACCCGAATGTTCATTTATAACGTTCATTCTTTCCAGATTTCCAATTAAAATTTCATCAGAAATGACAACTAGCTGTATTAATTTCGGCTTCGATTGAATTGGAGCGCCGTTGTCAGATTGTGAATTATATTCAACAATTTCATATTTGAATGATTCGTACATCGTACAGTTTATTCATTGATCTTTCGTTGTGTTGGTTCTAAATTCCAATCAATGGAATCTACCTCTTCATGGTTAGTCTAGATTTCATGATTTTTTAAAAATATTTTAAGCGTTTTTCCGAGAAAGTTTTTGTAGCCGTGTACTTATTCAATAATCAAAAAACGATTATACGGCTGATTTTCAATCTAGAATATCGAGGATCGGGAATTTATTCATTGAAAATAATATTATACGTTCATAAACATTGAAAACATCCAGAAAAACTCGGATGTTCACAAAATCAAAATCTATCTTACAAGCGGTCGCCAGAATAGGCTGGAAGTTTCCATTATAACTTGCTGCCGAGGAATATAAGAGACTCTTCTATCAACAAATTTAAAGAAAGTGTGGAAACGTTATTGACCAATAATCCTATTTAGGCAATTAATCAATTTCTGGATAAGGTTAGGTTAGGTTACTAACTAACGTACTACCCGCAGTCTCCGAACATATAGATAGATAGATTTAATAAAAGTATTACCGTTTTACGCGAGTTTAGTAGTTTTGGCTACATTAGATATAAGTACTTGATTTTTCAGTTTGGCAACGTTGTTTGAGATTCGAAACAGTCTAGAGCTGTCAAAATGACGGTACAAACTATCAACTATATTGCTTTGTCTGTTTCTCACCACCTCAAAACTAAATGAAAATCTTCACTTGGAGGATATATGGGCACATTTTCTTAAGAAGGTAATAAACCTTACCGAAAGCTCGACGTATAACAAAGAGTTTTCTTTGTAAATTTAGCCCCTTTTTTGACTGCAACCTCACTACAGCAAGACCTATATATATATATATATATATATATATATATATATATATATATATATATATATATATATATTATAATATTCGGGTGTGCAGTCAACAAGGAATTGGAACAAAGTGAACTCTTTATTCTGTTCAAGCTTTCGAGTCTTTATTGGCTCTTCATCAGGAACTCTACAATGAATTGGGAAAAATTGTAAAAAAAGTAACATGTGCCTACTTACGAATATGAGGTTAATAATCCTTTTTTAATACAAACATGAAGGTCATCGACGTTATGGTAAAAATATAATATAAAACTTTAATTAAAAAATTTGAGTAATCAAACGAGTAGAAGGATGAAAATATGGGAGAAATTGTTTCTCTTAACGGACATTGAAAACAATATTTGCAATTTGAACGGAAATGATGTGACTGAGCAGGAAATGAAGTTGACAAGTGACAAATGATTACAGTTTTCTGTGACCTTGTTGCCAACACACAATGAAAATGAAAGTGAAATCACCAACTACCCAGGGGTACCAAGTGTAAAGTAGTTATTATTGCAGCAGGGGGCGACTTAGTGAATATGAGTAAATGATGACATTTGGAATATTTTGAGAGTCGTCTCTTTTGTTTATTTCTCCATGCAGGATGCAGGTCACCAAAAAACCATTTTTACCTGAACAGTCATTAGCCGAAGGTCCGACAACCAAAATCAATCCGACGGCTGAGGGATTGGATCATATCTGCTACTTTAAAAACTGGCAGAAGTTTTTCAAACAACAGTTGCTAGCACCAAGTAGGAGCAGTAACATTCTTGAAAATACCATATATATATATATATATATATATATATATATATATATATATATATATATATATATCGAAAGAATGACATTATTTGAATTACATCTATATGCTCCCACTTCGATGGGGTATTTCGTTCATATCCAAAATATTAATCTTTTATAATTCAATACATTCCAGGAAGTAAAAACTTATACTGAACTAATTTCAATTAGTCTAATAACCTGATAATGAAAATACTCATTCCTGTGACTTATAGGTGAATATTCTTTCATCATTCCTAAGTGAATATTCAGAAATATAAAATAAATCGAGATCAACCTTATTGCCATTAAAAACTTTTCTAGGAAGTGGAGAATTTTTATTATAATTACACCTGTGGAAGTCATTTGCAAATATTTGATTATTCCGTGTCCTAGAAGGTGCGTGAAGTTTGATTTCAGAGAGAAGAGTTGAGCAATCAATTTTTGAACTAAACAGCTAATGGAGGAATATGATATCTGCATGAATTCTACGTGTACAGAGTTTTGGTATACCTGTTTTGAGACGGATATCTGAAAGTGAGGGATCGTTCAGAGGCATGTTCATTTTAAAAGCAATGTATTTCAGGAATTTATGCTGTTATTTCTCTGTTGAAACTGTTCGGTTCATATTTCGGAGACCAAACGCAGCTGCAGTATTCCAACATTGATCTTACCAATGTAAAAACAGTGTCTTTATGGAGTTAATACTTGTGAAATGCTTTGTCAATCTGCATATGAAGCCTAACATTTTCAATGATCTTCTAGTGATCTGTTCATAATGGAGATGGAAATCCATTTTGGCATCGAGCACAATACCCAGATCACGTAAGTATTTTACAGATTCCAATGGTTCATCTTCAATTCTGTATTCAGTGAGGAAGTAATTAATTGATCGAGACAAGTTGCATTGACATCCATGTCAGTACACCAATCTATGAAAGATTCAATATCATTTTGGAGTTTCTCGCAGTCCCCTTTAGAATCGATAGTTCAAAATATTTCGAGATCATCTGCAAACATCAAAATTTCAGAATGACTGATATTATTTTTGATTTCATTAACAAAAGATTGAACAAAGATAGGAGATATTTTTCGAGATTGATTTTCACGAACTGTGTCCTGCCACAAAGGTAACTTGAGATCCAATTCAACCAACTTCCAACTGCCTGTTTTGCACAGAGAATAATGTGGTTGACTGTATCGAATGCTTTAGCAAAATCTGTGTGAAATTACGTCCACTCACTGTTTATTTTCCAAAGAATTCAAGATATACTGAGAATATGATAGCAAATTGGTGATTGTTCATTTGCCCTGAGAAAACCCATGTTGCTCATCATTGACTATTTGCTTAATAGGAAATTTTATATTTGCTCTACCTCCGGACTTGAGAATTGTTGTGATATAACTAGATTTCTAAACAATAGGAAAATCGCCTTAACTGAGAGAAGCCGAAATAAGTAATAACAGAGGTTTTGCCTTTGTTCTTCACGTAGGCTGGGATATAAAAAACAGTCCTTTCGAAAATTCATCCGTGTGCAAAGTGATGAATTGTTCGATGAGCTATTCTGCCTTTCTGTTACTGGTATATAAGATGCTCTTCTGCCTCATCATTTATATAACATGATCAATCATTGATTTTGAACAATTTTTTGAATGATTTTCAGATGTTGCTTTTTGCTAGACATCTAAGACGAGATATAACATCCAAAAACATGTCATAATATGATTGAAACAATCAATTTCGAACTATTCGTGATTTTTGTATTTGAGTATCTGCCTCAATTGTTCATCCTGCTTAATTTTTTTAATTTCATTTCGTCGCAGTAAGACAAAGAGGTTACTCTAACAATCACTGAATTATTAAATGAATTTGCAAAATCCATCATTAATACGTTGTTGAAATCAAAAATATAACAGTAAGAATGAATCTATAGGTTCATCCAGAATAGGAGAACAGTATCAAACAGTCCTTGTTGACACAATGACATTATCGACAGACAACAACAGCATGCAGTGAAAGTCATACAGTTAGTTGAATTATTTTCTACAGGGAATACAGCTTGACAGCCATCTTGTACTTCAGTTGTAACGTCATGGTTGGCGACATCAACAAAGATTAAGCGTACTTTTTGACATCAAGCATCTATAATTGAAAATTATTCATCGCATCTGTCTTTCTATAATTCACACGATAAATCCCATTATGCGGCTAGTTCACGCACTAGTTTTCATAGAAGCGATAAGCCTAACACCTGATAACTGACTCAACACAAGGAAGCCAGTTCATTGTTTGGTACGTTCACGTTTATCAATTACAACATGTCAGCTCGTAAAAGAAAATTAATTAGTGAGTTCACTACGTTTCGAAAAGAATTGTCTCGACTGGAAAAAAAATTTAATGTTCCTGATCTTGTAAATGAGTTACACGATACCTTTATGTCTACAGAGGTGGAGGTCACTTGACGCTCCGAAAAAGCCTCGTGAATGTTTTGTTTGCTATTGTACACTGCCTCAGAGCGGTACAAGTCACTTGACTGTCGTAACGCCCCAGCAACACACTTACTACGTACTAGCCAATTGTGCACAAGCAACCTAGAAATCACTCGATTTCACCTACCACTCTTTATGTAATTAGACAAAGCATTCTAGCACAATTGTATCTCTCTTCTACTATCAACTTCAACAAGCTCTGGTGGAAATGTATCTAGCAATGGAGAAAGAGGACAATGAGGTAAAGGCGAACGCTACAAACCAGAGGAAGCTGAGAGCAATACAGCTTCTTCAAATAATTTCATAGCCTTAGTAGGTGCCAACCCTCTCATCATAATAACACTGAGCCAAAACTGCATGAAGAAATTGTCGTTCGTTTATCGAATCATCCGCGAGAGGGCTTATCAAAGGACAACAGGTCGGGAATTCTCAAGAAAATAGCTATTTTGAAAAATTGTGGTGCTCTGAAACCCACCGATCTGAATGACGAATCGAAGCATATCGTACCGGATTATTCTCAAAGAGATGATAAATTGTTGTTATCTCTACAAGACCAGCTTGGCGCAGGGATTTCGAGCTTGGGCATTCCTACATTAGAAAAGTTGCGAGAACCCAACAAGAACCTTTTTCTGAATGATGACCTCTTTCAAATCACCCATCTTCTGGCCAATGCATTTTGTGTGATTTCCCTCCATAGACGTCATATACTGCTAGCTTTCCTCAATGGGAGTATGAAATCTGCAGTTCAACAAAGCTTCATAGATAGTATTTTGTTAGGATCCGACTTCCAACAAAAAGTCAAGAAAAGCTATCATTCAAAAATATGGTTGACGAACCAAATAAGGCCCCTTAAAAACTTTGGACAAACAAACCAGGCACTTCAGGTACCTCGAAATTCGAAACAAAACAACCAGATTGAAAAAAAGGATGAAGGAGAAGGGCCAACCATCAGGATAGAGGAAAACAGCCGCAGGGGAGGGAACACAGATATCGACGCTAACACAGGTGAATGCAGGCCTAATATATCATATAGAAACATTCTCGAATTGAAACAGTTGAATTCCTCGATTCATGCACCTCATTTCCAAACAGAAATTCACAATACCGTTACTAGAATTGTACAAGATCATTATTTTTCTTGGTCGCCGGACCCAACTTATTGCAATCGATAGAGTTTTGGAAAAATTCTGAATGACACTTGTACTGGAATTCTTATGGAACCGAACTGACCTTCACAACTATGTTATTCTTTATTCCAAATTATGTTACTAGGAAAACCACTTATATTGGAATCTAATGAAAATGTACTTTCATCACCTATCAGAAAAACTCATCCACTGTACGGAACCCTTTTCCTGGTAGCAGGGACATTTTCCGGACTGTTTTCGCAAACAAGTTCCAGAAATTTCCGTCCCATTGATGATGGCGTCAGTGTCGAAAAAAACGGATTCTCAGTATTTATCTTGTTATGTAAAATGGTGGAAATTTTGGCGAAACATACTACAGTAGTATGTTCTGTGAGAACGAGAACATTGTGTCCGTTACCAATAATAGACTTTGATGATGCCTACCACAGCTGTAAGCGAAGCTGTAATAAAAACCTGTGGACCACGTCAAACAAGCCCGGATAACACCCCAGAACAAGAAATTCTCTGCCAAAAAAATTATGAAAATTTCTCAAGAAAACATTTTGAAAAATCCATGATTTTGGCGAATTATCTTCAAAAGAAGCAAAAATTAATCGCCAAAATGGATGTTAACAATAGTTCGCTACTGTCAATCTGTCATCAATTACATAGTAATTATTAGTGAATCAGTCTCATCTGTGACAGATTATTTCACGGAAATTAGTTATTTTAGTGATGAATCTCCACCAATAATCAACTGAAATCATACAGTCTTAAAGGTCTCGTTGGTTAAGGCGTACGCCCTATGAGACGATCCACATTTTAATCCTTGGTTCGAACCCACCAAAATTGTAGTTCTTTTTCGTTCCTTTTTTATAGAGATTGAAATATTATACCTGTTCAGGTACTATTAATTTTTGTTATTTCCGGAGTATCGTGTTCAAACTTCGTCCTCGTGCGATATGGCCACCATAACACCATACTCACAATACACGAGTAATGTGAATTAATGGTGACCGTCAGTGTGAGTAGCATTATGATGGCTTCATACGGAAGAATGTACCAGGTCACTGTTTTCAGCATGCTATGGAAGAAGATCATGAAGGCATGGCTGGATGTGGTAGTGGTATGAATACTGCAGTGCCAGGAAACCGAGCACACTCACCCCTATAGTTAATCTGATTCCACAGGATATTATAAAATGTCACACACTCTAGCTAGCGAGTTCAGTATCGATTCGTTCACCTGAACGAATATGAATCTGCGTATCTTTTACGTTGAGACAGTGTTGTATATGGATTGCCTTCATAGACCCCCTGTTCTACGAGTATCACGTAAAGAAGCGAGACCTCCTTGATTATCAGCTCACACAATTTCAAGCCTCTCTGGGAATTGCCGTTTGCATTTAGAAGGCAGCTGTTTAACGAGAAACTTCACTTGTATTACCACCGATTACTTCAGCTTATTCATATTATCTACCTTCAAAAATTTCAGCATATATTCGTTTTCTAAAGAATTTGCATATTCTCTACCTCCATTTATCAGGCATATATAGTAATATATTTGTAGATTTGTAGCACTGTATATCTTGATGAAATGCAATAATGTGAATAAGACCTTTATTCAGCTCTGATTGCTGGCTCTATTTGCATTTTCTTTGTTTTGTTGGCGGTGAGTTAACTCTAATGAGCCTTTTATACTGTATAACTCAGAGCTATATAAATCCAACGGGCACTGGATGAGATAATAATTTTATGGAATCCTACGATAGAGAATATAGTGAATACGTGAATATCCGAGTGATCTTCGTATCCGATGTTTTGTGACTAAAATCTATTCGAGTTGACGATCTCAAAAGAAGGGTCAGAATGCAATAAAATATTCTGTGAATGAAACAACAATTATTGATTTTGAAACGACGAACACTTTTTCAATCGATGCCTAAAATTTGATCAGGAAAACTTCCGATTTCTAAAGTCCAAAGTAAATATTTTCCAACTATTCAAAATTCAACATATTGAGGGGATTTTAATACATATCACGTCAGAACTAAGGTTCATGTGGATAGTTACCAGCGTGCTGACGCCCCATTGCGAACGGCAAGCCTCAGAAGTCGAAACTTGTGCGAGCAATGGATTAACGGGGCCTCATATATTGACGTGTGAATATCAATACAGTGGTTCGTGACGGAGATTCAAACCCCGGTCTCCCGCTTGGCAGACGACCTTGCTGACCACTAAGCTGCACAACATTAGGAAAAATGAAGAGTGGGTTGCTGAAAAATCTTACTAGGATAGTACTTGTTTTAGACGATCTTTTTCTCCTTTTTTTTGGAATGATTCAAAAATTAAGAAATGATACTGACACATCATTTCAATATGGATTATTTGTCAATTTTGTGTACATGTTATATAAAAAAATATTCATTTTGAATAACTTGTGTCCATAATAATTCTCTGCAATCATTTCGATGCCGTTTTTAGCAGCACAATTGATAGTATTTTCTGACAAGTGAAGTTTTGTATGACGTGGAAGATTGACAGTCCACCTTGTCGAGCCCCACATAGCACTTTTTCTCCAAACTACACATGCTATTTTTTCTTCAAACGGCAAAAATGAGGAGCATTGAATCAGATTTGAAAACTTTCACTTTTACTGCATTGACAAAAAAAATATTTTTCCGGCGACAGTAACAATGATTCAAATCTGAAAGCAGAAGAACGTCAACCCCAAAATTAATGTCAAAAAAACTCGTATATTGTTGAAGTCAGAAAAAAATGCATGCCGTTTTATGCCTCGTCCGAAATTAAAATCATCTCTACCATAGTTTCCTGCGACCGGCTCTATATGAAGTTACTTTTTCAGTCTAGTTAGTCAAGTATGATGGACAAACAATTTTATGTTTGATTGAAATATTGTTTTTCTCCGAACACCAAATCAAACTTACTTTTGAATCTCCATTACCATCGTTATTTTAGACTAAACCTAATCCATCCAAAGATATTTGTCTTTTCGACTATGCCGATAAGAATGATAAATCCATCAGAACTGAAGGACGTGAATACCTCACAAACGACTTGATGCCAACTCATATAATATAAAGATTTTTTGGTTGATGCCTACTAAACAACGTGATACGGCTATTGCTACAACTGTCAATCGGAAAACGATGATGCATGATGTTAGATGATAATTGGGAATATAACGAGATTTCAGGGAACGACATTCCATCACAAACTTCACAATTATTAACCAAGGTTCGTAGCGAAAACTAGTAGTCGCAAAACCATACATCAAAAAATCGATATATTTCGATTGGCCGAGAAACGTATTTTTTTATATGCAGATTCACACGGAAGGGAAGTCCTGTAATGTTCGAAGAACATCGCGTGAATCGAGGGACAGGTGATTCGAATTAACATTCACCTTGAATTTTTGAAGTTTGTAAGCCTCAGGGGAAAAACCTCTTTCGGCAAGAGTTCCAAAGCTCAGCTGTTCTATTGAAAAAAGATCCCTGAGCAAGAGAGATTCGGCAGGCCTCCAGATTCACAACAAAGGGGTGGGAATTCTGTACTCGTCGAGTCATCCGTGTAGAAATTGGCAAGGGTGGAACGATTGATAACAATTCAGAAGAGCACCGATCGTGCAAATAGCTATAGAAGAGAGACAAGTCTCCGACCCTTTTACGATGTTCCAATGACGTGAGTGAGTCTGTGAGTGAAGAATCACCAACAAGACGAATTGCCATTCTCTGAATAGAATCGAGAAGCCTCAATGTTTTGGTGCCGAACTCCACACATGAGAAATATATTCCAAAACAGGTCGTATCTGATCATTAGAAGCTGACGAGAAGTGGAGTATTTTTTCGCACGAAATAGAAATCCAAGTTTCTGGGAAGCACATTTATCGATCGATCCCACATGGTTTTCCCATGAGAGATTATCACTGATCGTAATTCCTAGCATCGAGATACTTGTCTTTGTAGGAATAGTTACTCGTGACATCTGAATACTAGATGATGATAGATCGGCTTTCCTTGAGAAAAGACATGCCTGGGTTATCCTAGCATTATATTCCACCAATTTCATGTTATCCCATTCTATTACTTTTACCAAGTCATCGGTAATTTTACTAACGTGAATGTTTCTTTGAATTTTTGTTTCTTGAGCTGGTATGGGAAATCTGGCGGAGAAATCAGTGTGAAGAGTACTGTCGTCCGCAAAACTATATACTGAACAAGATGTTTCCTTGAGCAAATCATTGATATGAAGCAGAAACAAAGTGGGCCCCAGAACTGAGCACTGTGGAACACCTGCATTCATTGGGAGAATATCAGATGATACTCCATCAACAACCACAAACAGATACCTATCAGACCAGAAACTCTTCACTAAAGCACACAACAGAGGAGGCAAACTATAAGACGGCAATTTAGAAAGGAGACCCCGATGCTAAAACTCGATCAAACGGTTTTGAAATATCGAGTGCAACAGCTAATGTTTCTCCGAATTTTTTATCGAATGCTGCCAAATATGAGAAACATAAGCTAATAAGTCACTGGTCGTTGATGGCGAAATCCGTATTTTTGGTCACTAATTATTCCTGATTTGATAAGCTTCATATTGATTGCTTTTCCCATCAATTTGGAAATGATAGAAAGTATTGCAATTGGTCTATAAAAACAAGGTAAAGTTTTCTTCCCTTTTTCAGGAACTGGCTGAAATCTTGCTGTCCTTCAGGACTTAGGAAAAAACCCCAAGTTATATGAAAGGTTGAATAATTCGCAAAGCACTAGTGTCAAATCGGGGGCACATGCTTTCAGAACAATTGCTGGAATTCCATCAGATCCGCAAGCCTTATTAGTTTTCATGTTCATTAAATTATTTTTTATATTCGTTTGGTAAAAATTTATCTCAGGCATGACTGTGGACAGGCGGGATATTCGGAGGATATTTTCCGGATGAGTCCAGAGTAGAATTTCCAGCAAACATATTTGCAAATATATTTGAACCGTTTGGCCATTCAATAAGTATTGAAAGAATTTTATGATTATGTGCTTCTTTAGCAGCTTCAATTGTTGCACTACACCTATAACTTGCGTTAACATACTCAGATCTCGTCTCCAAACTGGAGTCTTTGCGCCAGCGATTGAATGCAGCTTGTTTGGATGTGACAGCCTTAGAGCAGCTTTTATTGAACCATGGTTTCTCAGACTGTGATCTCTTTGTACTTCTTGGAATGAATGTTCCCATTCCCAGAATAATGGTATCAGAAGTTTCTTGGGCACATAGAGTGGGATCACCTGATGAAAAACAGACCCTTCTTCAAAGAAAATCAGAGAAAAACATACGAATACCGCCCCAGTCTGCTGACATTGGGGCCAAATACGAACAAGTTGTTGAAATCAAAGTGTGATCAGAATTACCCAAGTGGAAGTGAATTTTGATCTGATAAATATCACGATGAGTAGTAAGTCTAGTGTATTGGCGAATTGGTTATTCGAATATGGAATAAGAGTGGGTTGAGGATGAAGTGTTCCAGATCATTCGTAATAGCAAATGCCTCTGTCTGTCCTCCTCTTTTATCTGTTCTATTCGAGAATTTAAACCATGAAAAATTATGGACATTAAAATCACCCATTATGGGACTCATTATGGTGACCTCAGCAGGTGGATGGTTTCCTTTGATCGATTTTTTCCGATGAAAATTCGAATAGTTTGTCGAAAGAGTCATTGTTAGGTGATGAATAAAGACAACAGACAAATTTATTTTGTTGATGATTGACAAGCTTAATCAACATCACGTCAAAATCTTTCGGTTCTAGCTCTTCTTCGTGTTGGCACGATAAATCATTCCTAGAGTATAGACAAACACCACCTTTAAAACGAAATCGAGAATATAACTCATAACCTGGAAAAAGCATGTACATTATTACTATATGAATTGACCTGGGTTTCAGTTAGAATAAGAATGTCAGGTTTTTCTGTTTGCAGATGGTGATGCACATCATTGATATTTTTATTTATACCACGAATATTACAATAATCGATTCTCAGTTCTCTCGATGAAGTTTCCCCTCAGTACCTCCCACCCGGAAATCCGATTGGAGAGGTATTTTACTTCCAGAGTGTTTTACTCTGGGAGACAATTATCATCATTTTTCAAATTCAATCTTGGGAAAAACTGGAAATATCAACCACATACTGAAACGGGAATTAACACTTCACAGCACATATATCAACGACTATTGCATAATGTACTCATTATACGTCTGTTAGCTCGACCTCAATATTGCCCATTATTCATGACAGTGATAAATGAGTAATTATTCGCTGCTGCAAGGTGCTTCCTCGATTCATCTATAATATTATATTGTTCTATCCTCTGATTACCTTGACCAATTGTTCCGATATTACAATTATTCTTAACTATAAATAAATATCATGTAATTTAAATATCATCCGGTGGAATTACATTCGTGATATTTCTCAAGCTAAATACATATATTTTTGTGTTAATTATTATGAGATGTTATACGATTGTCATAATTTTCGATATCTATGTATTGTGTATAGATAAACAATAATGTATGGATGAACCAAAATTTTCCACAAAACTTCAACAAACATTTTCATCAGTCGTGGATATAATTGAGTATTATACTACAATACGTTCGATTAAATGCATACATGTCTTCGAAACAAATCTTGAAAATTATGAGTCATGTAAACAAAAAACCTGAATCGACATGTTTGAGACGATATACTCATTGAATATAGAATTTCTGTCAGTCGGACTTGAACACTTTTCATTGAATAATTCATTTACTTTGATGCAAACGGGGCAGTCATTGCAAATATGAAATCATCGACATGTTCGAAAACTGCTGATTCAGAAGAGCAGCCCATCCCAGACGTTTCACAGGGGGGAGCGTGGTTGACTCGTGAAAAGGAACCCAACCAACGGAATTTCAAATTTGTTTACCTCACGTATTGTGGATATCTGCAATCGGACTACTGATGCAACGGTCATTTGCAGTGTCATTTGCATCGGCACACATCAAAATGGTTGCCTTCTAAATAATTATGCCGACGATTATCAATGCGCCCACTTGTTTGAGGAACTATACACATTCGAAAATCTCTTTGATACAATCTGTCCGATATGTGCGATATACAATACAGATAAGTGGAGGCCTACATTGCATGGTCACTTTATAGGCGTTTTCTATCACTTTTGTATTCCAAACATATTCGTCTCTACATCCCTCTCGCACTAATTGGCTGGCCGTAGGTGTCAGAGAAGAAGACAGATGGATACATGAGCGCCAGAAAATGCATTATGTCTCTATTGACGTGAATTCATTTCTAATGAATTGATGTGGTGGAAGAGTCAAAATACCTATTCAATTCAAAGGACATGAAGCTTGTGAAAGTTTGGGAAAACTCTGGCTATTGGTTATTTCCGAAAAGTCAAAATTTCGTCTACTTGTTGGGCGATGTTTCTAACGATTCATCCGTTTCTTAAGGGATATCAATTCGATAGCACATTGGACAATAAATAGTTCAGCTATTTGCACTCTCTCAATCTTCAGGCAAAACTCGTATACTCATGATTTTATTGGTAAACGGAATATCCGGTCAGGGTTCAGCCAATAAGAAGGTTGGTGTCGAAATTCACTCATTAGCTGCTGCCTTATTGGAATTGCAGCTTTGGGAAATCGCATTTGTATCACCACCTACTGGCAGATAACATAAGCCCTCACTTTGATTTCTCAGATCGAGGAGATTTGATAAAAAAATATCAGTTAACGCACCAGGGTTTTAATGCATCTTGGTGGGCAGAACTGGAATGCGTTGTAGTAATGTTGTGACAGCAATATCACTGGGCTCGAATCAATGTTTTTGTACAACTGCCATCATAAGTGACATTTTCAATGGTTGTCAAGAGTATTATTGTTTTGATACAAACAATCGGTTATAAAAATTTCATCGTGTAAACCCCAAAATCTTTTTAATTCATTTCTTCATAGTCTCGGTGGTGTAAGGGTTAGCACATCCGCCTCACAAGCAGGAAACCGGGGTTCAAATCCCCGCCAGGCTACCGTGCTGAGTAATCACACGTTAAAAGCTAAGCCCTCGTTAATCCATTTCTCGCACAAGTTTAGACTTCTGAGGGTTGACGTTCGTCAGCTGGTTAACAGAACAAACGATTTAACAATTTCAGAACCTATATATAAAAAAGGCAAGGACTATCAACGACCTATGAATGCGCTTGTCATATCGACATAGCTTTCGAATCCAAATAAATTTGACTCAAACCTGTCAACAGAATTGTATAATAAATATTTGTTAGAATAAAATGATAGTCTTTCTGAAAATATGTATGTAATGCAAAAAAATACTATAAAAACAAACAAATATTTTTATTGGTCGAGGATAAAGTATAATATTCTACTCGCGAATAATGGCTATTATTCTCTTGGAGATTAAGGCCACTCGTCTGCGGCTTGTGGCAGTGAACTATAATAATAGCTATCATTATACGCTCGTTGAATAATATATACTATTTTAACACTAGTGTGAAAAGTATTTTAACACGATTTTATTCGACCAAATAGCAATAAAAAACACATAATTATTAAATTTTCAAAGAAGTTTTATCATGAACAATAGATATAGATACAATTAAATGCTGTTACAAATGTGTTAAATGAAGATTTTTTTGTTTTTGAGCCTATAACTTCCAATTGAAGCTCTTTTTGCAGCCTCTTGAATAGCGTCAAGAATTCAGGAACACACAATTTCTCACTATTGTTATTCATCATGCAAGACATTAAACACCGGCAAGAACTCGTGACTTTAAATAAAACGCGTGAGATGTAAACAATACTGTTTGTTGGTAACCAAATGATTTGGCGTCACGTGACACGGCAAAAGACAAAAGATGTCAAAATGCGTTTTCATAGAAATTTAAATTTATCTATTTCATTATGAAGGACAGTTGTACAAAAAACTTTGTATGATATTCGTGTTAAAAATAACTGTGTTTGATTTTGTTCCTGAACTTTTTCGGTCACAAAACAAAAACATTACTTTTTACACTCTCATCATGAATAGCTATTTTCGTGTCGAAGTTTTTGGTATCCAGGTATCAACGGGGTCTTTTGATTTAGTATGCGAGAGGATTCATTCTCGTAAGGGAGTCTGTGGGTCAACCATCCAGAGCATTTTCGAGACTTTGCGTTATTTCAAACATCAGATATCAGCCAATCTCGCTGTTCAGAGTATTTTATTGCACTTTCGAATCTCAATATCATTTCCATTTCCAGTAAATATTTTCATTTTCCCATGAATAGACATCGCCTCTTCTTGATGAGAAATTCATAATAGTTCTAAAGGTCGGTTATTTTGTTAACACACTCGAAACTTGAGACAGGCTTATAGTCTCGGAAAGTTAAAAGTTTGTACCGGAATATCCATTCCAGTAACTGATAACTCTCGACTTCGTCGAGCGGCTTTGAAAGTTATAATGGAACGCATTTTGGTAGTTCCATAAAGTGTAATAGGAAGATATAATATATAATCTTGTATAACACCATGCAAACTCATTTTGTTTCATGTTCAGTTTGTTGAATATCGCTAAAATCAAGAAAGTTTATGTAAAATTTTCTGACTAAAAATTCAACAAGCAGAATTCATAAGAATTGGAAAGAGGTTCTATTCCAGTGAATAATATATACCCTTCATTTTTATCCAACTTCACAGTGAACCTGGTGGAGCAGTACGGAAATTGCCCGCGCTCTACCAGATTGACAATATCCGGAATATGCTCTCACATGAATTTCAGTGAATATGCCATCGACATGCAGAAGCCTGATAAAAACGCGAGAAATCAATCTGTGATCTACAAGTCCACAGGAAATTGCACCAATGTCAGTTCACCGTTTATCAGATTGAACCGGAACTTTTCTTGATATCCGTTTGCCTTGTCTGTAAGAACTCTCGACTGATGACAACAGAATGGAAAATAGGGAACACGCTGTTGATACAATGATGCCAACTCCATAGAAAGTTTTTTATGGTAGAACTCTAGTAATATTTCACGGAATGTGAGTAAGATTCATTTTCAATAAAAATATATGCAGGTAACACTATAAACTTGCACGATTTTAAAAAAAATCTTATCAACGCTGTCAAATTTTTTCCCACCATACCACCGAATAAAAATTCTTCGTGAAAAAGGAAAATCGTGTTCGAACAATTCTAAAACTCTTATCGATGAGCAACTCCGAGTTGAGAATAAACAAACATTCTGTGAAACATGATATTTCACACGCATAAATAACAAATGAATGAGGATTCGCACCGGTGAACACTTATTTTTCAAAACTTTGGGATATATGGCCATCACCTTTATGAGGAGTTGTTGGAATGGAACTTGCGTGTTGAAGTTGTATTTTGAAAAAAGACCAGTGAGAGACGTTGTTTGGAAAATTTTCATACTCATAATAACGATGGAGTCGGGGACTCAACCTTTTTTATATAATACGCATAACCAGCATATCAAGAAATTTTTAGAAACCTCAAGAATACGCGTATCATTTCACATTTCAATATGAGGGTTTCTAGTGGCAGAGAATATTCTGAACAAACTTGAGAAAGGTCGAATTGCTGATATCAGCTGATCAATAGGCAGAGTTCAGTTACGAGTTCACGAAGTTGAGGATAATTCGAGTGAAAATTATATTTCTCTATCAAATCATTCGGTTTCATTTTGGGTTTTGTATCGAAGGAAAAAATCATCTTCGTTCTTATTGGACCAATCGTTCAAAATTGACAGAAGTGACAGTCTAAAAGTCTAAAACGAAACAAAATACCACGAGCAAATAAGAATAATCTAGGGGACATGATGCATAACGTTCGATAAAATAAACATGAAATAAAAATAAACATTTTATCATGAAAAACAAATCATAATATTGCCAGTATCGGAGATCGATAACATGACTGTTAGAGAATATCCTTCTATAATTTTATGGAGAAATGTTGAAAAGAAACAGAATTCACTTACAACTGCGCCATGTATTTTATAATATTACATCTTATATATGCAGTTTGAAAATTGGTATTTTCGTTAACCAGCAGCTGACGTTACCTTAGGAATGTCGACTCTCTTCATACGAGTTGAGGATTAACAAGGTCTAATTCATCAAAGTTTGGTCACTCATCCACATGGTAGCCGCTCGTAGCGTTACTGGATCAGAATCACACTCCGTCTCAGTGAAAGAACAAATTCAATAGGTTGAAATTTATTATTTTTTCTAATAACCGAGATCATTTTCTGAATACATTGCGTGGGAATGAATTCACATGGTAATCGAAAAAGAAATTCGAAAATAACAAGTCATGAACAGTTCTTCATTCATTGCAATAGTTACTTGTAAGGAACTACGTTAGTTGTATAGTTCAAATATCTCAGATGATGGCGAGGAAGTTGGGCTGGTGGTTCTGTACACGGCTCATGATCTAGAGGTCGTAGGTTTGATCTCTCAATGGGGTGGAGATTCTTCTCTTGAGAATTTGTTTCAGTCGTATTTGGAAATGACTCTGACACGTTTCATGACGGACAGGTCTGCGAATAACCATTCAGCTCCGGAAGTGAAGTAAGGCGTAAGGAGTTACTAACAAGGCCAATTTGCTGAAGGACTTCGATAGAAGTCGATTCCGTTTGGTTCGAAAATACCATGAATGATATGACTATTACTGCTATCAAGTGATAACATGAAAACAGTTAACTGACAAAAGATGTCAAAATGCGTTTCTATAGAAATATTAAATTTATCTATTTTATTATGAAGGACAGTTGTACAAAAAACTTTGTATGATATTCGTGTTAAAAATAACTATGTTTGATTTTGTTCCTGAACTTTGTCGGTCACAAAACAAAACATTACTTTTAACACTCATATCATAAATAGATATTTTGATGTCGAAATTTTTGGTATCCAGGTATTAACGGGGTCTTTTGATTTAGTGTGCGAGAAAAATCATTCTCATAAAGGAGTCTGTGGGTCAACCATCCGGAGCATTTTCGAGACTTTGCGTTATTTCAAACATCAGATATCAGCCAATTTCACTGTTCAGAGTATTTTATTGCATATATCATCATTGTGTACTTTTTCAGCTGATCCCAATCAAAGTGTCCACCAGTAAATCACTTTCTGCAATATATTCAAGTTAATGACCATATCTGTTTCAACTGATCCAATCGCGTCAGTGTTTGATAACTCTGAGCAATATCCACCCAATATAGCACAGCAAAGTGGCTTTGTATCTACGAATACCTGTTTCCGTCGAAATGTAACAGAACATTAACCACAATGGCCGGTGGCGTGACGCCAGTGGGGCACTATTGAATTTATAATCGATGCCAATATTTGTTTGTGTCAAGTAATTGCTGTGCACTTAATGGAATTAGCAGATGTTATTTACGGTAAATGGAACAACGTGCTGTCACATCTTGTTCGAATATTAGTCTATAAACATTTGTTGTCGACTTTGATGTTCGAAATAACTCGCTCGGAAAATGTCATTCGGTCACAATTCGCGAGGTCTGCGACACTGTATGCGGATGGGTTGCCTCATTTGTTTCGGAATACTCTCACCAATATCCTTTTCATTTCGAGTTTATTGTTTACACTACTGAAGCTCATACACAATTGTTTGAATATATATTATATTTTTTTCCATATCTACAAATACACAATGACTTTTGAACTAAATTTGAAATCGAAGTACCATATTCAATAGATAGAAAACGCGTCTTCGTACTTGTTCTTTCCATTTCATGTTCTGTTAATTATTATTTTCATTCACATTTCATGAATAACTCCTTCAAATATATAGTATACGATATCATTCGACTATATTTTCATCATCTCCATCTAGTTTTCGGGGTTCCCATCATGCTATCGGTATCAGACCCAATTTTTCCTTCTGAAGAATGTTCGAAGATAATTATTGTTTTAGAGTTGCATTCCAGATTGTAATCATAGCGATTTTGGCTGAGAATATATCAGGAGTTGAGGTAGAAAATCAGGAAATTTCTCCAAATAAAGTGATAATTCCAGTCTCCATATTTTGGAGGTTTTTGCAGAGTGTCAATAGGTAATTCTGGCCAATTAGTCGTTTCAATAGGGGAGACACTCTCTGTAACAGGTATAGACCACAAAAATAAGTTCATATGAATAGAATCAAATCGGTATACTATAATATTTCATCTCGCCACCAAAATATCAACCCATATCTTGGGTAGGAAAACACTTCTTTCCGAAATCTATGGTGGGGATGATTTACATACTTTTTCTTCTTACTTCGCTCAGAATATCTGGTATGGTATGTATTGATTGATTGATGCATGACATCTCAATAAATATTTCTGTTCACTGAGAGAACATGAGAGGTTTACAAGATAATCAACAATTTCCTCCCCATGAAAAATTATCGCTTCATATAACTTCGGTAAATGGAATCTTGAGAAAAATACCTGCGTGAAAATGTAGATAATTCATCATAAAGTAGGTACGCGGCACCATAAATTTCAAGGAGAAATGTACTTATACCAGATATAAGTGAGTTTGGTCTGGAGATAAATTTTCATAGTTTAGTGGTTTGATTCACTCCATTCAAGTACGATAAAGGTCCGGGTTTTTCTTGGATGTATTTTCCCATAAACATTAATGTATCAGTGATATCCAACAATACACTTCTTCTCATAGGTGCGCATTGAAACAATGAATATTCAGTATTACTGGCCATTAAATACCCATTGTCTCACCCAATGTTATAAAGAAAATGTAAGTTTTTGATATTCCAGCAGAATAATTATGGTCTAATGAATCGCACTGGTTAATTTTTTCTGAATTGACTTTTATTGCGGGGATTCGTGAATAATTGAATTCTCCTGTCCTTTATATTCCAACTATTGATCCGAAACAGAGTTCACTAATAATTATGAAACATTCATGGAGTCACAAATATGTGTAATATATTTAATAGAGCTAAACATTCATTAAAACGCCTCAAAAATTGAAGACTAAATGAAAGCGTTGATTCAACCTGAAAGAGAATGAATCAGAAAATAACTTGAGGAAGTGATTGCGAATTATAGATTGGGAGGAAATTATGACCTATGGTGCCACATACCCAAAAAACTTGTATCACACTATCGGAATGTTTAGCAGAATTCATTTCAATTCAGGTTCTGAGAAGTAATCACTCAGAACAGCACTTCGTATTCAAGATATACATTTTGTCCTCAATTTGAGTTCATTTATTGAATCAATAATTAAAAAAAAAACGAATGGTCAATTCGTTCTACTAAATGACTTTTACGCTCTCAAGGATATGCGCATGCACCAAAAGTAAGTAAGTAGTGATCCTGGAGAATTCACCATAAGTTTGAACATAGGGTCAATAAGTTTGAACAAAATTATATGATCAATTTCATAGTGGACATTTTCCACGTGAAAGGAAAAACAGAGCGAGTACGATAATAACCGTAGTGATCCTGGAGAATTCACCATAAGTTCAATTATATATTTCACAAGAATTATTTTTTTGTATAATTCTATAGTGGATATTTCAAATATATTGGGTGAATACGCTAGTTTTCCAGTGAGATCAGATGAATTTCAATGGCAGGTTTTCCCAAAATTCATTCTATGAAAACTCAAGAAAAAACAATATATCTCATGATCATGCATGAGATTTAACCTAATTATAATAATAATGAATATATTTATTGAGGAAATTCTGTATACATATTCGTTTACCAATACAAATATTACAAGATCTAGTGTGAAAACACTATTTATGTATAAAGAGGAACAGGTATAAATATCGCAGGTGGCTTTCCAGTAGGGCAAGGTACCAGATTTTCAGTTGCTAAAATGGTGAAATATTTTTCAATTACTTTGTGTATCTATTACAACGCCTGAATATTCAACTCTCTTTTCTAGCAGACTATTGTCCTGTTATCTCGTGGTTTGTTTACTGTTAGCTTTCGAAAGGTGGGGTGTTGTATTAATTGCAAATAAAAGGCATACGAGTTTACAGAGAATAACTTTAATTTGATAACTCTTATAGTTTTCATTTGCACCACTTCATAAGTATATGTTGATTGCAATTTCATGTATTCAAACTCTATTCAAGCTGCCTTAGACAAAAAAGCCCAGGTTGACGTAGTGTATACTGACTTTGCCAAGGCATTCGACAAAGTTGACCATGATATTTTGTTAAGAAATTTTTCAAATCTTAGCTTCCAATCCCGAATCCGAAATGATGTATCCCAAGCATATAAATCAGTTGGATTTATAAAACACCTAACTCTCAACTTCCGCTCTGTTGAATCTAATATATATCTTTATAACGCTCTCGTTAGAATCAAGCTCGAATTCGGATGTTTTATTTGTAGTAATTATCTCAACATATAGGAGATGTTAAATAAATTGAGACAGTTGAAAATAAATTATTCAAGTATATATTTTACAAGAAATACAAGGCCGGTCCTGGATTTATTTCATATCGATCCTTAAGGCTCAAACTGAATATCATAAAATTAGAATATAGGAGAATCCATCGCGGTCTTGCTTTTCTCTATAAATTGATGAACAATCATGTAGACTTTCATGACGCCCTACATCAAGTGAATTTGTATGTTCCCGATTATCGAACGTGTTCCAGACACCTCACCTTTCTGGTTAACACTCAACACCACTAATGCTTCAGACTCAATTTGCCGATTATACAATCAATACAGTCTTGAATATGATCTAGACTCATTCATGTCAAGTATTATGTCCTCCAGAAGAGCCGTTATTGTAATTATTAACGAGTTGATATATTGTCATTGCACCTAACCTCTCTCAAACCATTGGTACCTGATAGAGCTATGTCATAGTTTGATTTATAATATGTGAAAACTGAAACATGTAATTAGGGCAAACTACATGGTTCTGATAAATAACTATATAAATCATTTTCTCTATCATATTTCAAGTCGTATCCTGGAATATTAAAAAGCCCAGGGTTTCGTACAAACCACATTTTCGACAATACTACAAAATCGATGTACAAATCGATACTATCCAAGAATATTTTGAATTCATCGAAATTTTTGTTGATACTATTTATACGAAAGTAGTAAGTACCCCATACTCAAAGTGGAAGACCAAGTTTATTTCCTTCAAACACGATCAATGTCCTTTCAATAAGACATATTTTGAACATATATATGTTCATCTTCAGTTATAGTACAATGAAGGTTTGAAATTTAAAGTTAATTAACTGTTGAAAAAATTCCAAGTAATACTTACAATAAGTGTGGAAATCAAACTAACATAATAATTTTTTTTGATCGAGAACCTATAAGGCTCATGAACTCTGAGTGAATTTATAATGTAGGAGGAGCTCCCCTGAATAATACGGAAAATAACATTTTCCAATAATCTTCGCGTGGGTAGTATTTTGTTATAGCTACCCACGCCTATTATATCGTTATCGAAAATTGTGAATGTGTTATTTTCGGTATCAGTATGGGGGTCTACTCCTATATTATAACATTCACTCAGACTTGTTGAAACTTATAGTTTCTTGAATAATTTTTTTTTATTATGTGAGTTCGATTTCCCCACTCATTGTAAGTATTACTTTCCTATTGCGAGTCTTGTCCTAGATCCTTCGCCTGAAATGCTCCTAATTCTACTCAAAGCCTGTCACTAATGATATTGGAGTCCTCAACATTTATCCCCCCATTCAATAAGAGACAGGTGTTTCCTGGGTATCTTCTGTTCACTTCTTTGTTCCTGAGTCAAGTCATGCACAATGGATATATTTGCCTTTAATTTTCTTGCAGTTTTGAAATACGTTTCTTTTTCAATATTTGACAAGAATCCGACTGTGATTCGGCAACTATCTCATTTTCCTAGTGGATAACAGTCACTGAAATCGCATACCTTCAATTCGTCGTCGAGTAGTATGTTTAGATCTGTACACAAGTTATGTTGTGTGGTATCTTTCTTCTTCTTGTTCAGGCCGACTATTTCTTTCATTTTAGGCTTGCTTCAGGTATTTCACTTCATCTTTCAGTCTGATTTTTTTTCACAGGAAGGAAAGTCGTGTACTTCAATTCTTCGATTTCGAATAAATGTCGTGTTTCAGTTGTTACTATCTAACAATTTGATTCAGCTCTATTCTTGAAAATTTCATAAAGAATCTCTGATTCAGATACGGTGATTTATGTGAATTTTCTCCCAATAGTGCCTTTATAATGCTAAAGCCGTCCAGAGGGGATTTGACAAAAATCATTATCTCTCATCATGTTCATCAGATGATTATGGAATGTTGTGACCTCGCCGTTTGGAAATATTCAAATAGAATTGAATCTCAGATCCGATTTATATTTGTTGTGCTCGTTGAGGCTATCGCGTTCCAGCTATTTCTCCGGCAGAAATGAATAAATTTCATCAATAATGTTTCTGTTTACTCCGCTTCGATAATTCTAATTCTAAAGTAGGGTCATACTAGAAGGAAAACTCCTGAACATATTTTGTGAAATTTCATGATCTTGATTGCTTTTGTTCGATTCACTCTACTCCAATATATATAGGATTCTTGAAAATACTTTCCATCATTTCAGAAATGTCTGTAATGCACCATACATCAAATTCAATTCATTCTGGAAATACATTTATAATTCGAACGGTATGTTTTGTGGAATAAAATATACTACTCTGTAACGGCAACTGGATTGTGATTTTATACAATTATTTGATTAACTAATACTATTGATAACGATCTTTTGGTATTTGTACTAGCAAATCACCCATGAAAATGGCTGATACTCGATGAAAATCCATGATAACGTTATTTACAAAAAATTCACTTCGATGAAGTTTCGAATTTCAAATGAATAATTACTGAAACTCCATGTTTTTTCATCAATGTTTTGCCATTTGCTCCATTCGAAATATCATTTCGCAAATATGGAATGATTTCTATTCCCTTCAATTTTCTGTAGTTGAATTTCCTGTCGGTGATCAATCACCTTGGAACTTATTCCATGCATGACTGTTTGAATTATTTTCAATAGGGCGATAGATTTTTCTGGCTGATATTTTAAGCGGGCTGAATTCTGCGTTCACTTTCCTGGAGTCTCTTTATGTAAAAATTGCATTGTCTGTCATATACTACTTCAAATTGCAAGCTGTGAATTTGAGTGATTATTGAAGTTTTCTACTGATTTGAGTGTCAGAAAACCTATGGACTAGAATAATTATAAATATACCGAAATGACATCGAAAAGAGACGTAATCAACACAGCTGCGTTTCTCAAATTGCAGTCATAGTGTTCTGTGTTCTTTGGACTCGTTACGCACTATCGCATATAGATAAAATACAATTGATCTAGGGGTATTGAATTGATATCAGTTTGTAGGTTTCTTGAAAAACAAATATTGAGTATGTTGAAATTTGATCGAGAAACCAGCCAACCAACCGATCTGAATCGTTCCGTCCATCTTGTGTTTCCAGCAGTATTGCAAGTTGCCGCTGATTTTTCGAAGGTTCCCGACATCCAACCTACAGCCAGCTTTGTCAGTCATATGCTTCTATTGAGCTTTCCATCAAAGATCAATCAAAGGTTTAACATCTTGCAGCTTCATATTCTCTCGATGATGTGATTTTACCGAAACGAATCTCATTCTGTCATTGGCTTGTAGGTGTAGTACTTTCAAGTTTTGCAAAAGCTGAACCGATGTTGTTTCAAATTAATGTTATGGAACCCTCAAAGAATTGCCCCTCTTTCAAATACGTGAACTGAAGAATTTCAAAATGTTGGAAATCCGACTCATTTTACAAATGAAAAACTACACCCATTTACTTGCCAACTAGAAAACAAGCCGTTCACCAAGGTCTGGGATTTTCAATTCCAATATGACAATGGGTTTTCTTGATATTTCTTCGAGAAAATAATCTACCAACTTTGAATAATTTAAACGATCTTCGATAACATTTTTGAATATGACACTCGGTTCTTCAGACCCTCGGTGTAACTATAAAAACATTCTACTTCATGCTCATTGTTTACACCCTACTACAAAATGAAGTTATGATTCATTTTTACGACAGGATATTGATATACCTGAAGATGCAGCACAGCTGAGATATTCCGCACTGTATGAAACATTTTGGGTTTCATGTCCACACTTACAATTTACAATACAATAATCTCCTTCTGTTTCGCCTAAACATAACCCACAGCATTATCACCTCATTCTTCCTTTCTGATCTGAAACAAGGTAAATTAGTTGTTTTTATCATTCAAGTTATACAAAGTACCCACCACATCTAACTAGCCACCCACCAATACGTTGGGGGATACAAATATTACTACATGAGTTCCATTTATAGTACAACATTCAAAAATATCGTATCTTGGGTATCTTGACATTTGGATTAACACTTCCCAAAATTACGATAATGCCAATTATGATCAGTTATATGATAGATTACTTTATATCATTCTGTATAACTCACGCTACTTTGAGAGTTCTTCTCTCGTTCCCTGGAAATCGCGTTCGTTATACAAAATATAACTTTTTCTAACTGGTTTCATGAATTTGACATAACATTTCAACATCTGAACGAGGCGAATTGTTCGAATCAGCTTTGTCCTAAGTTTTATCGGAGTTCGTATTCACAAAAAACATCAGACCCAAATCACCAATACCACTACAACGGCAACATTTTACTAATATCAATTTTCTATTGAATACTCAAACTAACGGGAATAGGCCCGTCACTAGCTTGACATTATTCAATTTCATAAATTTATATCTCGAATTTTACGTATAGTACAGGGGCATGGCCCAGCTCTTCAGGTTGACTGACAGTCATTCGATATCTGAAGTCAAGCAACGCCGAGCGCGGTTAGTACTTGGATGGGTGACCATACAGGGAAATACCGTGTCGAAAGCCCGTACAGCTGCAGCGAAGTAGCATATCATAGCTCGCAGACAATATATCAATGAGCACAAGATATATTGAGGATATGCCGTCCTTCGGAGGGGACGTTAAGCCGTCGGTCCCGAGTCCATGGATGTTGGGCTCGTTAAAGATCCCTACCTCTGGTTGGAATACCAGAGGGTTCGGCAAAATTTCCGGTTGGGGGAAGTGTGCTCACCGGCGTCGGTGATTGGCCTTGGTAGCGGAAATAGGCCGACGTTAAATAAAGAAGTAAAAAAAAAAAAAAAAAAAACGTATAGTACAGAGTTGAAAAAAACGTTTCCTCTTCAATTTGAATTTTTTTCCTAATGAATGAAAAAAAGCCACGGAACGAGTCAATTAATAAAGGTAACCCATAGGATTTCGACCTTCGGAATGCCTATGGTCTACATTTATTCCTGACGCTTTTAAATCGAGATCTGAGTCCTCTGGCCCAATCATAAGAATTATTGTATATATCTCTGAAGACTATTTTTTAATATCCCATTGCACAGTCGATCTGAGTAAGAGCTGATAAGTATTCCGACATCTGCTCTAAATCAGTTTTGGGTTAATTTCAACATACTCAAGGTACCTAAAGGTAACATGACCCGTTTCAATTATTTGAAAAGTGTAATCCCCGTATCGTTGGAACATAGTGGTTGATTCAATAATTATCCCACAATGTAGTCGCTAAGCATTCGTGATTCCCCGTGTGATATTCTCAAACTCCGTATCTGAACCATACAAATCCTGGGTCGACGCTGTTCTGCCAGTTGTTGTCATGTTCGCGAGGAAAGCTCCAGAAAGTTACATAGACTCACAGTTTGTAGAATGCACATATACCGTACTAGGTGTCGCCAGATGTACGCTGAATGAAATTAGCATTTTAAATACTTCCCCGTAGTTATAAATGAAATTTATAGTTTCACTTCACCTGCCCTAATTTTGTATGTATGCTACGTGCTGGAGCTGCTGCAGTCAGAAACTGAATTATTGTGAGTTGTTAAAATGAACCGCAATGTATGTCACGAACCATTACATTCTTATTCTGATTTGAAGAATTATGATAAAGATAACACTTTTTGTTCACAAAAAATTTGTCATTTATGGTAATGGTTACGTTATAATAATGGAAAATTCAATTATTCTGTCATAGTGGGTTTTGAAAATATGTTAACTAACCGGTAATGATAAGTAGCATTTGACGTTCGTCGATTCATAATTTTACATTTCCCAGAGTTTGCAGTAGTCGACAGATAAAGCACGAATCAAACTCAGTGAAGTGTTCAACGAATAACGAATGAATGAACACATGTTAGTGACATCGAAGGATGATATTAAAATTTATTCTTCCTGAGAAACTATGTCTGGAATTAAAAAATTGATCTGTAATGTCGGGGCAACTGAAGTGAAAGGAAAGGGGGTATTATTTGTATATGTATTCCATAATTAGGTAGTACAAACATTTCCTATTTTTTTTTATAATAAGTATGCTCATTCTCCCCTCAAGGCTGGAACTAAGACCAGCAGTTTCCGTAGGAAACATGTTGTTTTCAGTCTTTTTTGTATTTCTTGTATTTTTTTGTGTTTAATTGTAAATTACCAATGTTATCATGCTGAAATGCAAATAAATATTATTATTATTATTTTTATTTGAATGTCTAATCTTTTCTTTTTTTTTCAATTCGATTAATTATCAATCAAAACCTTCAAATGAACTACATCAAAAAGCGAAAAAATAAGTTTTTCGTGCTTTACATTCGAATGTGCTGAACGCTATTGAAAAGCAGCGCTGTAGTTGTGCTGGACCTAGAGAAAACAATCAAATGGAATTTTAACGTGATTTATCTCAATAATTTTCAATTGATTCCATGGAAATCGATCCGAAAAATCGAGAGAATAACTATTCCATGCATTTTCTGTGATTGTACACAGTTATGAGAAATCATAGCAACAGGTATCCTGACATAAGTTGACCAAACTGTAATTTTACTTTTCATTATTTTCCTCTACGACACCGGTTTCGTCGACTTTATGGAAGTGTGAAATAACAAGCCTTTGGAATGATTATAATTCTGTAAATGGAGAAAGGAAAAAGGAGAAGAATAAAATCTCTACCCAGGTACACTTTTTCTGGCGTGAAATTTTTATCTTAAATATATATATCCCCGAAAAAAAGTGATTCAACTGTGATTATTTCCTTTTATCAAGTTTTGAATGAGGAATAGTGAGTTTCTGATATGTGATTCCATGTGAAATGCAAAAATTCACTGATTCACCTCGAGAGTGTTCCGTTTGATTAAAATAGCATAAATCTAAAACGAAGGTGACGAATATCAAAACAGCACTTGAAGCACCCAGTATAAAAATGAATAATGATCCTAGCATTTCACCTTACTTTGAGCCCATTTGAGTTGCTTCATCAGATAACTTTCAGATATCTGAAGAAACAAGTTCATTGCATTATTCCAAACATAACCTGCTTCACTCCCCAATTTTTATGATAATTCAATCTGGAGAGTTGGAAGTAGGCGGCGATAAATGAGTTAGGATGAAGGCTAAGGACAGCTGTCATTTGTCAGCATGCCAATTATCATTTGTCAGCTCATGCTATTATTGAGGTCAGCTGTCATGTTATTGTTTTCAATCATAAACAATTTCTTTATTAAAGGAGATGCAACAAATTTCGAACATTGACATTACAACTAATGGACTGGCCGTTATGACAGTTTTCGACGATGCGGAATAAATTAGAGGAAGGAAGGATATTCAGTTTGAAGAGAGATTCTTAAGGCCAGAATGATAACGTCATTCTCAAATTACTTACCTCTCTTTGACTACTACATAGAAGGAATGCATTTGATTCAAAGTTTAAGAATTCTATCTAAAGCCCAGTGGGCTTTAGCCCATTTCCAACCAGTGGTGCATTCACGCACCATGCAAACAAACATTTTTTGTTGCTTCAAGGGGAGAAAAATGAGCTGTTTCGATGGTAGGTCTGTCAACAATCATCCAATATATATTCTATAAATTATACATGGTTATTCAAGCTCAACTGTTCAACTCTACATTTGTTGAACAACGCAAAAAAAAGAGTTCTCGACTCCGCCAGTGTTTCTATGATGTAAATTCGATTAATGTTCAATTGATTTTTTCTTTCTCAAAATTCAATTCTGGATAGTTTTGGAAATTAAATATTGATGTGGAATTTTTCGTTCATGAATCATTGGTAAATATAAATATGATATTGGCGAATCCGACGGGAAAATTCATGTTTGGATCTGTCTGAAATATTTGTATGAAAATCCCGATAGTGGAGTATTTTAGTTTCAGTCTCCATTCAAATTGTTCAGAAGATGTTGTGTAAAATTATTAACTTTGTTTTTCATGTGTTGTGTCATATTCTGTTTATTCTCAAATGCAAAATTCGCATTCGTTCATTACAAAAAAAATTCAATTCCAGATAATCCAGTCAATATTGTGTATGTCCTCCAGAGGAAGATTCACTCACTGATAAAAAAAAATATTGATGAAGAATCTCCTCTACCTGAAAGTAGTATGCAATCCGTTGATATTGCTAGGACATACACCTGAGTATGATATTGATTGTGCTGAAACAAATAAGGATCAAGATGACTCATCGGATGAAGGAACTCCCTCTATGAAACGAGCAAAACTGATTTGTTCGGATTCTAATCGATCCGATGATGAACCTCCATGGACTAAGGGAGAAATCCAATATACTCATGGCCCAACAAATACTGAAAAAAGTGATGAAGAACGTATCGAATCAGATCTAGCAGAAAAAGTGCTTTAGGTATATTTTATTTTTTATCGATGATGAAGTGTTGGATCTGATAGTTGAACTCTCTAAAAAGTATGCCAATGGAAATAATAGACCCAATTTCAAATTTTCAAAAAGTGATTTATTGAATTTTTAGCAAATTATGTCACTATCAGGTTATCATACATTAACCCAAATTCATCTCTATTGGTCTAATGACGAAGATGAAGGATTACCTTTGGTGAGGAAATGTATAAACAGAAATAGATTCCAAGAAATGAAGATTTACATATATCAAATTACAATAAACTGAATGCAAGTGACAAATTCTCCAAAGTCAGACCATATTTAGATGCGAGCAACAAAACATTTTTACAGTAGGGTATTTTTGAACATAATTTAACAATTGATGAAGAAATACCCTATTTTGTTAGTCACACTTGCAAGATGCTTTTGAAAGGAAAGCCAACTCCGCTTCAAGCTCTGGTGTCTCTGTTCATCATAAAGATATTTATTTTATTCTGTTCCATACTGTGTTGCTTCTGATGAAAAAACAGCTTTGGGACTCGGAGGTGACGTAGTTATGACTTTGCTTTCGGTTGTGCCAAAACCATGATTTTTTTCGACAATTTATTCTCTTCCAACAAACTATTTTGTCATCTGAAAGGATGACCAGCCAGACGTTATGTTTTAGAATAATAAATTCATGGGAGAAGTTGATCTTCATGACATTGGAATTGCCAACTACAGAACTAGAGTTCTGGGAAAAGTGGTGGTAGCCTATTTTTTGCAATTCGTTAGACAGTAGTTCAGTCAATGCTTGGAAAATATTCAATATGGTGAATGATAAGGAACTGTCTCGACTCGATTTCAAATCATATATTGCTTTGAGCCTCTTGAAAACAGATCGAGTTTATATTCAAAGGAATGTTCGTCAACCTATAGATGAACTACGTTATGATGAAATTGAGCATAATATACTTTCACATGAGAGTGAAGCTCGCAGGATGTGCAAAGTGTGTAAAAATCGTACAATGTATATCTGTAGCAGATGTATTGTTCATTTACATGTTACTTGCTTTTCAAAATATCATCAGAACTAGGTATATATTGTTGTATGTTCAATACCACTGGTTTGTTTGTGTACCAAACTGATATATTTGAAACAAACGAATTTATTTATTTCACTTTCATTTTATTGTGCTATTTTCAAAACTAGAATAGTTTTTTTTATTTCAACATATTTTTTAGTAAAAATGCGATTTTTCTTGATTTTCAAATTTTTCAATTTCCTTGATACATCCAGTGGTTCGTTAACGAATCACCTGTATTGTTTTTGTAATTTGTTTCTAAAGTAACACAGTTGATCATACCATTAAAGAATTTCAAAGGGAAGATGCAGGTATATTCCAACCTGGTCGAGGGCCGTCATTCAAATGTGATCTCAGCATCTTCTTTTAGAGCATATATTTTTTACCATTTTATATTTTGTACATTGAACATAATCGATAGACGCTAATTATTGAATGAAATAAGTGTGAAAAAAAAACATTTTATTACCAAATAGAAAATAAACATTTTTTGAACAAGAAATAGTAACCTCATCCAAATAACCTAAATAAAACCAAAAAACCACTAAATAAGAGATCAGTCACATTTTGATTGTCCAACAAATCACTCTCAATCGATATGATTGCCAAATTATTTAGCCGCTGTTGGCCCATTGACGATCTTAAGTAGTTTCTGATTAACTAACTTTGATAAAGTTCTCTCCGCCAAAGCAACCGAAACAGGCAGTGTCAAACAGAATTCGCAAAACTACGCTTGTATTTGTAGCAGAATGAGTTGAATTATTTTTTGAAATATAGTATAACATTTGTGTGAATTTAGTGGATTATATGGAGGAAGAAAAGATCAAAATTTGCATTACCAACTTGGCAATTGGTGGGAAATTTGAAACTGTAAATGTTCATTAATGAAAGTTGATCACGAATTGAGAAAAATTATCTTGTTCCAATTTCGAAATATAGTAAAATATGATGCTGTGGCTATTTGAATCGCTCCTTTCATTCGTACTATTCTGATGATTATTGATTAAGATCAATTCTTCGAAAATTCTTTTGTAATAATTCTTTTCTGTACACAAGACTTTGGTTTGTTGAAAATTCATCATCTGTTTTTTTTTACTACATGCTCAGTTGTAGTCTCCTTTCTGAGAAGTTATGTGGCCTGAAAGGTTTCTGGAAATTTGTCCGATATAAGTGAGATCGCAATCCTAGCAAGTTATAGCATACACAATATACAATATTCGATCATTCGAAATTGGTGAGCTTAAATTTAGTTTCAGTGAAAACTTCATTGATAGTTTTGATGCATCTCTTAACCAATTTTATATTTTCATATTTGAAAACATTAAGAAATTTGGAAGTTGAGTCTACATCGTATGGTGAGGAAAAAAAAAGAGGGAGGGAGCTGGGATGTATTTCATCACGGTCCTGAGGTGAAGAAGTATGTTGGATTATCGTTATTAACTGGGAAAGCTGAAAGGAGTTCATTTATTAAACGGCGAGGTTATGAATTTTCATTGAGTATATTTGTAAGATCACTGAGGCTTCATGTGTAAAACGATAGATGTGATAACCTAATGGCTATGTCCGTCAGGGTCTGGATTAGGTTGATTTTCATTCTCGGTGGGTCATATCATATCAAGTTAAGAAACCTGTTGCGGTGCTGTGTAATCTCATATCTAGAAAAGGTATGCTCCTGTTTTCTGTAGTTTCAGATGTAAATTGTGTTCGTTATGGTTGTTGAAAATAATCAGAGCCTCTTGTAGCCTGCCTACACATTGCTCTGATATCACTTTCAGCAATACATTCACAAGAAGCTTCAAAATACCATCCTGCATAAATCCTACCTTCAGAAAATCTATTAATGCTCTCTTCATTAAACTATAATCTTGGGCACAATAAAGGAATATTTTTATGATTGATGAGTGCAGGAAGTGCTGTTGCATTATATTATAGTCCTTTCTATGTTCACCTGCATGCCTTCAAATTTATACACGTTCATAAAAAAATAGTAATAAAACTCCCTAACAAAGGCACCGTGGATATCTTTTGAATACTGGAAAATGTGTTATCAGGTGGCCACTGTATCTGTGACACATCAATTCAAGAACTATTTTCTTCAACTGACAAACCTACCCATTCCTACCGTCTATCTGAAATTGAAGTAATTTATTTTTTGTCCTATTCTACAAAAACCGAAGCTTCGATAAAACGAAAAGTAGGGAAACATCTAGATCGAAAATAAACTTACCTTTTTATTAAATCTTCCTTTTTGTCATTAATTTTCGCATTTCTATTTATCAATTCAGTTTTGTATTGCTTTGACGGTCCAACCACTATATATTTCCGTTTCTTCAAAATCGAACAGCATTAAAAAATATGTCAGTGATGAATAACATAATAACATTATCCATTTGTTTGTATATTATATCCAGCTTAGTGTTGATTTCGGTAAAGGTCCATTATCCGGTCACCCCAGCCTTTTGAAAAAATGTTCGAATCACTTTACGTATTTTGAGCCGCTGGACACGAATATGAAGTCAAAACGCGGCGCTCTCCTTTCGTTTAGGAGTTATGGTCCTTCATAGGTCAGAGGGAGGGCATTTTATACCTTCTTTTTTGCACCAGAGAACGATCGGAATGCTCTCGATTTTCCCCACCACATCACCTCTAAAACTAATTCCTTCTTTTTCATTACTCTTCAACCGGTTTGAAATCATTTTTCACTACAAGACTCTGAAAAACGAATGCTGGTAGGAATTCGAGGTTAACAAAACAGCAGAACGCGCATACATTCAAACTTCATTTTCGTTGCGATCAGTTTTTCGATCAGACTACGTATTTTCTAATTTATTCAATTCACACCCTTTTGAAGGATGGAAGACATTTCTTACGTACCATTCATGCTCTTTCTCTGTTCTCCGTCATCATAATTTTCTTAATTTTCATATCATTTCATAATTCCCAGACTATTCCACCGCTTCCTCTTCACAGACGCTCGAAACTTCTTGCATAGTGGGAGTTTTCAAAGCCACTTCTATGTGCAATTTCTTAATGTGATATGAAACCTAAGGGTGTATCTCTGCTCATATTCAATTACAGCAAAGTTTGAAGGTTTCTTTCGAAAAGCTCAAATTTCATCTGAACTTTTCCTATGTTTACGTTTCCCAATTAGATCACCGACTGAGTAGAATTGAAGTAATTGACTTTATATTGACATTATTTGAGTTATTCAAACGGAAGAATGATCTGAAGACAACATATCGTATGCTCAGAAAACAAAATATTGGGACTTCATTGCCTCAATTCTTCATCTCAGTTTTGTACTTTGAAACCGGGATCATTTGACTTAAATTGACTCACCAGCACTCGATAAAAAAAGAAACATTGCGATTGAAAATATCAACTAATTTTCATTTTATGTCCATATTTTTCTCTTCCATATCTATGTATATTAGAAGAAAATCCTGTTCTGCTTTAATTTGATTCTGATTTTATAGGTGTTTTTGAAAATTTGTATTCTTCCAGTGAGACCACAATTACATGTTTTCTTTCTTTGGTTCCATCACGATATCAATATTTGGTAAAAATAGGTGTATTCTCTTAATAAAAAATAATGATTTTGTGGAAAAATTTCAAAAATTTTTTAACATGAGGGGATCATGATTCTCATCGAGCATACAGTGTCATGAAACAATTTACCCTCAATGCAGATAACTCACGAAAAAATTCAGTTTAACAGCGTTGAATTGTACTAGACCTTTTCGACCTATTGAACCTATCAAAATAAAACTGGATTTTGACTCAATTTTCAGATACTCTATTGGTCTTGTGTTCGATTTTGAAGTTCCCTGAGTTTAAATTAATCCTAGGAATAATTTACAAATATTTCAGCCATCAAGACTCAATATTGTTCTTTAGCTTGTTCAAAATTGGAATATCGTACCCTTGTGTGGAATCTATGGTATGATGTGTACATAACTGCTCTGCTAAATGTACAACAAAGATTTTTGAAATTCCTATCTGTCAAAGTTAATGGCATATATCCGCTCAGAGTTACTGGCCAAGCGCTTCTTTCAGAAACATTTTATATACCCTCCTTGGTCCAAAGAAGAATTAACCAGAGTATCACATTTTTATTCAAGGTAGTAGATGGTTTACTGGATGTTTCTGAAATTTTAGGTGAACTGAGTTTTAATGTACCACAAGCAATAACACGAAGTCATGTTACTTTTTACTTACCTTACCGGAGAAACAACCTAGGCGATAACTCACCTATAATGCTGATGTGTAACTAACTTCAATATATATTGTGCTCATTCTGACATTCACAGTGACAAATTGTCTACTATCCAGTCGAATATTCATTATAAAATTATTTAGATACACATTTTTTTCATCTCTTGTTCAATGTATAAAAGTGTAGTTCATCCCTATTTCTGTATTGTCCTATGAATTGATTTATCTGTTGGGCGATTTGAATATATTTTTATTTATTTTTTTATTATTTTAAACGCGTGCATATCCATGTTCTTCAAAATTTCGCATTCAAGCAAACGCTTTCCTGTATAATAAATTATTTAAGATAAAATTCTTCGACCTGCGGTCTCGGGATTTCATCAAATTATTATACACTCAAGTCACATGCTAATCAAAATTTCGTAAATCATTGATATGCGGCACCAATTAAAGTAGGTGCTTTCAAGATGAAAAAGTTGAAGGCTAAAGTTTCACAGCGAAGAATTGCACTAGACCTTTTTCACCGAACAATCAAAGCAAAATAATTCTGGCCCACTTTTCAGGTACCATATTATGTTCGATTTAGATGTTTTCTCAGTTTACATTTTTCTAAAAATAATATCAACATATATACCCTCACACCAAACTCAGTTGACCAGAATACGTACATTTTCATGATTTTCAAAATTTTGCTTGTGAGCCAACTTAATAATTTGATATCATATTATTGAACACTCAAATTATTTACTAAGCAAAATTTCAAAAATCATAGATGTGCACACATTTTAACCGAATAAACTGAAACAACATGAAAATTTTTTTCATGTTTTTTTATTCTTCGGCCTATTTACGTTACCCAAGCCAACACCGACGCTGGTGAGCACATTCCCAACTGGAAATCTTGCCGAACCCTCTGGTATTCCAACCAGAGGTAAGGATCTTTTACGAGACACGATCCATGGACTCTGGACCGCCGGATGTACGTCCCCTCCGAAAGACGCCATATCCTCAATATATGTTGTGCTCATTCATATATTGCCTGCGAGCAATGATATGCTATTTTGGTTCAGTTGTATGGGCTTTCGACGAGATTTTTTTCTGCATGAGGTCACCAATTGAAATACTAACCGCGCAGCATCGAATGAATATCAGTCAACCTGAAGAGCTGCGCCGTGCCAAGATTATTTGCAATTCTGTGGGTCGTGACATCTAATCGTTCAAGTTTTGAGTAAGTATAGTAATTCTTGAAAAAAGCAATCCTGTTCATTATCGATGGTACTGGTGTCGATTCTGTTGATAGAATATTTGCCAAACGACTAAAGGACTAATGATAATTCTTTCTTTGTTTTTTAATCCTTATCAGTTGTAACGGTAGAAAGAAGAGAAAATTTTAAATCATGTTGAAGAATACCGATGAATAGTGTAAAAATCAAGTCGGGGTCGAAACCCCTGAAGGTGGACTACTCCAAGGTAGTTGAAAACTTTGTGGATCAACTGGAATCTACATCGAAATGAATAATGTGAGATTACTCTTTAGTGGTCTTTGATCCTTACTGCAAGAGTTTCGGGAGTATTTGTGATTGATTTGAATCAATTCTTCATCTATCAAAAATTCTACTTTCTTTTTTTTTAATATTGAATATGAGTTGACTTCTGTAGCTATAAAGTCTACAAGCAATATGAACTGGAAATTGATATGTAATAAAAACTCTTTTGTCCAACTAGATTTTTGAGCTTATGGATATTGTATATCATTCGGAATATGAATTTTAAGTTATTGACGTTTATGTTTATGAGGGGGAGTTTCAAGAAACTTGGTAACAGTTGAAAGCTGTATGGTTCGGGATAAAAGAAGCAGGCATCATTCGAAAGAGAGAGAAATAATGGAAACGTCATGATCAAATCCATCCGTCTCTTTTTATTCTCGTTTCCCCTTTCAACATCAATAATATTCAATTTCGAGAATCCATTTTCATTTCGATTTCATGACGATTTTTATTTATTCCGATTAGATCAGGAATTGAACTCCAATAGTACTTCCATGTACCAAATTCACTCGTATTTTCAGATTGTTGAGGCACTGAAGGAGCGAAAAATGTCCAAATACATGGTAAAGAGAGTAGAATCATGCTTGAAGCTCAATTCGAGATTTTTTTCACATTGTTTTCGTCTCCATTTTTTTTCGACTAATCCTTTCATTGATATTTCACCACACTTGGTACCTTTTTTTCTATCGATTGTGATAATTCGTTTTTTAAATATGAATTCACACGGAAGGGAAGCGCCCTGTAATGCTCAACAAATCCCGCGTGAATCAAGGAACAAGATTAACATTAACTTTGAATTTTTTAAGTTTGTAAGCTTAAGGGAAAATCCCCATCGGCAAGGGATTTCAAAGGGGTGGGAATACTGCCAAAGGTGAAATGATTGACGACAATTCAGGAGACCATCGAGCCGACAGTGAAAATAGCTATAAAGTGAGCGAATCTGTGAGCGAAGAATCACCAACAAGACGGATTGTCTTTTACTGAATAGAATCAATATGTTTCAATGAATGTTTTGATTGCGAACCCAACACACAATAACCATATTCTAGAACAGGTTGTATCTGTGCCTTGTTAATCATTAGAGGCTGACGAGAATCAAAGTATTACTTCGCACGATGTATAAATCCAAGCTTAATTTCCCCTTCTCATCTCATTGTCAATTATCTCTTGAGTTTCTTCATTATTCTTCGATTAAAATTTTTTAACTGAAAACGTAGACCATGTATTCGAATTACTACCATTCATCAGATATTGTGGAACTTACTTTCTGTACCTCAACGTGACGTTGTGATCTTATTACACTATGTCTTCAACTCGGCATCGAGATTCACAAACTGAAGGATGATATTTTGTTTTGATGGCTTGTCTCCAACCATTACTGCCTTGCCCTGAATGAGAAACAGTGAATAATTTTGCATGGAAAATAAGGAAATTTCTGAAGCAATTACCATCAGTCCGCCTAAGCTGTTATAGGGAATTATGCTCAGGGTATAAGGAGCTTAGAATCATGAAGACGATGGCTATCGTTGTCATCTATACAGTGTTCATTAAAACGTGGTCTAGCGGAAAATTGGGTTGTGGTGTATTATCATTCATATCAGCTACAGCGAGTTAATGCTACAGAGTTATAGAGTGAACTAATAGACAATTGTATTTCAACGTGCTCCACTCGTTCTTGTTTCTACAATATTTTGTTTATATAGTTGTAGCTTTTCCTAGAGATCAATTACCCTAACACCAAACTGATATTTTATATTTTTGCATTCGACGTGCGTTTCACTAACAAGGTTAGCATATCCAGGAGAGTAAAACTGATTATCAATTTTTTATAATTGCCATCAATTCCTCCTGAAGATGCTATCCTTGTGAGCGAAACGCACATCCTGTTCAAAAATATTGGTTTGGTGTTAGAGTAATTGATCTCTAGAAAAGGTTTCAACTTTTATACCAAAGGTTCGAATCGCATCGTTTTTATAGTTGTACTTACCTCCTTATAAAACTTCTGGATTCATTTGATGCTTTGTCAATAAGAATGTATTTCCTTCAGACAATGAAGTATATTTTGACTCAAATTTGAGAGTAGTTACAATATTTTTGTGATATGTTGAAATGAATGAATAAAACTGGAATAATGATGAGAGGCGTTTCTTGGGACGATAAAAGGCAAGGGTCCATTTGCTTTCAACTGCACGATTTTTGATGGAAATTTTGCTGAGAAAGTGACATAAGTATTCTCAAAATGAAACAGCACCGGCCCAATATAATTCAGCGCCTCAGTAGAGAAAAAGTTCGATGGATCATTGGAAAGGATTTTTCGTGAAAAATGAAATATTTTGCGCATTTCAATTTTTTTATATGAGGAATAGATATAGATTGGCAGCGGCTTTCAGGTTTGATAGACGTGGTATGCAGGTTTCTGTGCCCAAAATATCTGACATTTTCATATAGATGGGTGAGTAAATGGCAATATGTGTAATAGCCTGTTTCGACGATGCAAGTTTGTCGCTGCAACTTCAGAAAATTGCATGTGTTCATGCAAGTTTCTCGAGTTGCATGAATCTTTTTTGGTGCGATAAGTTGCAGCGACTTAGTTATTTATATGGTGAATTTGTTGCCGCAAACCACAAATATGTGGTGGCATCATTGTGAAGAATATTGATTTTGAACATTTCAATTATTTTTCGTGACTTGAGGAATCAAGTCGAGTAATAAGGTGATTTAATCACAATATCAATTATTAGAAATGAATGAAATTATATATCAGTTGTGATAATGTAGACGTTCATCTTGGTAATATTCAGTGCTGTTTTTGAATATTGGCAATGCAAACTGACAGCTAGATGACATATCTCGCAGCGACAAGTCGCCGCGAGAAGTTGCAGCGACAAAATTGCATCGTCGAAACGGGGTGTAATGAGACAAAGTTTCATGTTTTTGTTGAATGAGACAAAGTTTCATATTTTTGTTGTGCTATAAATGGGCGTATTCATTGAAAGCATTCAGGATTGCTTGAAATGCATTCTCTTGTTATAATTTCAGATATTCATAGTTTCCGATTCTGGAACATAATGAAAAAACAACTTTCTCGGGAACGCTCACAAAGCTCGTGTCTGACTAATTATTTTCATTCAGTTTGATATAATATTCCATGAGCGACCGCTCTACGTTCCTCATATAGACGGAAAATATGTAATATGTAATCCACATTCAACTTCATTAGGAACTTTGAGAGTTTGGCAAGTCGGAGGATATTTCAATATTACATTTTCATTTATGACTTGATGAGCCTTGTGTGTTCATTAAATTATGGGAATCTCATATTCATTCCATTGAGACAACCGTAAAGCCCACAAGTGTTGGTATACAAAAAAATATCAATTATAGCTGTGAACCTCTAGATATCGTTGAAGTAGTCGTCTTGGTTATTTCTCCTGAGACAAGAGAAAGAGAGGAAAAAAGAACGAGAAATAGATGAAGGGAGAGAGATAGATGGTATATGGGAAATCGACGGCAAGGAAGTATAAAAAAATGAATAACGGACTCTTCTTGGATGATTTAGAAAAGCGAGCAAGTCTGTATAATTATCTTTGTTTCACTGGGGTCCAGCAGCTCCAATATTGGTAACGAACTCATAATATGAAACTAGGTTCCCAAGATGGGAACAGTTTTTCGGAAGAGTTAGGCCTGTGCCTTATAGGTCTTGGGAATGGATGGGATGCATCGAATATAAATTATACATACGATTCCTTCGAAATGTCTATTTCCCACATGAAAATAAAGTACCGATAAAACAAAACTATCGATTATTTTTTCTGAAGATGATAACTTTCTTAACGCGCGTCGACTGAAATCAGTTTGGTGTTAGGGTGTGTGATAATCTATTCAACTTATGAGTTCTTTGCAGAAGGATGGATTTTACGAGTTGGACATTCTCTTGTTCTTTCATGAAACATGTGCAATAGATATGAGTACTTCAAACATAACCGATGATATTGTTTTTTTCGTTTTCCATATCTCTGCAGAACTAATTTGTTTTCGTACATATCCTGTCATATGAACACCAATTATGCTGCCTCATAAAATTCGGATTCGATATCTAACAAGTACTTATTCATCTCATGAATATGCAATACCATCAATGACACCATCATCAATTCTAGTGAATGAGTATCCAATTCAGTGCAGCCAATTATATCGAAATGGCTCGCAAAACAAAATCGTATCTTTTAATATCCCTAAATTATATCTCCGACCTTGGATGATTACTGTAATCGATACTTATTAGTGCAGCAATAATTTATACACCATTTATCTTTTCAAAATCTTGACTAACCGCTCTGGGAATTTTCAGGAGTGACTATTCGTTCAACCATAAGGCAACTGCAAAAACCTATGGAACTTGAGAGATAATTTTCTCTCTTTCTCGAACTGTTTAGCTGGTATCCGAGATTTTTTTATCCATATCAGGCAAAGCATGCCGAGAATCATTCCTAATTCAATAAACCTCTTCATCTGAAACTACGATCTTTCTTGAACATTTACCACCAAAGAAAGATACTGTTAATTATTCCAAACGGCTGTTGTGAAACAGATTATCTGCTTTCACTGTGTCCTCAGGATACAAGCATAATGGAAGTAGATTTTCTGCTGCCATAAAATGACTGTCGAGACGGATAAGCCTGACATGTTTCTGTCAGAGATGGACCGAATGGAGAACTAGATACTTTTGTGTCCCTTATTGGAAAAAAAGAAAGTACTACTGTGGGTCTTGATAGTGTTGGAGTTAGCACATCCGCCTTCCAAGCAGAAGACCAGGGTGTAAATACCCGCCAGGCCACCGTGCTGGGTAATCGCACGTTAAAAGGTAAGGCCTCGTTAATCCATTGCTCGCACAAGTTTCGACTTCTGTGGGTTGATGTTCGTCAGCTGGTTAACGGAATGAACAATTTTGGAACAATTTAGCAGGAATTAATATTCATACTAGTCGAGACGTTGAAGAACAATAACAGATAGTTCCTAACGCGTTAGTCATAGTTGAGTATATAGGAGATGAAAGTGAAACCTGTCAATTTTTGAAGCGTATTTTATAAAACTGCCCAACTGTAGGACTCTGATAGCGGCAGTAAAGTATCATCTGGATCCTAAAAGAATTGAAAAATGCTCTCAGATGACACCTGTGCTTGCTCTTGAATTGGGAAAGAGCAGCAGATTGAAGATTCACGCTACGACGTAAATATTCGAATCGATTGGTAAAAAACAAAATACCGTTTTACTACTTCTTTTGAAAAACAGCAAAGATCATCCTTCTCATACTTCCTACCCAAAATCAAGTGATTTCATTCGTGTAAAATTTCCATGAACAAATATTTCAGGAGCCTGTTGAACCCCTTAGTAGTACATTTGAGAGTTTGTGTTAGCAAGCATTTCCAGGACCCATGATTCATGAGGTGAAAACCGAAAATGTTTTGCCAGTATAGCTGAAAACCAGACATTGAATTCACTTGATTCCGCAGCATTACTGAATGGTCGCGATAGTTATGTTCTTTATTATTCCTTCATGTTACCATTATTTCATCAAGAAAACAGAAAACTGTACATAATTCAGAACTGCAAAATGGCGAATGCGCCGGTTACTCCGAAGGATGTATAACCATTCGTGATACGTTACGGAAATATTTTGTCAGCCTGCCCCAATTAAGAAAACAGATATTCGATACAAACAATACTTGCGGATCTTATGGATCTTGAAGTGTGTGCGTCCGAAGTGATACCAGTCACCAGTCAGTGCAAATTATTCAACCTTTCGTATAGCTTGGGGGGTTTTCTAAGTCCTGGAAAACAGCAAAAATCAGAAAACGTTACCTTGTAATCATAGAGCAATTGCATCTTTCATCATTTCCAAAGTCATGGAAATAGCATTCAATATGAAGCTAATCAAATATCTGGAGAAATTAGTAATGATTATTGATCGACAATACGGATTTCACAATAGAAGATCAACCAGTGACTTATTGACGTATGTTTCATATTCATTTGGCAGCATTTCATAGAGAAATTTGGAGCAACGTTATAGTTGTTGAACGAAAAATTTCAAAAGAGTTTGATCGAGTTTTGCATCGGGGTCTCCTTTTCAAACTGCTGTCTTATGGCTTGCTTCTTCAGTGTACTTTGTTGAAGTTTTCTTGTCTGATATGTCTCTATGTGTGGTTGTTGATGGAGTATCGTCTGATATTCTCTCAATAAATGCAGGTGTTCCACAGGGTCCAGTTCTGGCGCCCACCCCGTTTCTGCTTCATATCAATGATTTGCTGGCGAAAAAATCTTGTTAATTGCATAGTTGTGCGGACGACAATGCTCTTCATACTGAGGCAAGTAGTTATGAACTGGCCAATTGCATTTTTTTTCATAAGGAACAACATTGCAATTGTCTGTAACTGATCCAACAAGCTCAACCTCTATCGGAAAATCTTCGTGAAAACAAAATTCCTTGCTGGAAATGCTCTGTTACTCAAGTATGGAACAGTAAAGTAATGCAAGGATATCAGTTTGAATGCCAATGATTTTCCCCGAAATGTTTAAATATGTATAAGGGTATGGTTTTCTCCCAGTCTTCAGTTACTGAAAAGGTTTATATTTTTCGAAACCAATATATATATCGAATGTGTAACACTTATCGAAATATAGCGAATGCATACATCTCTCATATGAAATTTTGAAACATTTTTAAAGATGGGTTCAACATGGATTTTTCCGTTAACATACGGACATTAACCTTCAAAAAGAGAAACTTCAGCGAGTTGAGGATTAATTAGGTCCTACCTTCGAATGTGTGATGCTCAGCACAGAAGAATATAAGGAGTGGTCTGTCGACTTCGATCTACTATCCAGATCGTGGCCGCTGAGAACATGGCTTGATCTCAGATACGAACACGAATACACCCACAAGCTCCCTCTATCTCTAAGTGGAAGACCAAGGCTCTCCATCTTCATAGCAGTGTTAAACATGACTAGAATACGTTGGTATCCAGCACTGACCAGCAAAAAATAAAATCGGCAACTTAATTTTCAAAGCCATCCTGCTGAAAATGACAATGAATCTCGATTCAACTCATGGTTTTCTGCATTGTGCCAGAGAGAGACTGAATTGATATCGAGAGTTGTTAAGGAAAATATGGCCTGTTTCAGCGTTACGCATTTCCCATAAGCTTGCATATATATAATTTATGGATCATGCGTCCTGATCTAAGCGAGTTTGTATCGAGCCATATAATGTGCTTTTTGGTTGTAAGTTCCGTTTATTGTCGAGTCATGAAATATTAGTTGGGTTCTTGGCGTACAGAGCGCTGCAATACTGTTTTGAACTTTTAGAACTGATAGGTTCATCAGAAACAATTTATGACTAATAAAAATTAGAAAAGCTCCTCAACATTTTTGACAAAAAACATCAAACAAACATTAAAATAGGGTGACAAATACAACATAACAACACAATCATCTGGAAGTGATAAAACGATTATCGGAAAAAATACGATGAATTTGAATGTTAATTTCATAAATCACTACATTATCAGATAACACAAACCGCTGAGGGAGGTCAAAATTTTCCCAACAGCTGATTTTTGTCTCCTGGAGTGAAACCATCGCATGAACTACCTCGGACTCATCGAATCACCCTCGTAATTCGACTCCCTAAGAGCAACGCCAACCAAACCGAGAAGCACATCTCTGCAGAATAGAATTCAACCCTTCGCCACCGACATCCCTCGCATTTCCATGCAGCCTCATTCAATAAAGATGTAATCTACGAATAGCCGTATGGACTGGAACGTCCGTTAGAAAAGGCGGAGGTGATAATAGAAAGGTAGGAGTGACTTTATTACCACATTCCTCTGTCCCTGAACACCAGGAATGCGAATAGCTGAAATTTCATTCGACCCTGTTTCATAATGAATAGTTATTCAAGATGAAATAGCATTCATATCTCAGCTCCATTCGTACGTTTTTTCTGGGAGATAAGTTAATTTTTAAATCATGATGAACCTATTCCAGTGGTTGTTTGTTTACTTTCTGAGGTGGAAGTGTATATTGAACTGGCACTGTGCAGAGTGTGTGTAGTAGATATATGAGTGGAACAAAAAAAATTGCTACTTGTGCTGGAACTCAACACACTGGCTCTTTACATCGTAAATTGGAATGGATCATGCGTCCTGATCTAAGCGAGTTTGTATCGAGCCATATGATGTGCCTTCTGGTTGTAAGTTCCGTTTATTGTCAAGTCATGGAAAAGCGATAATCACTGCTTACCAAATTTTTTCAAATCCTACGTTCGAAACAACCAACGTGGAAAATGTCGGAATCACCATGATTTGGTACTGTGTGTCATAGTGGTGCAAAGTAGTTGATGTCTTCACCACTTTGGTTCTGTTATCCTTATTTGAAAATCCTCATAACAGGCGATCTCAGCGTTTGCATATGAAGCAATAAAATGGTTTATCTTTAATTCACCAGCTCTATCAGATGAAAAATTCCATAATCCGTTATCTAGTGTCAATAGATGCAATCTCAACAAGTTTCAATCGAGCGATACAATTCTTCACCCGAATTGTTCCATAGTCAACAGTTGGAAAATATAATAATATAGAACAAGTCGATAGGTGATTCATGAAAATCCATAAAAAAAATACAGTTTCCTTTGAGGTTTTCACTATTATATTCAAAAAACCGCTATAAGTATTTCGTTATACGATAGCTTTTTCAAGCAAATAATGATGCATTACTTGCTGATTCAATACAATTGTAACGAAAGGGATTCCTCTCTCTGGGGAGACGGCCACTTCGATGAGTTGAATAACTATTCTCATCTGAACTCACCTTTCAAGTTCATGGAAAATCTCAACAGCGTGAGTTACCTGACGACAAAAGACGACAAATGTATTTTTTTGTCATAGTATAACCAGGTCTGCATTCATTTTTTTTTCAAACGCTATTCATTCAATTAATTTACGTAGTACATACTTACACGAATTTATACCTAATTGTCATTTGGAGCAAATCCGAATAGGATATAATATTGTTACGAATCCACTAGCGCTCTCCTAGCGCTCTCCTAACGCTGACCCTGACGAGATCGTAAACGCAGATGAGGAATCGCCTCGTAGCGAACGTCATTTTCCAAGAATCCGTAAATGCCGCCTGGAGAATTCGAGACACGTCATCGGGGATTCTCTCGAGTATTCTCGATAGGTACGCAGGTGTATATATACGAACAGACTTCGCCGCGGCCAGAGTTTGTTATTCAGAGAGTTAGTTACGAGAAGAATTTGTATTACAGAGAGTTAGTGATTCGGCAGTTTTATTCAGAGCTAAGTGACGAGAGTTATTGAGAGCTAAGTGGAGCAGAGCTTTGTGCAGAAGGAGAATTTTAGTATAGAGAGATTAGTACCGAGCATTGGAAAGTTATCGGAGCTATTCAAGTGATTGTGTTGTATTGTATTGTGATAGAGAGTTTTAATAAAAGAAGTTTAGTGTTGTGTGGTGTTTCAATCGACGAACCCAAGGATATATCGTAACAATATGTTTCTATAGAGCGTTTGGTCCCTAATCAGCAACATGCTGTTAATGGAACATTACAATGTAAGTGTAGTGTTACATTTCTGTGTATAAAACAACACAATTTCATAACAGACAATATGGTATAACAATAATGACTGCAGTAAAATAATATAACAACAGCATAACAATAATATGGAAACATCAATATAAAAAAAATTATTCATATAAAACATTCATATTTATATAAGGCAACAATATCCCCATCCACTATATTCATAATTCTGTCTTTTTTCATGTGCTGGATCAAGTTAATTCCAAATCAGGAAAAACTATCTTCATTTTTCACATGATTTGGTAATCAATTCAAGGTTTCAGAGCATTTGTGTATGGGATTATTGAGGGCTAGGTTTGTTCTTACGTTCGAAAGGTAAAAGTTATTTCAATTTCTAAATTCATATGAGTGATTTTCACTAAGTTGATGGAAGTATTACTATTTTGTTGATTCTTTTGGTTTTTGTAAGAATATTTGCATTGTTCTATATGTAATATTCATCCTAAGGGCATTATTTCTATTTCATTATATATTTTCTCTGTATGTGTTGAATCCGAATAAAGATTGTACTACCTTATTTTGAAGAATCCGTATTCTTTCAATTGTGTTGCTCGTCATATGCCCCAGGTTGTTATAAGAAAGAGCGAAAAGCCGACCGAAAGTATGCATTGTACATTTTAATTCAATTTTGTGCATCCAGATAACTTCTACATCTTACAAAGCACTGATTATTGAAACAGGCAGTTTTTGAGATATGATTTGAATGTTCATGCCAATTCGACTTATCATCTATGACTAGCCCTAGATATTTGGTATATTCGACTCTCTGAATTACTTGGGAACCAATTTTTATAGACAGGTCCCAGGTTTCCATATTTTTGTTTTTCAACAACATGAATAGAGTTTTATTAAGACTAATTTTGAGTCTATTACTTAGGAGCCACTCAGCATTGAGTTTCAAACCATTATTCAACAAATGTTCAAATTCCGCTAGGTTTTCTCCTTCATAGACAAATATCTGCAAATATAGAGTAGCGAGCTTTCAAGTTGGCTTTTGTTTTGGTTTCGATGAAATAGTGGACTGTAAATAGGTAGCGCTAACGTGAAAATTGTCCTTTTATCGTTTTGTTACGATGTATAAAAATATCGAGAATAATCAGATGAAAACGAGACTGTGATTTCCTACCTTTATATTGAGATCCCGGGGAGCACACATTCACCTTTCTTCGAGCTGTCTATCGGCCATTCGGAAATATCTTGTCTGCTTTTTTACCACTCCTCGGGAATGCGCGGTTGTCGCGGCTTTTGAGAATGGAATTCACAGTCGTATCCGCGATAAGTAAAAATATACAGGATGGGGAGAAAAGTTGGGGAAAAATGGGCTTCATTGCATATAGTCAGACAAACACTCACTTTTCTAATTAATTACTTATTTACAAATGTACAAGGGGAGGTGAAGACGGAACATAAACCGCCCACCTAAAATGCTCATGCATCTTACCTAAACAGAATCGTCTAGTGGTAAAGGACATAACTTCACCACTGACCTTTTGAGCAACCCAGTAGGGGTTTTTAAAGTGACAACCCGCACAACACCATCAGTACCGGGATGAAGAGCTAATACACGACCAAGTTGCCATTTAGATGAAGGAAGTGAATCATGTTTGATCAATACCAATGATCCAGTTTTTATATTGCCAAACGACTCTGTCCACTTTCCTCGCTGGAATAAGGTATGGAGGTATTCCTTGCTCCAGCGAGCCCAAAAGTCTTGATGAAAACGCTGTATCAGCTGCCAACGAGTCAATTTATTCATTTTTAAGTGCGAGAGGTCTTCGTCAGGAAGTGAATTGAGGGGTTCTAATGTTGAAAAGTGGCCAGGCGTAAGGGCTGAAAGATCATTGGGGTCTGAACTAGACGGACAAATCGGCCTGGAATCCAAGACTGATTCAACTTGAACGAGAAGCGTATTAAATTCTTCATACGTTAGGATTTGTTCACCAATAACTCTACTTATGTGAGACTTCACTGATTTGATTCCAGCCTCCCATAATCCTCCAAAATGAGGACTGGAAGGAGGAATGAATTTCCACTCTATGAGCTCTTTCTGACATGCATCTTGCATGCATTTCAGAATACGGGATGCTTCAACAAAGTTAGTGCCATTGTCACTAAAAATATTACTGACTCTACCACGGCGCGAAATGAAACGTCGCAGAGCTGCTAAAAACGTTTCCGACGACAGATCTGTTGCCAACTCCAAATGTAGTGCCTTGGTTGCAAAACAAACAAAAAGGCAAATATATGATTTGTGTGATTTTGAGCCACGGTACCTACCGAGAGTTATGGTATAGGGCCCTCCAAAGTCTATACCTACGCAAGAAAATGGTTTTACTTGTGAAACTCGTAGAGAGGGAAGATTCCCCATTGGAGTTTGAACGGGAGTTGGATTTTGTTTCCAACAGGTAAGACACTTTGAAATAACTTTGCGAATCGAACGTTTGGCCGATAGTATCCAATATCTTTGGAGTAAAATAAAATGAAGGGTTTGAAAACCAGGATGGAGGTATTGTCGGTGTGTATTTTCAATTATCAAATCAGTGAGTCTGTGATGACTGGGCAATAATAAAGGATGGCGTTTATCGTAGGAGAGCTGAGAGTGAATCAGTCGACCTCCAACTCTAAGGAGACCATTAGTGTCAATGAATAAATTCAATTTTCGGAAAGATTTGCTCAGTTGTTTACCAAGAAGGAGAGATGAAATTTCTGAGCTGAATACTTGTCCCTGAACCTTCTTAATGAGTGAGAGGGAAGCTTGATGGATTTCATGAAACGTGAGATGGGAAAAATTTCTCTGGGAGTAGGGAGCTCGACAGTTCTTAATGAACCGATGGACATATCCTAAAATTCTTTGTATTTTAGAGAAAGACGAAAAAATTTCTAATAAATTGTCTAAAAAATTGTCTTCGGGTTGTGTTACAAGAACGATTCTTCTTTCTTCAACTATACATTTGGCATCTAATTCGGATGGAATCGACAGAGAAGGCCAGGAGGTCGGGGGTTCAGGAAGCCAAGAAGGCCCACCATAAGGAGTTCTCGAGAAGCTGGGATGGAAATAATCCCCGAGATGCACAATCAGCGGGGTTATCTTTCGAGGGCACATAATGCCAAACATCTGGTGACAGTTTTTCTTGAATACGACTAACACGGTTACTCACAAACGTCTTCCATCTATGAGGAGATGAACGAATCCAACATAGAGATGTTGAAGAGTCGCACCAAGCAAATATTCTATTCACGGAAATCTGTTTTTCAAAGATACTCAAAACAAATGAAAAGAGATCTGATAGTAATGTAGCCGCACATAGTTCAAGTTTTGGTATTGAGATAGTTTTCAGAGGGGCAACCTTGGATTTGGCACAAATTAGTTTTGTTTGAATAGAGTCAATAGTCTCATACCTACAATAGATAACCGCCGCATAGCCTTTTTCACTGGCATCAGAAAAACCATGGAGAGTGCTTGATTTGAAACCGGGTTGAAGAATATAGCGAGAAACAGATTTTTTCAGAAAGAGAAGGTAGTTCAGATTTGAAGCGGTTCCATATAGATATGGTATCAGATGGGGGGGCTTCATCCCAATCGATTCCCAATGTCCAGAGGCGCTGTATCAATGTTTTAGCGAAGAAAGTAAGGGGGCTGAGGAACCCGAGGGGGTCGAAAATACTAGCAAGTTCAGAGAGCATATTGCGCTTGGAGCAAGGCAATTTTTGAGAGAGGATCCTAAAGGAGAATGAATCGAGGGAAGAGTTCCATTGTAAACCCAACACTTTGACATTGGAACAATTGTCAAGGTCAAGAGATTTAGGGCTAGTAGAATTTTCTGGGGACAGCAAAGCTGGATTATTGCTAGTCCACTTGTGAAGCTCAAATCCCCCTCTTTCGAGCAAGGAAATAAGCTGGGACTTGAGAACTTGGGCTTGTTGCAAAGAATCGCAACATGTTACGATATCGTCCACGTAGGATGAGGTTTTTACGGTCATGGCTGCCAAAGGAAATTTTGCACCTTCATCTTCGACAAGCAGCAACAGGGTACGAATGGCGAGAAATGGAGCAGAGCTAACTCCATAAGTGATGGTATTAAGTATGTATTCTTGGACCGGTTGATCGGGAGAAAATCTCCACAAGATCTTTTGGTATTTTCGATGATTCTCTGATAGAAGAGTCTGACGATACATTTGGCGAATATCTACCATCAGAGCAATCGGATGCAGTCTAAAGTTCAAGAGGAGGGTGACTAAATCACTCTGTAGTTTAGGACCAGTCAACAGAGTATCGTTGAGAGAAATACCATCCGAAGTTTTAGCAGAAGCGTCGAATACTACTCTCAGTTTAGTACTGGCGCTTTTCGGTCTGAGTATACAATGGTGAGAAATGAAATATTCATCATCATTGTTGACTGCTCTTTCTGCAAGTGACATGTGATTCTGTGAAAGGTAATCTCGCATGAAACAACAATATTGCTCTTTAAAAGAAGGGTCTTTTTGTAACCTGCGTTCGAGAGACAACAGCCGCCTATAGGCAACGTCTCGAGAATCTGAGAACCTGGGTTTAGCGGAACGAAAGGGAAGGGAAACGATATATCTACCAGACGGATTTCTTTGAATGGTTGTGGAAAATATTTTTTCACAAAGAAGGTCTGCAGGGGTCGTCTCACAAATTCTTGGAACTTCTTCTATTTCCCAAAAACGTTTGAATGAAGAGGAGGATCACAAGAACAATGCAACGAGGTAAATGAATTAGAATTGAGAAAACTTGATATACTGCCCATGAGAATGCAACCAAAAATGGTGTGAAAGGCAGTAGGTTCACCTTGTTTTCCGGGAAGACAACCATTTTTGAAAATGATAGGAAATATTTCCGCACCTAACAGAAGATCAATCTCACTTGAAACATGAAAGAAAGGATCTGCAAGTTTTAAATTCACAATGTGAGACCAGTCACTGATATCGAGATTATGATTGGGCATATAATTGCAAACTTTCGGCATTATTATGGCATTTAATTTAATGATAGGTTCAGGAAAAGAACAAGGGCGAATTTGAAGAGAGACTGCTTTTGAAGCGGATGAGTTCATACCACTAACACCCTGTATAGAGAGAGAAATGTTTTGGCTTTTAGTCCGCCATCCTAAACGATTACAACATTTTTGGCTGAGAATATTCACTTGTGAACCTGTATCGAGTAATGCGCGAATTTTCTGATAAGAACCAGATGCGTCTAGAACTTCTATGAGGACAGTGGATAAGAGAACGGTTGTGTTGTTTGAATAATTCGACTGGTAATGTGTTCTCCCAACAATATTAGTGAGAGATGAGGTGGGTGATGGGGTGGAGAGTACATTATTGAGAGGCAAATGAGTGTTGAGAGATTGAGAATTGAGCAATGGAGAATTGGGCGATTGAGAATTGAGCAATGGAGAATTGGGCGATTGAGTATTGGGCGATTGAGAATTGGGGTATTGAGTTTTGGGCGACTGAGAACTAAGCGCTCGTCTATTGGAGATTTGATTGAGAGTTTGAGCATCCAACGAGTGAGAATTCCTCGCCGCATTAATAGAGACAAAACTATTAAAATTAGAATTTGATGGCAGTCGAGAGTTTGGAGAGGAAACATCGCTGAAATGCAACAAGGAATGATGTGATTGTCCACAATTTGCACAACGTAATCTAGAAGTGCACTGTCTGTATACGTGCTTTGAACCAAGACAATTAATACACCATCTTTGTGCCTTAACCATATTATAACGATCTCTAACAGCCATTGATGAAAATTGAGGGCATGTATAAATTTGATGATCAGCATTACAAACAGAGCATGCGGTTGATTTAACTTGAGCATGAAACGACCTTCGGGGAGTAAATTTTGGAGATGAGATTTTGGAATGTGTACGTAACTTTATTTCAGAATTCTGGAGTTTTTGAGTGCATTCAGCTGCTCTATCCAAAGCACTACATTGTCTGACAACAAATTCGTGAAGTGAATCATAAGTAGGAATAGCATCAGAGACGAAATAAATTTCAAATCTAGAAACGGTATCTGAATCTAAACGTCTCAGAAGCATATTAAAAAGAAGAAAACTCCACTGATCAGTCGGAAACCCTAAATTTTTTAATGCTGCTATATTTTCAATGTAAGTTTCTATGAGTTGTCTTAACATCGGAGAATCAGCATTGTTGTCGGGTATTTTTAAAGCCTTTTCCAATTCAAGATAGTGAGCGTCTGCTAAGAGCCTTTTGTTTTCATATCTTTGTAATAAAGAGTTATAAGCAACAATGTAGTTAGCATCAGAAGCTGGATTTTTTTTAACGAGAGCTAAGGGTGGACCAGAAAACGAAGTTATGAGGTAATTAAATTTTTCTACATTTTTGAGAGATCCATTCTCATGAACAGTACTATTGAATAACTCAATAAAAGTTTTCCACTGTTTAAAATCACCATCAAATTTGATAAGATTAATTTTTGGTAATTTTACATGACTGCTCACTGAATTGTTTGAGTTGTTCGCCACAGGAGGTGAATCGAATAATTGAGAAAAAACTGATTTCGTGGTGTAATAATTTTGATAGAAACTCCTAGAAACAGCTTTAAATTCCTCATTATCATAAGCATCGGTGGCAATGAGGAGAGACACCAGAGTGGTATTGTGTGTTTCAAATTCTACACAAATATTTTCTAGATGAGAATATCTAGCTTTGAAAATGGCATGGAGATCAGAAGATGTTTTAGCAGTTTCTGCTATTTCAGCCAAATCACTCATACGGTCAATGCACATTTGTTGCAAGGCCTTCAATTGTTTGATTTTATTTGCATTAGACATAATGAACTGATATTTTTGAAAGAGCAAAATGAAATCAAAATATCAATTGAATGACAAGTGGAGCTGATTGCGTATGAAGAATAAAAAATAACAATTTTGTTTTTCTCCGACTTAGTCCGTCAGTTCACTTTCAAAAATGATTCATTCAATTCAAAAATAAAAAATAATCTGAACCACTAAAGTCAAAAACAATTTGTTAAGTTCCCCTGAATACAAAAGTGAAGAATTATTGATCAAGGAATAAACAACCTATATACAATTCTGAAGGAACAATGGCATTCAAAAAACGTAGAAAATCGATTGAAGAATGCGATTATAAAAAACGAGAGATAAGAGTAAACACAACCAAACAATATTTAATTTATTAAATATTCATGAAATAACTTATTGGTGTTTGTCTGATTATACAAGGGAGGGATCGAACAAAATGACAAAGAAAACTTTCACGTTTTCATATCAAAATCAAAAAAATTCGGATCGTATGGACCATGTTTTGGTTTCGATGAAATAGTGGACTGTAAATAGGTAGCGCTAACGTGAAAATTGTCCTTTTATCGTTTTGTTACGATGTATAAAAATATCGAGAATAATCAGATGAAAACGAGACTGTGATTTCCTACCTTTATATTGAGATCCCGGGGAGCACACATTCACCTTTCTTCGAGCTGTCTATCGGCCATTCGGAAATATCTTGTCTGCTTTTTTACCACTCCTCGGGAATGCGCGGTTGTCGCGGCTTTTGAAAATGGAATTCACAGTCGTATCCGCGATAAGTAAAAATATACAGGATGGGGAGAAAAGTTGGGGAAAAATGGGCTTCATTGCATATAGTCAGACAAACACTTACTTTTCTAATTAATTACTTATTTACAAATGTACAAGGGGAGGTGAAGACGGAACAGCTTTTTTGAGATTAAGAGTATGAAAAGAATACAACATAGGTCGTAAGACTGACCCTTGTGGGACTCCGCAGGTGACTTTTTTCAGTGCATTATTGACTTCATCTAGTGTTACATACTTTTGACGATTTCTTTAATATGTTTCTAGAAGATCTGAGCATTCACCTCTTATTTCCAGTAGGTTGAGCTTATTTATTAACACTTCGTGATGAACTACATCAAATGACTTTTGTAAATCAACAAATATCTTTATGACATATTTTTTTTCATCAAGGTTGGTTATAACATGATTTAAAAAGTACATCGTATCACTCTGCGTGTTTGATTGCTTTTGGATTCTGTACTGAAATATTTATTTGAAAGCAACCGTTTTTTTCATGATGATTTCTAATAGTTTCCACAATGCTCATACTACATTTATGGGACGATAGTTTCCTACTTTAGTTTTTGGCCCTGCCTCATGAATAGGGGCGATTTTAGCAATATTCAACACATCGGGAAATATTCCAGTTGTAACGTTTTGGTGACCAGTTTATCTGAAAGTGGTATAACTAGGTCTTGAACTGAAAGCAAATTGTCCACAGTTATATTGTCTTGACCGGGAGCATAATTTATATTCATTTCATTTAGAGCTTTCATCACTTCATTAGAGTTTGATTCATGTAGTTACATCGAATTTCTAAATTTCTAACATTTTTTTTTCAAAGATATGTGTAGGTGGTGTATTTGCTTGATAAGCGTTTATGCTGTCAACTATCAGTTGACCTACCTTTGAGAAATGTGAATTGAGAGCATTAAAAATTTGCAGCTTATTTGTTATGATTGGATCCTCTATCTCAATTGGATTTATTCCTTGATTTTTTTTCCCTTCAGCTAGAGAATTTATCAATTTCTATTGCTTTTTTGGATCATTAGTTGCTTGGACCCATCTAGTACTGAAAAAAACTGCTTTAAGTATGAGGATGTACGTGAAATCCCTGATATATTAGTAAATTTCATAATTGAAAAACAAACTTTGGTCCTTCTATTTGGAATAAAATCATGGAATATATGTATCAGTAAATGCATAAAGTATGACAATTATTATATTCATATACGGTAGAATCATTGATGTATTATTTTTTGTAAACAGTGAAGTGTTCATCAGTGGTGGTATTTGATTTCGATTTTTAGCGAAGATGTGGCTGATTGGATTTCTCTCCCTTTTTTTATATTGGTTATTGAGTTTTCTTGTACAGTATATTCCTATCCGTTGATGTTCAGTTGAATAACTATTCTTTTCCATAAATATACATACTATCTACTATTTTGTATCTCATTACAAAACGATATTATTGAGATACATAATTGGTGTCAGAAAAATGAACTATCATTTAACATAGGCAAATGTAAAACTTCTGCAAGGAAACCCAGTACGAATATATAACTACAAATAGGGTAACATTCCATTGGCAAGAATAACCGAATCGATAGATCTGGATATTGTATTTGAAAAACTAGATTCACACACATATCGAACAAATAACATTCCGTGCAATGAAAATGCTAGGATTTTTGATGTGTAATAGCAAAGAGTTCTCATCATTAGAGGCAATTAGCTCAATATATTCTTATATTATTCATTAGTCAGAATCAAACTGATACTGAAGTGGAGGCATATAACTTCCAGATCACATATAACATTTTACATCGACACCACTTTCACTGTCCTTTGACTTCTATATGTAGAAGCTACAATAGTCTACGAAATATCGATATATTTTTTTTACCCTTATCCCAGTTTTGGGAAGCAATATATAATGACCTACATAACTGATTGAAACTTTTAAAATGTTACATGTTATGTAATGCTTTTATAGATTTCGCTTTTATGTTTGAATTTTTGTTTCTCAGTACTAATATAAGCTTTTCATTTTGTATCATGTACTACTGTAATAGGGTCTTGTGACCTGTTGGATGTATTTTTTCGATGAATAAATACTCAAATCATAAGAAAATATATAAAATGGGAAAAATCATATTGATTGGCAACAAAAAGGAAATGAAATCAAATACCGTCTTGAAAGTATGACCCTTCTCGTTCATGGAAGAAAATATACACTTGAGTTTACCTCTGAATTTTTGTTGCGTAGCCCTTATTTATTGCGATCTGTTGACGTTCCAACTAGACTTCTTATTCTTTCCTATATTCCTATGTTGTGTCCTTCACAATCTAGACATACGTAACCGTTCGATTTTTATAGGTCGTTCTGTTTCTTTCCTTTACGATATGCATTATTTATGTCACTCTAATCAAAAGCTTTTTTTTATATGCAGATTCACAAGAAAGGGAAGTCCTGTAATGTTCAAAGTACACCGCGTGAATCATTGAAAAAAGATCCCTGACCAAGAGAGGTTCGACAAGTCTTCAAGTTCACAACAAAGGGGTGGAAATTCTGTACCCGTCGAGTCATCCGTGTAGATATTGTAAAGGGTGGAAAAATTGATAACAATTCATAGAAGCACCGACCGTGAAAATATCTATAAAAGAGAAGCAAGTCTCCGATTCTCCTACGATGCTCCAATGAAGTGAGTGAGTCTGTAAGCAAAGAATCACCAACAAGACGGATTGTTTTTCTCTGAATAGAGTCGAGAAGCTTCATTGAATGTTTTACAGTTCGTTACTCATCAGATTTGTCACCCCATCTTCTACATTTCTCTCTTTTATTTTTTTAAAACCGTAAATCACCAAATTATACTACTGCAATATGGAAATTAGATGTCGATAAGAAACGATAAAATGGCCGATAGACTCCCATTCATTTGACTCAAGAATGGTATTGGAGTCCTCGTAATTGAAGCTTCAACTACAACAAATATCATCAGTAATAATTTTGTATCATTCTATTTTATTGTTCTAATTGATGGAAAAATAATTCTGAAACAATTCATAGATCCTTTCTCGAACCCACAGGATGGATGTAATTTTTTTGGAATTCAACCTAATTTTTTCAGATCTAACAGTAAGGGAAAGTTTGTGCACATCCTTTGTTTCACCTTTTCTGTCAGAAAACCCATTATGAAGACTATTAAAATCATTCAAAAATCTGGGAGTAAATTAACTTTATATTCATTTTCTCTTGTCACCCTCAACAGCGGGTCTGATTTCAGAAGCTTTCATGTTTTCCGGAGCAATTTCTAATCCAGGAGCCAATTTTACTTTTACGAATACCGCATGAAAGCACGAACACTTCTGAGGAGTTCCAGTTGTTTATCCCCTGTGACAACAATATGAAAAAATCACTGTAACACACTTCGGCTCTGGCCTCTTAAATTAAAACGTGGCGCCATTAACATCTGTATTCGTTTCTGTATTCGGGTTTCAAATTCCAGCAGATGTTTCCTCTTCCTATTATTTTTCCATTCGAATCGAACTGATAGAGATCGTCGAAAAAACATCGCTTCCACTAACTTTCATTATCGCTTTTTCCTTCTCAACTGGCATTTGTTTTAGTTTTACTAACCATAGGCCATCAAACGGAATTAGTGCCAGGTTATAAATTAAGTGGAGTTGGTTTTGTTGAAGTTTGGAGTGTTTACCGCAAGAGGGAGGGAGAGTCATAAATTATAATGGTTGTGTTAGATGAATTCAGGAGTATTTTATTCTGGCTGAGCTTGCGGAAATCAGTAAAGATTGTTGCAGATTCAGGTGTTGGTACAGTTGACGAATTGTAATTGCAGAAGTGAAAGTTGGTACGTTTATAGATAAGATTGGATAGTTGAAGATGAAACATAACCCATATCTTCATGATTAATCAGTCTTTCAGTTTGATTTCCTGGGGTTAAAAACTTGTGTCACAGAAAACAGAACCAAGTTCCGAAAAGTAATAGCATGCTCGTATATACCATGCGTCACATCCTCGTAGCGGCTGTTGACGTGTTTTTACATACGATATGTAGAATCGTCCTAAATGAATTAGCGCAAAAATTAAAAACAGCGATTGCAAAGTACTTCATTATCGACCACTTGAAGGCAGATTTTCGATAAAAAAGATGTGATTGACTGAATCAAACCATCGAACAATAAAAATATATCTAGCTATGACTACGATACATTTTCTGTGGGAAAATGCATTTCTTCGCTTTATATGAGGTTTGTTCGACTTCTTACTATTTATCAATAAAAAAATCAGTTTTACGAGATAGATGCAGATAGTAACCTTCACAATCTGATACATAGGTTTATCAACCGATTTTTATTCGATTTCACTTTTTGCTATAAATAGTATAAACCTTTTTTGTATAATGCGTTACATAACTCATGCAATTCAATGGTAACTGCATAGTACTAAAGCAGTTTTCCAACGATTGAAACCATAGCTATTTTGTAATCACAACACACATGGAAGATATCTGTGAACGCGGTCTGAGAATCTGTGGTTGACATTATTGGGATTTCAAGATAAGCGATACTCAATATGGTGGCAGTTGATGAACTAAAGTTGTCTATTGATAGACATCAGTCAATGTCAAATGTTTGTTGTTTACTTAACGTTTTTCACTTATGTATAATCAAGAATTCATTTTCGAATTCGCAAATTCACATTTAATTCACAAGTGGTTCAGGAAACTGATTGAAATACTTCAATAGACGCCGCGCATTCAAATTAATCGACAAAAACTGCTTCTTTCCAATATCCAAACAACTACATAGAGACTAGATATATAAATCTACCCAAAAAACATACTAACTCCCATACCTAACTATTGTAACAATAAATTGAGCATTCACCCGCCTTTCTTAGTGCTCATCAAGAGAAGAGCTTAAAAAATGTATTGAATCGAAAATAATTTCAAGTTTACATTCGGAATGTGTCAAATTTCAGGAAATACTTGCGGATTGATGGATATATGGTACAGAACTATTGAAGTATGCCGAGAGATGCAGATCCCTTGTGATCCTATGGTAAAAATTGATGAAATATAATGTATTGCTGCTATCTCCTAGATCGGTGGTTCCCAAACTCTTCTGGACTACGACCCACCTAAAACAAGTTACCAAACTCGAGACCCATCTCTAGGAAATTTAACCGTTACCAATATGGATGAAGGGTTAAAAAAAATTGAATACAATTTTTGATACCCAATCAAATGACCACACCAAAAAGTGATTTCAATGAGAAGGATGAAATATTTGCAAGGGCATTGTTTTGAAATAATTTACAATTTCAACAGCTGTAACTATTACTGTTTTGAAATCATCAGGCAATGCTCTGGAAACCGGTGCTTCTCTGTGAAGGCTACAATGTGTCCACAAAGCAAGCGGATTTTGTTCAGGAATTCTTGTAACCGCACTGCTATTTTTTCCGGACATTGCCTGCGCACCGTCAGTACATATACCGACGCCGAGCGCAGTTTTTCCACTGTATATCCTTTTCTTTCATGTCGGAATCAATATTATTGAATATTACCTCGGCCGTTCCACGGATGATTGGCTTGCAAAACAATTGATATATCTTCATGCACGTTTACTTGCCGAATATAACGCACAAAAAAAATAATTAAGATAGGCCTTGCACGTCGCGTCGGTGGACTCGTACAGTTTCAGAGCAAAATATTAACTAGCAATTAATCTCCAAAATAATTCATCTTCTGTCCATTCAGGCAGTTCGTCAATTCTTCGAGCCACAGTATTAATTGGATAGTGATATGCGATCGATTTCCTTTACTTATTTTTCTCCAAACATCGCCTCAGCAGTATCTTCAATCGATGCTAATAGTAATTGCAAAAAAGAGCTGCTTGTAGAATTTTATCTGCATATAAGTTTTTTCATACTAATATGACCTGAGGATGATATTCAAGAGCTATTGATGAAAAATTCCCGTTTATATAAGTATTTGAATGGTTTTGGTGCTTCCAAAGCACATAGTCCATCATTCAATTCGTGTTCAAATTCGATACAGAAACCAACTGGAAGTACTCCACTACCATTTTTGTAACCCATCTGCAGATTGCAGAATGGTATTTACCTTTTCTGTATTCTCCAGAGTTGTTTTGAAATCAGATTCTGTCTCAAAATCCAACGGGTTTTTCCTCATAGTGTGAGTATTGTCTGGAATGTAATTTTTCTGATAGGTATAAGAATGAATAAAATCTATCTTCAGTATTAAAAAACCCTACATTCAGAAAATTTCACCACAATTTTTAAATATATTTTTCTCTTTCCTCATCACTCAATAAGCGATACTTTCATCTTCATCCATTCAATTTCAACCTTCATAGGAAAGAAATCAGAAAAAGTAAACAAACCATTACCGACCTTGAATAGACAAATTTAATACCAAATTCTCCACCATGGCCCTGTTTTTGGGATCGTTTAGAATTGTCGAAGCCCGTCAAGTCAAATGTCAAAACGCTATTGCAAATCAAGCTTGGCTTGGGTACATAAAAAACGCAAAATCGTTGAACGAGTTTGATTAGATTTCGCTCTATAATTTTCTTGCAGAAAAGTTATTCAATAGATCTGATAATTGACAGAAAAAATGGGAAGTGAAAAAAAAAATAATTGAACCACAAAAAAATCTTCTCAATTCAATCATATTCTGTAAACTAAGCACATCATTCATTCAAATGAAGTCAAAATATCGAGATATTCTATATTTTATGGAAATTGGTCAGAGTCTAATATTTTCATCTATTCACTTAAAATATATAATGAAGTCCTCTGATTTTCTGTATTCAATTTGAGTATTTGAGAAATATTCCATGAATATTCCATGAATATACGTCAACGAATACATTATCGAAAATATTCCATGAATATTATTCATTGAAGAATAATCATAGATTTTTTTTGGTAATACGTTCGAAATATTTCATTCGAATGTGCTGTGAATATACTCAAAGCATGTATGTATTCTTGAAATATTCCACAAATATTCTAGGAATATCTGGACCTGCCTGGGACTTGGCTAAACTGCTGAAATTTGATTCAAAAGAATTCTCCACCATAACAGAATATCGTAAGGAGCTTTTTCCTTGGTGTTGTTAGCACTATCAGTTGTTTCAGATATATCATTGAAGATAATTCAATTGTGGTTGAGGTTTGGTGTAAATCACTTGCATGTCCATCATTTGTTCGAAAGATGTGACTATTCAATAACTACCTCATGTGAAAATTCGAAAGTTCAGCAAAAAATATTCTGAGGCCCACAAAATGGTATTCGAAGAAAACCGGTGAACATTGAAAAGTACTCTTTTAGAAGTTGTAGGCAGTTGTTGCAGATCTAGGTTTGAAGTTTGATTTCAGATGTGGAAGTTACTCTCTAATATTTCATATAATTCCTTGTCTTTGAAAAACTCTCACGAGTTCGTCTAGGAGGTATAGCCTCATGCGGGCAAGAAACGACTTATGATTTGGTGTGCCTTATCACTATGTGTAGAATCAACGAGATTTTTTCCTTTGCAAATTCCAAGTACCTTGGCATAACAAAATATCGTTATAAACTTTTTTTCAATTAACATTTGTTGTGACTTCACCGACTACCTGTTATTGAGCGGAAAAAATACAGGGCGCGTTATTTTCACTCCAATCAATTATCCGACTGGATTCATTCTCTAAGTGCAATTGAATTATGTCAAAATATCAACTACATAAGTTCGTAACCGCCAAAGAACATTTCGTACATCTAGACGGTGCAATTAGCTATCTAACTGGTTTCCTATCAGCCAGATTGTTTTGTGGCATCGCCAGACCACTTAGAGAATTTGAGGTAAAAGCAAATTGACAAACCGTGTGAAGGATTAACCAGGCCAGACAGGAATGCCGGAATTCGGAACAGATCTAATTTGCAGATAGGGTTGACTTCATACAAGGGAATCTGGACAATTGTCGACCAGTGTCAAGATAAATAACCAGAAATAGAAAAAATAAGAATGGAAACGGATTTAGTTTCTGAAACGTTAATGAGAAAGTATATATATATATATATATATATATATATATATATAGTGTATTGGGAGTATTGGGGATGCAGTCAGTAGATTGTTCAAAGAAAACTCTTTGTTACTTTGTCAAGCTTTCGAAAATTATTATTTTCTTCTTCAGGACAACTACAATATAATATATTATAATTACAAACTAACAAATACGGATGTACAAGTACTTACTCAAAGTGAGAAATGCAAATTTCATGAGTGAATCATAAAAAGTCACTTTGATTTACTGGTATGTTACAAAATGAACAAAAGAACAGACCTTGATAACCTTAGTGTGATTTACAGTTATATTCTCACTTTTGATCAAAACAAATCTAGAGATCAATCGTATAGTAGTACTGATTCACCCGGTATGATAACATGACAAGTTCATCAAAAAAGAAGAATATCGTTCCCGTTGTGAAAAATTTCAAATTGTAACATACCAGTAAATCAAAGTGACTTTTTATGATTCACTCATAAAATTTGCATTTCTCACTTTAAGTAAGTACTTGTACATCCGTATTTGTTAGTTTGTAATTATAATATATCATATTGTAGTTGTCCTGAAGAAGAAAATAATAATTTTCGAAGGCTTGACAAAGTAACAAGGAGTTTTCTTCGAAGAACAATCTACTGACTGCATCCCCGATACTCCCAATACACTAGATACTGCACAGTCAAGATCATACTCGTTTTATATATATAAGTTAGAAGATTTCATCAAATCATATATATATATATATATATATATATATATATATATATATATATATATATATATATATATATATCGGTGCGGATATACCGGGACAAAATTTGGTGAGAAGCGGTTATACCTGGACGATTTGTGTCATACCTGGACGTCCAGCTAATGGGTGTCCAGGTAATTCCTGTTTATTGAAATTCATTTTCAGCATCGTGCAATACCTGGACACATTTTTCAGCTGAATTCCGAATTGAATTTTTTGCAGTGTTGTCAGCTCTCATGATTTTTGATGTACTGATTATGTAAGGGATTCTGGGATATGACTAATATTCACCTACTCATAAATGTTTAACGTTGATAATGAGTATTGATTGATCAACGTATAAATGAATGAAAATTTAAATATGTTTACGATCTTAAAGAAACTGATACATACTACCCTTGCTTTGAGGGATGTAAAAAACGGATATAAAAAGCGTACACTTCGTGTTGCTGTTCCGATTTTTGAAAAAGTACTATGACAATTTACATTTTCACGGGAGTATATCTATAAGTGTTGTAAAGCATTTGTTCGGAATGAGTGACGATTCTAGAATAAGCCATTGAACGGGTAATATGGACGTTGAATAGAGTCCGAACAGAATAGCTTCAAAAAAAAACAATAATTCGTTCGTGCTTAGTATAGACTGGTGTAGGGAATCGTTATGGTTTTTGTGTGGACACAGCATATTGTTGTTACCTATGCTGTCGTGTGTAGTTGACAATAGTGATATTTTGGTGACGAACTACTTCCAATGGTTGTTGGAACATCTTGCATTGGCGACGAACTCATGACGTCACATTTGGAACACGATTCGTAGGAAGCGATGGAATCTCTTCCGAAGGAACGTTCAAAGTTGTAGGTAGTAGTTCGGAAGATGCTAGTGGGATTCGACTGGCATCAACAAATATCGTCTGAGCAGCATGGTTGACGGAGGGGGCAGGGAAATCGAAGGAATGTTGTAGTTTCTAGTGTGTTTAGTGCTTACATATTGAAGCCAAACACGACAAAAAGCCACAGATAAGAAATCTGTATCTAAGTAATTTGTCAACCAACCCTCAAAATAGGTGTCTGGCCTAATGTGACTATCTCGAAGTAAACTTAGTACGTACTTAATGTATTGAAACTATTCTGCCATTTAATTATAGCTTGATCGGTATGTTGAAGTCCATTGAGTATAATGCCATCGTCAAACATTATTTCATTAATTAAAGAAGTCATATTTATAGTTCTCACCATGATTTTAGACATTAGGGTTATGTTTATGTTTTGTTAATAATGGGATTAACCGAGTTCGTCACCATAATATCACTAATAGCAATGCTTACGTAAACTCATAAGTTTATATGAAAATCTTGACATTTCAAAAAATCCTAAAAATACACCATAGCCGTTGTTCTTTTTTTACAAGCGAATTTTGGCCGATTTCTGGTGGTCCGATTAACCTAACATTTGGTTTCGGTGATAATGCATTATGATTTTGTACAGAAAAAATGGCGGCTCCAAAACCTAATGCGATCCGATTCTATTCCAAATTCCAAACTGTTATTTGGGGGGTTACGAGGTCGAAGATCAAATGTTTGTTCCAACAAAAGTCCAGAACCGTCTAGAACCGTTATATTGAGTTTGCGCAAAGGCATTTCATTGACTTTTTGAAACGGTGAAATGCCTTTGCGCAAACTCAATACAGCCGTTGAATTGTTGTGGGTCAGACTGTGACTGTGTGGCTGCAAAAATAGTTTAAACAATTGAAATGTTGGAAATGAATTGTAGCTCTGCGAACGCTTCTGGACTCTTGTTGGAACAAAACATATGATTTCCACGTCAAAATTCGAAATAGCGACTCATATATGGTGGATGAGTTTTATTGAAAACTGGTTAATGGGGGTTTTGGAGATCGAGGAATACGATTTATTAGTCGAAATTCAAGATTTAAAGATGGCTCACGAATTTTGTGTGAATATATGGCAGGTCCGATTCTATTCGGAATTGGTATGTGCTGTGGTGGTTTTCGACATCGGAGATAATGGATTAATGATCAGAAGTGAAAATCTCAAGAAGACGGCTTTAAAATGGGGGACGAGTTCTATGATTGTGGTCCGATTCTACTAGATTTGGCGAAACAGCCCATCCGATTGAGCCGGAATTTTAAATACACTTTAATTTGGATGACAATTTGTGTTTAGCTGAGTGATGTCATTCTAATTCCAATACAGCGGTTTCCCAAACGTTCTCAACGAAAAATAAAAAATAAATTGATAGTGAAAAACATTTTTCAATTCAAGCTTTCATTCATATATTAAGTACACACATAAAATAAACTTCGAAGTAAATTAAACCCTATAATTTTGTTACATTATAGATACAAGTTTATATGATATAAAAAGCTTTTCGCGAGATTTACCTGAATGAATATCTTTTATAAAAAATTCATACATTTCTACTCGGAATTACTCGTTTCTAGATTCATTCTCGCTTTCATATCATATAAAATTGTATAATGTATCAAAATATAATGAGATTGTTTCATTTAAATTCGTTTCCTTTTGTTTTTGATGCATTTAAATGGAAGCTTGTTTTAAAAAATGTTTTATTTACTACCAATTTTGTAATAATGGACCTATTATAATATTAGGAAATAAATGGAGCAGCGGTGTAAGCGATAATGTTCAAGAAGATACATGGACCTGATCCAAGCACTACATGAGCAGATATTGTGCACATTCGCAATGAATATTGTAATAAATATACACCTTTGAAATTAAAGCTGTTTTTTTGAATACTGTTTTTTTAGTTAATTCCATTCTTTTTTCTTTAGTTCATGTATATCAAAAATAATAGCGGCCCAAGGATACTGCCTTGTGGAACACCGTTTGTGATTAAGGTTGACCTGCTTTGAATGTTATTGTGGTAGACACATTACATTTGTCATGTTCCGATATTGCTGGTATTACTGGCCGCAGTAAGCATTTTCGGAACGCTTCGGAACGGATCGCCATCGGACATCCGTCAACGGAACTGTCAACGGTGACAGGTGTGACGTACCCTATCTTATTTCAAAATGAATTAAATATTGGAAGAAATATTGAGCACTAGCGATACGGAAATAGAAAATTCAGAGAGTTCAAGCTCTTATAATGAGTCTTCAGAGAATATAATGACTGAAATTATAATCCTCGACAAAATTAGAGGTCGCATAGAAAAAAATACCACATTCAAAATGTAGTAGGTTTTTACACCCCTAAGATTTTCAAACAACATTTCAGGTAAGTGCGAGTAAGGCTTGCAATCTCGAAAAATGGGGTTCCCGCAGATTTTATTGATCTGCTGGATTCATTTCAATTCAGCATCAACTTGTACGCATATATCTTCCAGTACAACTCGAAACTTTTTGATAATTTTGCAATTGCAATAATCTGACAACAAATTTAATCTGTTACCCGTTGACGTTTATTCGAACACAACCTAACCTAACTCAATTTGAGGAATACTGGGACTACAGTACCACTTCAGCAGCAGTAGCACCAGTAACATTTTAGTCTCTAACAGGGTACCTCAAAAATTGGCGCGAAATAATTGCCAGTGATTGTCAGTAAAATTGGAACGACTGAATCAGCTGGACAGTACTGTTCAGGAATATCGGAACATGACAATTGCCTGCGTCAGAATAACAGAATACAGTTGTGAAGCCGCTTTAAACAATTTGACATTTCACCATGGAAAACTGTCAAATTTTGTGCAGCGGTTTAAAGCGCTGTAAGCTGTTAGACACGGCCAATCTGTCTGATGAATACGATAAAAATAGGTTTGCTATATTTCCTCTGAGTCCATATTGTTGAATATGGGGATATTTCTTAAAATCTGAAGACGGACGCTTTGCAAGATGTTGAAATGTAACAAATTTCATCAGACCAGCGGCAATACATCAAATCTCTCTGACCATATGAAGTACCTGCTTCAGTTCATTTAGGCAAGTTCTGAAATCCAACAGTAGATTCCATCAGTTCTATCACTGATGCCTGTCTCTCTCTCTGTTTGTGACGAGCCACAAACAGAAAAAAAGGCATCAGTTATAGAACTGATGGAAGTTACTGTTGAATTTCAGGCTTTTTTGAGAATGTTTTTATTTTGAGGCTGACTGATTTGATTGTTTTTAAGGTAATTTGTGCGATATTTGTAATTTTTCAAAGTGAAAGCGCTTCAACTTGAGAAATAGATTTGGTTGAACGATAAATGAATACATTTTCTTCTTGATACCAATTTCCAAATTCCTTCCGAGAACCGAGTCAATTGAAAATATTTTTATCTACACCCGTACTCTAATAATACACTTATATGCCCACAACCCATTTTATAATGAAATCCATTACGATACAGATATTCATTACGATACAGATTTTCAACCAATAGGAACCCATTATTTTCACGTCAAAATCAGTAGGTATTGAGTTTTTGAAGAATTCGGTCAATTTTCGATAATCGTATGAAAATGTCTTATAGCAGTGATATAGAAGAATTATCAGCGACCCTCCACAGATGTCTTAGACAAGAAAAACATTCAATTGGAAGGATTATATTTTTCATTTGACAAATGGAACACATATGTTTTTATTTTCAACGAAACTATACGGGTTTTCATGTCCGAGAGGTCAAAGGCGCCGGCAGTGGAAAATTACGTCCAGGTTCAATTAATTCCTGACCTCGGCAGAATTTTTTTTTCATTTGTTTCTTCTTTGTATTTCTCATTGTTGTATTTTCCGTGGTTATACCATTAATTATAATTTTGTAGAATTTTTCAAAGAAATACGATTGATTACCTACTATTATTGTGTTCAATGTAAATACCTAATAATATAATATTTTTAGTTCTTCATTATTCATTGGGTGTAGATAAAATAGCGTATGCAACTCTCATGTAATGGTTATTACACGATCGTTGCATAATATACTATTATAATAATGGTCATAATTATTTCACATTCATCGTATCTCCTCCATTCATTATGTGCCATGACACTTCTTGTCATATGAATCTAAAATGTCATATTCCCGACGTCATTGAATGTAATGTAATGTTCACTTCAGTGCTCATTGCTGAAACATCTGCTGCAGAAGCTATACTTATGGTGAATCTATCAGTCCCAATACGATTAATGGGTGTAGTTCATTGAGATAGAATAGGAAAGGAGAAGCTCGGTATAAGGATATTTCCCGTGAGCATAAACGGCACCACTAGGCGGGGCCAAGTGTAGTACCAATATGGCTGACACGCCAGGGGCAAACTACTATATTTTGTTGATTTCCATACACCATTCTAAACAAATCCAACCCAGATTGCTGAATCCTTGGGAAATCTGCAGATGAAATAATCCTTATTCACAACTCAAACAATCCATGACTGGAATTCTCAATGAATTTGCTAAATTTGCTATGCAGATTTATTTTAGTACAGACCTGCATCATGTTTACTAACATACCTATGAGAAGTTATTCCTAAGATGTCTAGAACTAGAAGGATGGTGCTGGGACTGATGCGATATTGTTTAGAATTTTATGGCGACACTTATCTGTCATTAGTGTCATTTTTACGTATCGTGGTGTGTTTCTCAAATTCATCGCTAGTTGACGCTAATTGGAAGTGCATAGTCAACCGATCGATCGACAAACTATATTCTTCGATTCGAGCAGTCAACAAAATGATATAATGTCATACTCATAAAAAACAAAATCGAATGAAAGGAACACAATTATAGGGAATTTGGCAAGTATTCTGAACAAATAATATAGGTTGTTGATCAGTCAGCGTCCAAAAGTAAAAGTATAGCCAGCCGTCAGGTCGGCCGTTTATACATTTCCTAGGAAATTTGTAACTCTTTTCGTTGCAAACGCCATCTGAACTGATTTGATGTCAAGGGGTCATGATGCTTATTATCATAGTAGGCATGTGTCGCCAAGTTTACCCCAAACATGCCCAGGTATAACTCGGTACACCATCCTTTCTAGACATCTTAGTTATTCCTGTTGATTCATTCTTATCAACGTCATATTTTTCACTGCAGTTTCGTAGAGCACAGGAAACCATAATGTCCTGTGATAAAATAATAAAAATCTGCCAAATACACGAATACAAAACAGATAACTGAAATTAAGTTGATTGAACCAATAAACAGCATTTGAATTTGACAACTAATTGACAAATGTGTAGTAACACACCCTGTTTATGTTTTATGTTGTTTCACAATTTTCATTTATCTCGTCAAAGCTTCATGAAAATGATTGTATTTCTTGAAATTTACTGATACCAGCCAAGTGCTATAGGATTTTGATTGCAAAATTATTCTCATGTACGTTTGGAACAATTACAACCAAACCGACATCTGTGGGAATGAGTAAGAAGTAGAATGGGATGAACTGTCAAATTGGTGAAAATTCACATTTCATGTCGTTTTTATATGTTAGAAAGAGATAGGCACTACCGCTTTCTGGAGATATCATGATATCAAAATCGAAGTCGCAATCATAGAGATCCCGAAGGAACTTTCGTTACAGACGATAACTTATTGTGAAGATTTGCTACATTTTAAAGATATTTGTCGCTATTAGTGACAAAAGTTGGTCACAAATTCCCTCTACGCGTATATTTCTGAAGCTAAATTGGTACTAAGTGAAAATGTGCAGTCGGGTTTTTCCACTTTTATTTGATTGACTAGTGGGAAGAGATCGCAGTCTGAAGGAAAATGTGTGGGTAATCAAATACCAGTAAAAACGTTTTAATCTTCAAAAGCAACGAAATCAATGAATATACACGATAAAAGCATCGTACACATCAAAATTTCAAAGTGACATGACAATGTGATAATCAGCTTGACTGTTGACATCAAATTTGAATGATGATGTCTCCATCTGTTTTTGACGAACCACAAACAGGGAGAGACATTTGGTTTTTTAAGGCCCCCCCCCCCAGGGGGCATCGTAACCCCTCCTTATACCACGTGGAGAGAATCAGTGTTGGAACTTATGGAAGTTACTGATGAATATCAGAACTCGTCTTGTGATTCAGATTCAACATTCCATCAACTTCTACCACAGAATACTTACAATCAGAAGAACTCGACGGCATCGCCTTCGTTCTAGTGATGGGCATAATCGAATCATTATCATAATCGAGTGATCGCTTCTCGAGTTATTAGAATAATCGAATGATGATTCGAGTGATCCATACTCGGATACTACCGACATCTAGTGATAACTTTCTGAACTCGAAAATCACGATTCCGCCCTGTCGCTGCGGTCACGGTCAGTCCAAAGTCCAAGTCCAAATAGTGTTCGGGAATTTCAAAGCATTTATCCATGAACATTTTTGTCTTTCCTTTATTTTTATTGTGTTATTTCGCTTTTTGCAATGATTATACTGTTGTTGGTAATTTTGTTACTTGCTGTTTTCACCGTTATTAGTTATTATTACACACATTAATCATTTGCTGAAAAATGAGACCGATTGCGAAAAAATCAATTGCATGAGCAGATCACTTCAATAAAATTGAAGACTCCAATGGGATTTCCAATAAAATGTTGAATTTTTTTGGTGATACCACCAATCTTAATCAACATTTGAAAAGCATCCATCCAACAATTTCAGCAGATAGAATCCTATATCGATTTATAACAAGAATTCGTGTTTTGTTTATATATTTTGATTCGTTATTATTTCTAGAATTGTATTATGGCAAATTGTGACTATTCGAGAACGTATCCGAGAAGCGAAGAAATTAATTCGAATACACAAGACACAAGACACGAGCAAAGTGTATTTGTCCGAGAAATTAATTCATTCAGAATACGTATTTCATGTTCTATGTTCATTTCACTCGCTAAAGTATTCGAGTGATCCATCATTCGAGTGATTCTGTGCAAGTTCTCGAGATATCTCGAGACATTTCAATCATCGAGTCACCGATTCTCTTTCATTCGAATCATCCCATCACTACTCTTCGTTCTCTATTCCTAGTTTTCAGGGACCCTGAACCACCGTTGTGAGGTAAGGGTGGATTCAAACAGATCCGAAATCCGATGGTACGACGATCCGACAGCTTTCTGATTGGTCTAAATTCAAATTTAGACCAATCAGAAAGCTGTCGGATCGTCGTACCATCGGATTTCGGATCTGTCTGGATCCAGCTCAACTCTGAGGGTCGGCTTCGCCTAAGTATACACATAAAAGTTCAGATCCGTCTTCAAGTCTTTAGTGTGGAACCATCCACTGAATTAGTAACTAAGCATGAATTTGTATATTACCTGTTCTCCATCACAAGTGACAGATAAGTCACGTTGTATTCGTCAATCGCACGTATAACTAAACTGGATTAGATTAGGACAAAATATGCTAGAATTAATTTCTAGGATTGCAAAAGTAATTTCATGATATCACTTGATTATTTTGTGCAACTGTAGATAAATATTGAGGAGTACAGAAATCTGTTTGTAGGGAGCAAAAAAAGATAACACTTTTCAAGTAATAACAACTTTTATCGAAATGAGAAACATATATGGCCAATATATCTTCGAAACGTTATTGAAAACTTCACCTTGAACGACTTTTTTTGATTTTTACTTGGCTAGTAATCATATTTGTGTGATTTGCTGATATTTTCAAAATATCCCAGTTGAAAAACATACATGAAAGAGCACATTGAACGAACTGCGCCTGAGAGGACTGTTACTCCATGATTTCAAATTCTGTTCTTCGGAAGTGAAGGGACTAAGTCCATTTTCTTCCTTCTTAGAGGTAATAAGTTCTCATAGTCCACATGGATTCCTCCGAGTAAAAATGGATTTGGTGCCTATTTAATAGGCTGTAACTTGTCAGAAAATTGGCTGAGAACACAGTTATCTATGCTTCTGTGTAAATCAAAAAATGTTTTATACGAATGTGAAATAATCTCATAATTGCCAAAACTAGACATAGTGCCCTTTACCTCCGAGGTACAGAATGAGACATTGAGAAACATCATTGAAGGTAAAGTTTTTTTTTCATCAGCGTCAGAATAATCTTGCGTGATATTGTCAGAACTGATGAAAATATCAAAAATATTCGAAACTCCTAATCGAAATGCTGGGGAACATAGTGTCACATCTGATAATTCTCGCATTATTTGCCGTACTCCACGGCTGTCACTTCCGAGCTACACACCCCTGTACAAACTTGAGTCCACTAACACACGTTGTGAATTGTTTAGTAAAAAATCACACAAAGCATTTTATATCATTGAATATTGTACATAGCACCATATCATTCCAAAGTAAATGTAGCGCCGCTTATATAGGAATGTGCACCATTGTTCAGAAGGGACAATGTACGGAAACCAATGAACAGAACCTTCGGGAATGATAGAATAGTTTCATTGGTGTCGCCATATAACTAATTTCGGCTTACAAGCACAGAAGTCTCAAAGCCTATCAACTTCATGAAAACTGTGGTTTTTATGTTTCTATTTTCGAATATTCCAATTTTTCATCTGAGATTTTGTTCGTTGAACATTTTTTACACTGGAATAGATTCAAAATTATATGATCAAATGAATTTATATATTAGGCTAGTCCTAATTATCGAAAGATGTAGTACAGTCGTTCTGTACTGAAAGACAACAGTTTGAAGAACAAAACACAAAGACCAAGTAACACAGACTTCTCTGCGATATCTACTAGAGGTGAAAGTCAGGATCTTCAAGTAAACTTCTATTGTGAGATCTTGGCGATTGCCATGTTCCGTCACCATTCGACATTCTCACTGTTGTCCCTATAACAAATCTTGGAGTGCTCACATTACAACATCTGATTGCGAGTTCCCTAAGTTATCCTGAATACATCCATAATAAGAAATTCGCATAGATGTCCTCATGAGAAATCTTGGAGACTTCACTTTACAACTGCTATGTTTCATCTTATTGCGATTTCTCGAAGACATCCCGAATTAATCCAAAACAAGTAATTTGCACTGATTACCCCATCAGAAATCTTCGAGACCTCACATTGAAACTGCTATGTTTCATCTTAATGCGAGTTCTCTCAGTTAGCCCAAAAACAACCAATTGGACGGTAGAAGTTTGAGTCTTTGGTTGCCATCCAGCAGATGGCGTTGCACCCCAGAGGTTTACACCATTTGCGCCAGATTCAGACTTTTGTTACGTAAGAAAAAATCCGTTCGAAATGTTTTGTGTCCATCCTAGTGTCTGCTGTCTGGAATTGGATTTGTGAATGTAATGATTTCGAACATGGAAATTCTGATTGAATACTTGCGATGATCACATAGGTAGCCTTCTCGTGAGCTCGCAGGAAACTCGCCACAAGATATCACAGAAAACTCGCCACAGAATATCGCAGAGAACTCGTCATATGATATCGTAGAGAACTCGCCACAAGATATAGCAGAGAACTCGTCACATGATATCGTAGAGAACTCGCCAGTTGGTTCGAGAATTTCCACACAGTACAACGCAGAGATCTCGCAGAGAATATCGCGGTTGCGGACATATGGAGCATGTATAGTGGTCTCGAGATCCTCGCTGAGATCTCGCAAAATTCGTCACAATTTCATACTGAGAGATTACCGAGAACTCTTTAAAACTTCTTCGTGTTGCCTGGGAGAGAATATGTTTGCGTTCCTATACCGGAGGCATAGGCACTCCTTCGGAAGCACAGCCTCCGTCCAAGGAGCCTGATTTTGAAATCGGGTGAACGCTCCCATCAAGAGAAAATTCTTATGTCTCTTTCTATCTTGTGAGTAGATGTTACAGCTTTTAGTGTTTTTTTCACTTTTTACGTGAATGTTAACCACGATTTGTGCTTGATTAACATTAGTAATAATTTTAATCACATTGCAAAATTTCGAAATGATTACGCACGGGCACTTTGACCAATACTACAACTAATGATCACCAATTTTTCAATACTTTGACATTCGTTAAAACTTATCACCGTATCGCTTATCTTGAAATCCCAATAATTATATTTCAGCGGCTCGTCCTCTATATCACTAGGTGTAGGCCGTGTTCCGTTTCCCTGTCCAGTTAACAAGACTGGTCACTGAAGAAAGCGGTCACTGTGGTAACCAGTACAATTGAACGGCTAATGGTAACAAATATTTGGAAACGGAACACGGCCGTAGACGTTTGAAGATGATGTTTCAAATAACTTCCGTTTCAGATGGCAGAGGCAGAACATTACCTATAGCTAACATCAATGCCAAATATCAAGCTACTTACGACATGGCTTGAAATATTCACTGCCTGTATGATGATGATGTGGTATGTATCCACTCTCATAGAAAAATATTGCATAACCTACGAATTTCAGTAGTTCATTTTTTGTAAGTTTCCACTCTTATCCCCTAACAACTTGTCTTTTTGTTCCCGGTCGTCATGTTCATATTATCTTCAACAGGTTATAGGTGTCTTAAACATACTCCCTATTCTATATACCCACTCCATTCCTGGTTTCTAATCTACTATTTCTTCGGAAAGCTTCATGTAGGACTTATGATTTTGAAAGTTCAAACAAGACCAAAAGGTCTAAAACCTCATTCGATACTGGAGAAGCTGCCACTATGTGCCAATGACTTCTGGTATATGCTCTGATTTTATCAGAGCTATATACCTTCGTTAAGGAAAAACCCTAAAATTTTGCCTGTTCTAGGAAACATATGAGTAAATTATGCATTTATCATAATTCACACTAGTGAATTACACAGGATGAACAAGAACCACATAATGTTTTTTTTTCCAATCCCAACCTCATATTCTTCCCAGAGACACCAGAAAATTATTCTTTCTCTGCACTCTGAGGCCCATTTTTTTTTGTCCATTCATTAGTGAATTAAGTCGTAAATAAAAAAATTGTCCCTCCTTATGGCTACATCTCATCAGTTCTTGAATCAACTGGTTGCCAACACAGGAAGTTCTTTTAGATTGGTGTTGGTAACAAGGCCTTCTTGTTGAGGGACTTCTGTCGGAGTCAAATAACGTTTGATATGAAATACCAAAAACACCATACCACTTTGTAATACCGCAGGAGTAATTTTTCCCTCATAACGATCATTTGAAGTTTCTTGCCCATTCAGTTATTCCTCATAGATACCGTACAATTTCTCTTACCCTACTTGGTAGCATTTCAACAGAGATAGCAAGATGGTCTCAGTCGCAATATGTGATATTCTGGCGATATACCACCACATGTGAGTTTATTAAATACTAAATTTTATCTACTTTTCGCCTCTATGTTCAGGTGAAAAAGATGAGAAAAATGAAACTATTAGAGATTAGCTCGTTATTGACATTCTGGGACTGAATCACGAGCTGCCTATGATTGTAAATCTATAAGTTGCAATGCGCGACGTTCGGCCATAGTTGACAATTATTTCCTGAATGTGCGACATTCAGCGTTAGGTCAAGAGAAATTTATATGACCCAGATAGTCTATCAGTCGACGGGATGTTTCGACAACAGACAGGCATGTGATAATTAGTTTATCTACACCCGTACTCTAATAATACACTTATATGCCCACCACCCGTTTTATAATGAAATCCATTACGATACAGATTTTCATTACGATACAGATTTTCAACCAATAGAAACCCATTATTTTTCAATCAAGCATGATGTGCAAGCTTTGCATTTTGACATTTGTCAAGTCAAAATCAGTAGGTATTGAATTTTTGAAGAATTCAGTCAATTTTCGATAATCGAATGAAAATGTCTTATAGCAGTGATATAGAAGAATTACCAGCGACTCCTCCACAGATATCTTAGACAAGAAAAAAATACAATCGGAAGGATTATATTTTTCATTTGACAAATGCAACACATATGTTGTTATTTTCGTTCAAGTTAAATGTGCTTCATGGCCGAATGGTCAGCAGCGCGGGCAGTTATCACAAACGTCCCGGGTTCAATTCCAGACCTCGGCAAAGACTTTTTTTCATTTTTTTTCTTCTCATTGTTGTATTTTCGGTGGTTATATCATCAATTATAATTCTGTAGAATTTTTCAAAGAAATACGATTGATTACCCACTATTATTGTGTTCAATATAAATACCTAATATTATAATATTTTTAATTCTTCATTATTTATTGGGTGTAGATAAAATAGCATATGCAACTCTCATGTAATGGTTATTAATACACTCGCATAAACCATACGAAACTCACCTTCGGCTCGTTTCGTATCCCGGTTTATGCTCATATATTAATAATTATCATTACACGATCGTTGCATAATATACTATTATTTCATTAACAATTATTTCTAAGAGAATCTATTAATTGCAATGCGAGTTGTTTGACCATCGATGGATTGTATATAATAATTATTTTTATTTATTTCATGAACTATGACTTGGGAAATCTATCAGTCTCAATATGAGCTGTCCGAAAATGGAAAGTTATATGTACTCATATATGTGGTTATATTTGTCAATCTATTCTAGAACATGTAAAAATATGCAATGCAGTACTATGAGAAATTTTCACTAATATTTTATATATTGTTATAATAGAATCTTCTTCATGACAAGGTTTTGAATTTTCAGACCACTTTAAAGTAGAACCCATCTTCTGGTGGATGAAGAAGGAAACATTTATTCATATATTATCTTGAACTTCTCTGTTTTCTACATGAAGTGATCTACTGAAAATCGTAATATGCAATATTCGTTAGTTGTTTCTGAATGTGCTCTATGAAATACTCTCTCTATTCTGATTATTCTCTGTGTAAATATGAACTTTAAATTATAGTATAAAATGTCAAAACAGTCGTATCCTAGTGTATCTGACAAAAGAAAAAAAACTGCACATCAGAAGGTAGTAATTGAAAGGTTACCAAAATTAAAAAATTCAAAGTTAAAACGAAGATTCTGATCGTATACTGAAAATATATCATCTTTTGAAAGATATTTAACAAAATTGTAGACACCTTTCCCAATGTAGAAATCGCACTGAGGATCTTTTTATGCATGATGGTAACTAAGTGTAGTGGGGAACGCTCTCCGAATTGAAAAGAATAAAAAATGAATTGAGAAGTGAAATGATTCAAGAGAGATTGAACAGTTTGTCACTAATGTCGATAGAATGTTATATGCTCGACTACACAGATTTCTAAGATGTGATTGAAGAATTTACTCAGTTAAAATCTAGAAGGATACCTCTGCAATCAACATAGATATATGTGTAAGGACTAATCGTGGATGCTAGTTACTTAGTGTGGATTACATTATATTATTATTTTCATCATAATATCAGGTGTTACTGTAGAGACATGAAAATAAAGTTCAAACATGAAATTTGAAGAAACAAACATGCTTTGCGACCCCGCAATATCCCACACATCAATTTTGAATGAAATATCGAAACATAGTCACAAAACTACTTGGAGCTACCATCTTGAATTTACGAATATTGTCAAAAAATACAATCTCCGACCTCAAAATGCTCCATTATGTTTCAATGGAATCGAACCTCAATTACAAAACTCATTCGCCATCTTGGATTTATGAATTTTGACATAAAGAATTGTAATCTCCGACCGCGAATACCGCCACTTACCAAATCTAAATAGAATCTGACTATGATAACAAAACTTGTCTCCAATTTACTTGGAGCCGCCATTTCGTTTTTTCTCGAAAAATATATAATGCATTGTTACCGGAATTGTGAACACCTGCCGAAATTAAGAGGACGAATGGAAGTTGATCGAAATTCACTTGCAAGATTTCACCCGAACGTACAAATGAGTCGAATAGAAGCAGGTAACAAAATACAAGATTTGTTTCGTTGAACAACCATCCAAATTGTTTCATCTGGAGGATAACCATTTTCTTCATTGTGCCCTATGTAATATCAAACCATATTCGATATGATACAAAAATCTGAAGAAATGGAATACGCTTTCCGTTTTTGTTACGTAAAGCTTTGGAAAAATGGAACCGGGTTTTCATCATCAACATTCATTCGAATGCTATTTGTTTCATTTCTGTTCGTCTGAAATCTTGAAAAACATCCATTTTCATTTATTCGTCCTCAATTAGTTTTACCTTTCCTAGACAAATATTGCAGCAAGAAATGTAAAGTGGCATTTTCTGACAGCAAAACGAGTGCCCTACTCATTCCACACTTCTCGTGACGAATTATTTTGTGAAAGGGTTAGTGTTGATGGTTGAACATAGATTTATTTTCTATTCTGTTATATTGAATAATCAACTCTGGCAACGCTGCTAATATATGTCCAGCTGAAGACAAATTATGTCCCGTTACTTCCGCATACATGTAAATAAACTGAAAAAACTGAGTCCAGGTAATTCCACAATTTCCTGAAAAAGCAGTCCAGGTATTCCCTCATAGTTCAACAAATATGTATATAGTTCTTGTCCAGGTATTTCCGCATTTATGTATATATATATATATATATATATATATATATATATATATATATTATATATATTTCGTGTCATTTACCGGCACCAATGTTGAATATTTCATGAGCAATGTATATGGAGATTCCACATAAAAAATTATTTCATTACCGGGCAAAGCTATACATGCTGACACCCGTGTTCAACCTCCGCGAGGGGTATGAATGAAATCTAACTTCAATTGAGCAAATTGCTAATTTCTTTTCATTTTTCGAAAGATTTCAAGAAGGGAGTTTAGAGTAGACAATCCCAATTTCCCCAATTGGAAAAAAAATCCAAGAATGGAATTATACTGGTTGAAGATTGTCAACGGCCTTTACTTGGCTACGGCAGCCATCTTTTTTTGACACTCGAATTTGAAACTCAAACGGTTTTGGCGTTCCGATAATGGATCATTTTCCCTGTTCGAATCGTCAGCCCGGCTTTCACCTGGTCATGAGGATTTCAGATTTCATCTCGTCAAGTTGGACGGAAGATAACCCAACTTAGCAACTCATTTTTGCCACGACAAAGCTGGATTGCTTTCTCCCCCTTTTTATTGTACAAGAGAATTGGGGAAGTGGTCCACATTTCACCCCTATCTAACCGATCTGCCCATAGAATGGTTCATCCACCCCTTTCTATACCTAGTTATGACTTACCAAAACAGAGTGGATGACACAACTTTCGAATTCATAGGATGTTAGACTCTGTTTAGTCTACACAATCTTTTCTTCGTGAATTACTTAATTATCTGATGTTTAAATATCAATTCGTGCATTTATACCATCTTTCGAATATAAGCGCGTCAAAATGGTTAAGGCTTCCGCGGCCGAGGTTATTAGTATAACTACTTCTCTTCGGGCTTGAAGGCCGCCGTTCTTTGGAATTTCTTCCTGACGTTTCGCTAGCGCGAGTGCCCAGCTCCTTCAGAGGCTTATTCATCTCCGATGACTAAACGTTTCGATTTCTCAAGGCGAATTTATATTGATGCAGGTAGTCTGGAGTGTTAATTACTTCTGTCGGGTTCGGGGAATAATCATCATTATTAGTTGCCGCACTACCTGCTGTGATTTCATTAGTTATTCTTGATTTCCTCAGAATCGGATTCCAAATTCTGTTTAGATTCAACGCTTCTTCCTTTCTGTTAGAATTGTCCGCATGTTTTTGGATCTCTATTGCCCCCCGTACCAGTTGGCTATGGTAACCCTGGTTGGGGGCAATCAGTGTTGCATTTTCGAACAGAATCCTGTGGTCGCCCTCACTCAGTGCGTATTCCGCCACCGCCGATTTGTCGGTTTGCCCCAGCCTGCAGTTCCTTTGATGCTCTTCATGAATCTTTTCGTGGTACCGATGTAAACCTTCCCACAGGTGCACGGTATGCGATAAACCCCTGCCGCTGACAGTGGGTCTCTTTTGTCTTTTGCCGACCTGAGGCTTTGTTGGATCTTTCTGGTCGGCTTGAAAACCGTATTTATGTTATTGTTATAAAGTAACCTCTTATTTTATCATTATTACTATTATTTCTTTGACATTAATCTAGTTCACGAATTGTTTTGCTGTGCATGCATCTACATGCATTTATTCAACTTAATCAACTAAGAATTGAACTAATTATTTTGCTGACAACGTGTTATGAAGTTCCTTGTCGTTGTGTCACCTCATATAATTTGGCTAATTTCAATTGGTTGAAAAGCTAAAACGTGTAAAGTGACTAGCATCTACTGTCACGTGACATGGAACTGCATAAAACACGATTTCCCTATTTTTTGGAAACAGATTACACATAGTTAGTGTCATAGCAACTTGTACGACGAAGAATTAATTCACCTATTTCGGCGACCTGTTGTGTTTTTCTGGCGATTTAATAGATATTTTCTATTAATACGTTTTTCATTCCAATCATCCTTAACAAAATTTGGTGGCAGCGGTGGGATGCTTTGGAGTTTTTTTTCTGATATATTGAGAAAATTGGAGTCACCGGAACTTTTGGAGTGTTGTTAGCCAAAGTTTTTATGCACTTTGAAGCTGTCGGTGACATTTATCACTGATTTTGAGCAATCCCGTGCCACAGTCAACAATTGGAAGCAGCAAGTATACCGAGAGTAACCGATCCACTCAACTAGTGTTCAAAACCCATACATTCAAGGAGAGGTTGGAGAAAAACCCAGAAGCCAACAGGAGAAGCCGTCTAGCAGTCCAGTTCCAGATTCTACCTCAATTTATACCACATCAGAATCCAAATTCCAGAATCCTTCCAGTCAACGGAGCAGACCCTCAACATCGCAGACACCCTCAGCATCGCAGACTCACCGGTTCCACTCAGCATTCCAGACCAACCTGTCTCACAAAGCAGATTCAGTCATCCTGAAGAAAATCGCCATAGTAAGATCTATTGTAATCTTGTTTTATTTGTGTCTGCTATTTTGATGCTTGAAGATAATCCTCCAGAAATTGAGAATAATCCTGACGAAATGGCATTTCAAACTGATTTAGCGTTGAAAATGATTCCCGAATTCAATGGTAGTAGAAATGATCTTTATAAATTTTTATCATGTTGCGATGTCATGTCAGACACTGCGCGAACACGAGAAGACATTGACATGTTTTTGAATGTTATATAGTGCAAACTTTCTGGTTCAGCTTATAATCACATCAAATATAAAACTTTCAATACATGGGATGATTTAAAAGATATTTTACAAACTCAATATCTCGAAAAAAGAACTATTGGTCAACTCCAAACTGAACTTTTGTATGCTAGACAAAATACTTCTGAAAGTGTGAGAGACTTTGCATATAAAATAGAAAGAACTTGTCAAGATTTGACGGACGCTTGCATCGCCAGTGAAGGCGTAGCAGCCGCCCAAACTATTCAAAATTTAAATAAAAAGTCAGCATTGAAAGCTTTTGTAGAAGGACTACGAGATCCGATTAAATTAATTATCAAAGCAGCAAGATTTGATGATCTCAGTGACGCGATAGAAGCGGCATGTGAGGAAGAGAGGAACTTGAAATAAACAAATTATTTCAATAAAGATTTTGGAAAGAATCGAAAATGCTACAAATGTGGTAAATCAAATCATTCAGCAGCTAATTGTTATTCCAATGTAACAAGTAATAAATCATCTCGATCTCAATATTTCTCGAGAAACCCGAACCATTTCTCAAATTTTTCTCCTAAAATTAAAACTGAAAACGTTCATAGAATATCTTCTGAATGTCGATACTGTCATAATTTAGGGCATACCATTGAACAATTTCGAAAACGTCAATTTAATAACCTAAGAACACAAACTATTCAAAGTACCTCGAATCAAAGGGGAAATCAACCTTTCAATGGGCACACTAATTCTCTACAATCACAAAGCCAGAATAATCATGTAAGATCAAATTCAAATTTTGTACGATCAGATTCCCGCTTTAAAAACCCGGGAAACTCCTAAAGACTTTTTGTGACCGGCAACACAGCCAGGGTCCGCGAATTTCAGAATGCCGAAAATTAAATTGGGAATACCCCATACCTACTGTTTCCACTGATTCCATTCCCACTGATTCTACATTCATTGATTCCACATCCACTGATTCTACATCCGCTGATTCTCAATATGCAAATATTCAATCCACTGATTCTCAGTTCATCCGCTCTCGATGCAATATCCAGCCCACTGACTCTTCCAATACCATTTTACCAGCTACTATCTCTTATGATTCAATTTATCACATGAATTTGCCAGTTCTTTCTACTTCCTCTAACTCGATTTCAAGCAATAATTTATCTGAGCCTAATATTACAGAAAATGCCATTTCATTTCAACCCAACTATGATAACATCGCCCAAAATACTATCTCTCAAGCTCATGAACCTTCTAATTTTTCTCGCGAAATAAACACTAACAATCAAAATCCTCTGAATAAGCCTATTTCGACGGAAAGTGAAATAGACCTCTACACGCATTTCTCCGAATCAAACAGCTGTAAAAAGCATGGAACAAACATTTATACAATCAATAAAAAAAATAATTCTTCTTGTGTTATGTTATCGCTGAATTTATCAAATACTGGATTCGCGAACATGCTAGTTGACACTGGTAGTGATGTTACAATTCTCAAATTACAACAGACAGACGGCGACAGTATCATTTACACTGACAATAAAGCTCGTTTAGAAGGAATCACTAAAGATTGTGTTTACTCGTATGGAATTTGTTTTGGTGACATATCATTGTCGGATAGTGTTTCTATTTCTCATAAATTTCATATTGTTCCAAATGACTTTCCAATTCCCTGTCATGGAATTCTGGGAAAAGATTTTTTGTCTTCTTATAAAGTGACCATTGACTAAGAAACTTCAACTCTTTCTATATCATATCAAAACAAAACGTACACCTTGAAATTGACTCATCCTTACACAGACGTCATTGAAATACCTGCTAGGTCAGAAATAATTAAACGAATGAAGGTAAATTGCGCCGAGCCAAAGATTATGTTCCAAACAGAAATAAAACCAGGTGTTTTTATAGGAAATTGTATCGTAGACAGAGACGAATGCAATATTGGTATTTTGAACGCAACTGAAAAAACAGTTTATGTACAGTATTCAGATTTTGAAAAGATCGACTCAGATATTTTAGAAAATTACCATATTTTGAACTTTACTACTTCCAGAAATCGAGAAAGATTATTATTGCTCGAAGATCAAATTAGAACTGATCATTTGAATTCAGAAGAACGGGATAGCATCATGAATATTATTCGAGAATTTAATGATATTTTTTTTTTGAAAGGAGATACTCTGACACACACCGACGCTATACGTCACTCAATTCCCTTGACTTCTAATAAACCTGTTTTTGTCAAATCTTACAGAATTCCTGAATCTCAAAAAGAAGAAGTGCGAAATCAGGTCAATAAAATGTTACAGAATGATATTATTGAAAACAGCAATTCTCCATATAATAGTCCGATTTTAATCGTACCAAAAAAACCCGATAGTAAACGAAATAAAAAATACAGATTAGTAGTTGATTTTAGAAAGTTGAACGATATCACTGAGGCCGATGCCTATCCTTTACCCAATATAACAGAAATTCTAGATCAATTGGGAAAATCAAAGTATTTTTCGGTTGTCGATTTAGCACAAGGATTTCACCAAATTCTTTTGAGTGATGGATCAAAACCATGTACAGCTTTTTCATTCGAGGTGATTATCACTACAAATGTTTACCGATGGGATTGAAAGGGTCTCCTTCCAATTTTCAAAGGTTAATGAACAACGTTTTAGTGGGACTTACAGGTTTGAAATATATCGTTTATCTAGATGATATTGTTATTTATGGAGAGTCTTCAGAATCACATAATTCAAAATTAATAGATGTATTCCCTCGATTGCGTCAACATAATCTGAAACTACAGCCTGACAAATGCGAATTTCTTAGGAAGGAAATTACATATCTAGGTCAAGTTATTTCAGAAGAAGGAATCAAACTAGATCCAACTAAAATTAGTGTTGTTAAAAATTTCAAGACACCAACTAATCAAAAAGAATTGAAATCATTTCTAGGTCTGGCATCTTATTACAGAAAATTCATAGAAAATTTTGCAAAAATATCACAACCTTTGAACAAATTACTAAAAAAAAGATTCAATTTGTGAATGGAGCGCTATATGTGACGAATCTTTCGAAACTCTCAAGGAAAAGCTTACAAATCCACCAATTTTAAATTATCCAGATTTTGCTCAACCATTCATTTTAACAACGGTTGCGTCTCAATATGCTATTTTGGGAATTCTGAGCCAAGGTCCAATTGGTGCAGATTTGCCTATAGCGTATGCCTCACGTACGTTAAATCGAGCAGAGCAAAATTATAGCACTATTGAACGTGAGCTACTTGCAATAGTGTGGAGTTGTTCCCACTACCGTCCCTATATTTATGGCCGACAGTTCAAAATCCTAACAGATCATAAACCATTGGTTTATTTATTTTCCATTTCGAATCCATCAAGTAGACTGACGCGATTTCGGTTGAAATTAGAGGAATTGCAATTTGAAATTAATTACAAACCCGGTCGTAATAACACGAATGCCGACACACTTAGTCGAATTTACAAGATTCAAAACCCAGTTCCGTCCATAAAATCACCATATCAACAATTTTTAGATACCATTGAAGGAAACGTAGTGAACACCAACAATGTTATCGATTCAGATGAAAATATTAACACAGTGTCCAAAGAGTGTAGCATAGTTCATTTTACCGATCAAACATTCTCAGTACCTATCGAATACTACAATAGCCTCTACGAACTAAAGGCACAAGACAAACATTTACACGAAATTGCCTACTTGAAGTGTAATGATAGATTTTTTATATACCTCATCATAAAACGTAAACATTTCCATAAAGCTGAATACGAGGATAATTTTTCCTCTTTACTAAACCTGAAGTTTTTTTGTGAACAACATTCTATAGGAAAAATCGCGCTATCTAATATCACTTGCAAAATTGATAAACTAAAACTAGAAAAGATTAGAATTATGTTCAGATATATTTTTCTAAATTCATCTATAGAAGTTTTAATACTTCATAATAATATCATACAAGATTTGAGCCAAGAAGAAATCAAGAGAAAATTTTAGAGGAATTTCATGTCACACCCAGTGGTGGACACCAAGGAACAAATAGAACTTTCAAACGAATTCGACAATATTATAAATGGAATAGAATGCATCGAGATATAAAAGGTATATTCGATCGTGTGAGAGTTGTCAAAAGAACAAGATTTCAAAAAAAACTCGTCTTCCCATGACCATCACTACTACATCAACTTATCCAATGGAACGAATATTTCTAGACATAGTTGGACCATTGAATCAAACTGACAATTACAATAAATATATTTTAACTTTCATTAATGATTTGACAAAATATTTAATTGCAATTCCAATAGAAAATCAGGAAGCAACAACAATTGCGAGACACTTTGTTGAAAAAATAATTTGCCAATATGGAATACCCAAATATTTGGTTACAGATCAAGGAACAAATTTTTTGAGTAACATATTCAAAGAAACTTGCAAAATTTTGAAAATCAAACAGATATATACCACAGCATTCCATCCACAATCTAATGGAAGTTTAGAGCGCACTCATCGCACTTTAGCAGAGTATCTGCGAAATTTTGCAAACCACGATATGAATACATGGGACACTCAGATACCTTACGCACAATTCTCATACAATACGACACCCCACACATCAACTGGTTTTACGCCTTTTGAACTTTTGTTTGGCAGGAAACCTGTGTTACCAACAACCATCACTCGAGATCCTGAAACATTGTATAACTTTGACGATTACTACAACGAATTAAAGCTTCGAATGCAATTTTCACACCAAGCAGCAATAGAAAATCTTGTTAAAAACAAGAAAAAATCCAAAAATTATGTTAAAAATATTCATATTCAACATTTTAAAATTGGAGATAAGGTTTTATTAAAAAACGAAGCAAGTGTCGTAGGCAAATCAAAGAAACTTCTACCTTTATATAAAGGCCCTTACGAAGTAGTGGAAGTTAATTCCGAAGTAAATGTTACAATATTAGTAAACAGAAAGAGAACAAAAGTTCACATAAATCGTTTGATAAATTTTGTAGAATGAGTTTATATACAGCTTATCCAATCCATCTTGGCACAGAACTAATAACGTATATGCCCAGCAATCTCTGTGAAGTATACTAAGATAAAAAATTACCTATTAGATGTGTTCACTGTGGTGATATTTATTCTGAGAAGGTGATTTTTCTTTTGTCATGGTCTACACTACCAGTGTGCAACTGGAAAAGTATCTGAGTTTTTGCCAAGATGGATTGGATAAGCTGTACCTATATAGATTGTCACATTGACAAATTAATTTCGTGTTACAGGTTATCGCCAAAATGGTTTTCTTGAAGACTATTTTTTTTCTTTTATTCTTGCACTCTACAACGAGCACGAATATTGAATCATTGTTTGAAATTTCACCCCTGCACTCAGGTCCGGGATTGTACTATGAAAAAATTGGTACACTGAATTTATACAATGATGATTGGAAAATGATTGTTTATTTAGACTTGTATGACTATTACGATGAGTATGAACTTATACATTTCTATGCACATCAAATCAAAAAAATCTGTTTAATTAGCCTGAAACGAAAAGTTTCGGTTCCATAATGCCATTCTATAGAAAAAATTATTATTTATACCCTCCAAGATATACGTAATCAGGAAAATCTGATATTCGAAACACTAGGAGTTCGAGAGTCATCGAAAAAAGCTAAAAGAGGTTTAGTTAATGGAATAGGATCTATCTCGAAAACATTATTTGGCACACTTGATGAAGACGACGCTAATTATTTCAACTGACAATAAATTCATTGAAAAGAAATCAAAGTCACCTTAATACACTATTGAAACAGCAAACATCAATAGTGCGAAATACTGTTCATTTGATAAATAGAACAACCTTAAGTCAGTTTGAACATATGGGTACCAAAATGAACAAAATCATAAAATCAGTAAATGATCTGAATGAAAATATTTCAAATTATGAGATGAAGGACCGTGTCACTTTCGAAGTTAATGAACTAGTGACAATATTCGATATCATTTTAACCAGATTCAAATTGAACCAGAATAACTTAATTGAAATAATTTCCATGAAGAAGTTGGCTATCACTGGGCTCAGTGGACTTTCCATCCAGTGGAACGTTTTGAAGAGAAGGCAATCGGCGCCTTTGATTTGAGGCCGACCTTGTTACGTTACGTGGATGTCTGGAAATATGGAAGGGACGCTCTGAACCTTTTTCTGGACCACCTTAACGCTCAACATCCCAGCATCAAATTCACCAGGGAAACCGAACAGAACCAGCAGATAGCATTCTTAGATGTTCTCATCAACGATGTGGCGCTTGACTAACCCACAAAGTATACCGAAAACCCACGCACCCGGATATGTACCTGCACGCACTATCGAACCACCATCACAGTCAAAAGAGAGGAGTCATATCTACCCTAACTGAACGTGCATAGCTGCCATATATCCCGAGGGTCACTGACAGAATTGGAAAACTCTTGGGGAAATATAACATAAAAACGGTTTTCAAGCCGACCAGGAAGATCCAACAAAGCCTCAGGTCGGCAAAAGACAAAAGAGACCCACTGTCAGCGGCAGGGGTTTATCGCATACCGTGCACCTGTGGGAAGGTTTACATCGGTACCACGAAAAGATTCATGGGTACAAGGCTCAAAGAGCATCGAAGGAACTGCAGGCTGGGGCAAACCGACAAATCGGCAGTGGCGGAACACGCACTGAGTGAGGGCGACCACAGGATCGTGTTCGAAAATGCAACACTGATTGCCCCCAATCAGGGTTACCATAGCCGACTGGTACGGGGGGCAATAGAGATCCAAAAACATGCGGACAATTTTAACAGAAAGGAAGAAGAGTTGAATCTAAACAGAATGTGGAATCCGATTCTGAGGAAATCAAGAATATCTAATGAAATCACAGCAGGTAGTGCGGCAACTAATAATGATGGTTATTCCCCGAACCCGACAGAAGTAATTAACACTCCAGACTACCTGCATCAATATAAATACGCCTTGAGAAATCGAAATGTTTAGTCATCGGAGATGGATAAGCCTCTGAAGAAGCTGGGCACTCGCGCTAGCGAAACGTCAGAAAGAAATTCCAAAGAAAGACGGCCTTCAAGCCCGAAGAGAAGTAGTTATACTAATAAGCGCATTTCTCGTATATGTATATATACTGACCGAAAGCTAACCTCAAAATTTTCCTACTCAGTTATGTGAAGTGATTACATGATTAATCAAGTTAAAAGTGTAGTATAGGCGGACTCTGTATAAATAATAGTTATATTCACATTGATGCAGAATTTTTTATATATAATGGTATCAATATAAGGGATTCAAAGGGATATATATTCATTTTCTTCAGTTTTTTCCCACTGTTGTCAGGAATGTGAAAGTGATAAGGTGCCGCCATTTTTATCTAACACTAAGTGTATTACAATTTTTTTGTATCGTGTTTTCCCATTTCGGACAGGAACATAGCAAACTTTTGAGAAGATCTGGGTGATGTCCATTCTGGATGATTGCCCTTACATAATCCCAACCATATTCTGTTCCGTTAATATAGCTAACGATTTTTTTTTGTGAAGAGAGAAAAAGAGTTACAATGTGAACTGTTTTATGAGGATCAGTTCATAATTTAACAAATAGGGATTGAGAAGGTGTGAAAGATGATTTGTCCAATGAGGGAAGATACCCTGCTACAGGTACTTATTATTTCTGGTTGGTCAGAAATAGTTTCTGAAAAAAATTTAAATAGAGTTCTAATACTGTTCGTTCCGTAAACCAGCTGACGAACGTCAACCCTCAGAAGTCAAAATTTGTGCGAGCAATGGATCAACGAGGCCTTACCTTTTACCGTGCGATTACCCAGTAAGGTGGCCCGGCGAGGATTCGAACCCCGGCCTTCCGCTTGATAGAGTATTTCTACAAAATAATCAACAATTTTTGAATGCAACTGAAGGCAAAAGTAGGTCATGTCAGCTGAACGATACAAAAACTCTCTTTGCCTAACAACGTGCAGCAATGCCACAAGTAGTATTAATCAAATAATAGGTCGTAAGTATGAACATCTGGTGTGAATACTGTTCTCGATTTAGAATCCATACTTACCAGTTTGCTCTATATTTCCTGTATTTTTATATTGATATATTTCCCAAGTAATTCCTGACAATAATATATACTTATATTAGAACAGGGAAAAGAAATTGAAGACATATAAATCATCAACCCATTGTTGGTTTTGAAGAGGCCATGTATTTGAGTATTGAATATTTTTAGCTGTCCGTGCATTACCCTATAACATTCGTTGCAAAACATATTTTTTAAATAACACCTTTTCAAATGCTAAAATATTACCCTATCTGGTTTTTGTTGTGGGTTTTAAACTTCAAATTGTTCTTATCACTGTGAATAGACTGGAAGATTTTTTGTTTCCGATTCTCACCAAGCTATTCTTGTTGAAGGTATATATCCACTTCGGAGACGTCTAACATCCTCTACTGAGTAGCAGATATCAAATATATAATCTTCATTGCATGTATACCCTAATCAAAATCCAATATAGTTTTGCATTCTTTCCAGCCGGGTCGAGTTTTGTAGAAAAATATGAAGATGAACATAGAAACCCAAAAAAGTAATAGAAAGTTATTGTGAGACTCACTAGGCAAATTTTTCTCTGGAATGTATGGTCCTAGATAGTATGAAAAAGTTCTGTACCCAAAACCTTTCCAAGAAGTGATACAACTTGGGCTAATTGATTGATGCATTCCGGTGGAAATTCATTCATTCTATTTAGGGAGCCATGAGGGGATAGCATTAGTTTTGAATTTGGAAACTTTGAGTTCCTTTCAGCCATGTACCCAAAAATTGAGAGATATTTTGGTTTGACCTAAATGTAGTAGGTGTGAGGAATTAGCAACTTTGATGTCATCGATCATATTGCAAACATGTTCTGATAATATTGATTTATTTGATGATGATTGGCATCAATGTTTGCTCTGAGCCTTACTTCAGATTTTCAAGCGAAGTTTACTTGAGGAAAAGTCATTCGTGGCTGGTTATAATACTCACCACAGTACATCTCAAGCAGCTGTGATAGGCATAGGAAGAAATTTCCCCCATAAACAGTATTAAAAGTACTGAAGTAATGATATTTTAAAAAAATACAGCACTGCCTAGGTCAGTTCTCATGAAGCTGCAGACAGTATGACAGATAAAATGATCAAGTTTTATTGAATTGTTTATATTGTTGCTCTGAGTGCCAGATGGAGACTTACTGCCCGCAGGAAATGTTGCCACTATTTGTGGAGAAAATTATTCAATATTTGTGACATTTACCCAGTATGACCAAAACTAATTTCAAGAACTGTTATCAAGGAGCACTCTATCTATATGAAATCAATTCCCCAATCTATGGTACCAAAATTGGCCTTCACCTATTTTTTCAATATGTACTGGAGTACCTACTAATTTTATACGTATTTGGGTAATCCTAATATTCTATAAGATACCAAATCTTTAAGCAGTGCGTCAACCGCTATGTGAGGTATCTGATATCACCCAATTGGGTGGAAATTCTTCTATTTTAGAGGCTGATGTATCTTCCATAGATTTTTCACCACCATTGATCTCTTCTTCTTGAGTAATCTCTTCTTCGTTATTGCGTACTTCTTTCTGTTCTCCCATATAATGAAAACTGGTCGTGATTAAGTTGTGAATCATGGATGATTTCTCGTTCTTTGGAAAAAAAATTTGCTTTTCTCAGTATGTCTCTATTCCGAGTTCGTGTAGTTTTTTCACGACATAACTTTTTATCGCCCCTAATAGAAGGCAGTATATTTGAAAGCTTTTTTCATTTCAAATTTGATCTTTCTATTATTAACTTAATATTGCCGGCACCTAGTGAATATTTTAACGAAATTCTGTTGCGAAGATGACTCCATGAAAACGCTTTTGAATCAACCGTTGAATTGTCCACTGCCCAGTTGAATCTCACGATTTTGGGAAAACGTTAAACATAACTGAAGTTGACACTAGAACGATTATTATAGAACGTTATTCCCATTCCCAAAGTATTTACTATTTGTAGTCGGTAGGATGAACAATATGACAATGTCGTAGCGAAACTGGGCCTGAGTTTTGAATCAAATGAACCCTCATACCCTGATAAAGTCAAATTTCTTTTTCTATTTCAGAAAGCCTTTGAACATCGGCCCTTGGTTTTCAAGAATCATTTATGCTTTTTCCTATTAGATACATCGAATCCAAATGCTTTATTACATCATATTATTTCCACAAATTCACAACTCTGAGACCACACGAAATTCATCTTTTCGGATTCACCCCGCGTATAATCAAGTCGACAGCCAAAAAGGCCCTACTAAGGCCGCAGGAGATATGAATATAAATAATACATTATAACAGTCTCCTTTTGTGATTTATATTCAAAATCTGAATGTGACCCGAGGTCATCTGATGCTTTCCTTTCACGCGAAATGACCCATTTATTATTCAGATTCATTCTTCTGGATTGAGGCAGATAGATTTCAACTGGAAACGGAGATTTACCTGAATTTCAAGATTTATTTGGGGACATAATCCCATCTTTATAGTCGACGGAACGAATTTGTAACAGCAATTTATGCTGGAGGTCATATACTCTGTTCTCTTGTTTCAGTTACACGTAGAGAAAGACAAATTTATCTTTATATACATATTCACAGAGTTCAATTGTTGAGATGGGTTCACAGCATATCCATGCAAACAAAGAACAGACTTTATTGGAAAACGTTGCTTTTTCGTCAGCGGATCAACCTGGGGCTGCAGGTTTAAAAAAGTTCCAGGTTTGGTTTATTGATGCAGGCCTCGTTTTTTACCTGACAATATTTCGAGGTATGGTCGGTTATAAAGAATCGATTTCCCTATGGTGGGAGAAGGGGCGAAATTAACAATGAGGCGCACGGGTGCTTCTAGAAGTGCGCTGATCGATTTTCAGCGAGAAATTGATGTATTTGCGCGAGATTCTCTTTCAAGAGTCCTCTTTTGCGCCATTTCAATATAAATCTCGTAATTTTCAGTTTTTCGAAAATTTTCATAATATCTTCCTCCTATTCAATGAAGGGTAACTATACACCAGATTTGAATTGATTCGCATTAACACAGCATTTTTAGTTGAAAAAATAGGGGAAGTGGGTATATAACCATCTCTTCGTTCAACAGACTGCCACAGTTTACATCCTATTGGAGATTATAGCAAAAAACTTCAAACTCCCGGAGAACGTGGTCTCGTAAGTTTTCGTTATCCTCTAATATGTAAGAGTCCAACTCCATTTATTTTCTGCAGGGTGCTTCTCGAAACTTTTCATAGTCAACGGAAGTTTGTTGTTCAAAGCTTCATACGAACTCATTATGTACTTGATAGAAAGTTAATGGAAACACTAGAACCTTGATATGCTTTGTCAACATGAGAGCGACTAAACTGTACTTGTACTCTCATGATTTATTCATTATTTCTCTAAGGATGACAATACAGATAAACATTATTCATATATAGAAATATATGTTATTCGCTTCCATTAAAAAATTTGCTTGTTTCTTACCTACTTTCTGGTTGTAAAGTACTCAATTGTTCACTCAGAAGGAGACAAGACAGGAAATAACTTCCCAAGCCTCTTTGAAACTCTCCAATTCCTTCGTCTTTTATTCCGAACTAGAGACCCAGCCTGGCTTCTCACGGATAAAAAATGGTTACTGTGGGTTATTCCTAACAGATAGACATATACTATCGTGGAATTTTTTGTAGACCTTTTGAAGGAAATTATTTCGATCTATCTCGTAGGCTTCAGCCAGCGTTTGCAAGGTAAACGTATAAATATGCGTATATTCACGACATCACATTAGAAACCTCTAGAATTATCAGTGTTCCTCTGCTTCATTATGCTTGTATCATTCATTCAAACCTTCTTCTTGAGTCACGCTATCTATAAAAAATCGCTTCAAAATCCGTTGGGTAGTTTTCGAAATCTAAGCATACATAAGGACGGATAGACAGCAGGAAGCGATTTTGTTGTATACTATGTAGTGACGTCATTCTTTTCATCGGAATTTAGGAAGTAATTAGATCCCCGCTAACATACACCAAACAATTTCAAAATATTCAGTTCGTGACAGGTCAGTCATCAGTTTCAATTGACATTTCGGTGATATTAATTCTTTTGATTACCAAACCAGCCATCGTTATGGTTATGATAATTAGGTATTTTTCTGAAGGTAATGAATCATAGGAAATTTGAAACAAGTCAAATAAAAAAAATACAAACATTCTCTGTTGATAATTACGATTGATTCATTCACAAAAAAAAGGAGTCCATCTAAAACAGCTACTCCTCTGCCTTCATGGCACGATGGACACTGAGTGAAAAGAAACCACTTTTTCTTGCTCAATTCGTATACTAAGCATTGAAAAAAATGAAGAGATATCTGTAGAAAAAATCTCAATCACCAGAATAATACCTATCTCATTCAAGCCTAGACAAGATTTTTTCTGCTCAGAGGAAATTATCTCATGAGCTATTCAAAGGGGAAATGGGTAAATGGCGGGCGGCACAAGTTCGTTGCCAGAACACTCCAATGAAAACGATGATTCTACATGTAAATATTGCATGAGAAGAGTCGTGAATAGAGTGAGGTGCATAAAATGTGGAGAGGTTTACCATCCAGCATGCTTAAAACAATCCAGTGAGTTGAAAAAGGCTGAATGTAGACATGAAGCAGAGAACCAGAGTATCCAAAATGACATGCCAGCTATGACAGAGGAAGTATGCTCTGAGGAAGAGAATTACCTTCTGAAGACAATCATCAGTGACAAAGAAACAATCATCAGAGACAAAGAATGCATAATTTCGTTGCTACATGATAAAATTACATCCTTAGAAAATGAACTGAAACAATTCAAACCAAACAACACAGCTGTACAAATCAAAAACAGTGAAACAGAAGAAAAACGCAATTCGAAAAAAAAGAGGACACCCCAAAAAACTGTAAACAACCAAGAGCCAAATACAGTCAATGAATCAGACAAAAACAATGGCAACCCAGGAACTCCTGTAATCAGGATGTCCCAACAATAAGAATCAACCAAGTTGCAAGTGAAATACTTCAATTTCAATCGGAAAAGAAAATGAATGAAATAATAAATTTGGCAAAACATGAAGATGGCGATAATGAAGGTTACAAAAGAGTGATGAGACGTAAAAGAAGGTATAATGTAGGAAACGGAGATGGTGATGAAGATTTTCGCGGTAGAGAAAATAAAGAAAAGAAAGTATGGCTTTCCGTATCACGAGTCCCCGATCGAGTTACAGAGATACATATAAACAAATACATAAAAGAGAGGACAAACCCAGAAAATATATCTGTCAAAAAACTAGCTACACAAACCATGAAAAAAGACAATCGATCATTCATGATTGGAGTCGAGTTTCATTTGAAAGACAAAATTTACGATCCAGCGTTTTGGCCAAACCAAATAATGTATAATCGTTTCAATTTCAAGATGGGGCAACACTTACTAGATGACCAAGTGAAAGGTAATGAAGGCAACAGGCCAAACTCTTTTTTATAAATATTGAGGACAACACATCTAGATTATCCGCAAGAACACAACCAACTAGATACGAGGGGAAATCTTCAGAATCCTGCTCTACTTCTGACATACGCACAGAACCCATCCAGAAAAATATTGAACCCTCGACATGTTACAAAAGTGATTTCTCTTCAAACCAACTAGTAAATTTTATATTTTTTCTGAATGTACGTAGTATAAGAAATAAGAACCATCTACTGGAAACAGAAATGAATGATAGGAATTTTTACTTCATCGCACTGGTAGAAACATGGGCTAAGGATGAGGAAATGTGTAATATCTCAATTGATGGGTACAATCTGGTAAGCTATTATTGAAGATCGGTCCTCCAGGGGGGTGGTTGCGCAATATGGGCTAGGCAAGGCATTGAGGTAGATATAGTAGATGTTAGTGAACTTAACTCTGAACAAGATTTTGAGGTATGCTGCTTGAAATGGACCTCAAATCATAAAAAGCATGCTATCATTAATATTTATAGATCTCCCACTGGAAATTTTCATCTGTTCATTTCCAAACTGGAGACAATTCTGAATGTCTGTTTCTCAGTAGATTCTACTATCTGAGTTATAGGAGATTTTAATATAAACTTCAACATCCCTTCTTCAGAAACAAATGAAATCATAAATATTATGTCTCAATTTGGACTAGGTGAACTAGTATTCGAGAACACCAGAGTAACTAATCTCAGCAGTACTAGAATTGATAACATATTTGGAAATGTTGAGGCAGAGGTAATAATAAACGACACGTTTCTTTCAGATCATAGGTTTTTGACAGTATTGATCAATCCAATTGAAATAAATGAAACTAACAAACCATCACATATACACAGCAGGCTGTTTAATGAAACCAACAAACAGAAATTTGCAGAAATGTTGAAAGTTCAAACTTGGAAAGAGATAAATGGGGCGAACGAACCAGATGAGATGTTCAACATATTTTTTCATATATTCAATCATATATTTGATCAGTGTTTTCCGTTGACAAACAGAATTGTGAAAAATAATAATGGTAAAACAAGCTGGGTTACAGAGGAGCTAAAAGAATCAAGCAGAAAGTTGAAAGATCTCTATATTTTGCAAAAAAAAACATAGCGACCTTTCTTGAAGCTTATAATATCATGAAGAAAAAACATTCAGTGTTAGTTGAAGGAAGTAAAAAAGAATATTACAGCAAATTGATTGAACAGTCCGACAACAAAAGTAAAACGTTGTGGAAAATCATAAATACACTTAGAAATAAAGAAATTTCAAAATATAACATGAAAATTGTACACAATTTCGAAGAAATCACAAATCCTCAAAAAATAGCGAGTTTATTCAACAATTTCTTTATTGAGGCTCCAAAAAAAGTAGTAGAATCAATACCTGAAGTTCTTAATTTTAATTTCACCAGAAAATCCAATCCTTACTCGATCGTTTTGATGCCTTTCAGTGATGCTGAAATGTCAATCATAATACAAAAGCTCAAAAATAAAATGTCTACAGGTCCTGATGGAATTCCCACAGCTATTGTGAGAGAATTTGGCAAGGACCTGGTTAGACCACTTGCACATATAATGAACTGCTCTCTAGAAACAGGATAACTCCAATATATAAAAAGAAAGATAAATCGCACATTGAAAATTATAGACCAGTATCGGGGATCTCCCCTTTTGCAAAAATATTTGAATACTGCATGTTAGACAGACTTACGTCATTCATAGATAAATACAATCTGATACCAAAAGAACAACACGGTTTTAGAAAAGGAAAATCTACTACAACAGCTTCACTTGATTTTTACAATAATATTCTTGAAGGAACTGACAATGGCCGATCACCCATTGGGCTCTTTTGCGATTTAAGTAGAGCTTTTGATTGTGTTCCCCATGAGGCACTGCTCAAGAAGCTCTGGCTGGGTGGAATAAGGGGAACAGCTGCGAAACTGATTTCATCCTACTTATTGGACAGAAGTCAGTTTGTTCAAATATCTCAAAAGGAGCCGGATTTACAGTGAGTAGGAATCGTTCTGAAACCGTAAGGCTGGAAGTGGGCGTTCCTCAAGGTAGTGTTCTAGCTCCGGTACTATTTACACTGTTCATTGACTTAGTGGAATATCTACCGGGATACAATATAACTTTGTATGCAGATGATTCAGCTTTTTTAGTAGACCGCGAATGCATTCTGACTAACGAGGACGACCGCAATCTGTTACTAGGGAAACTTGGGAAATGGTTCACTGCCAATCAACTGTATCTCAATACCGAAATATCTTTAAAACTAGACGATGTACACATAAACCGAAACATTTCTGTGAAATTTCTAGGATTGACATTAGAAGAAACACTCAGCTGGCATGACCATATATACAATATGACAAAAAAAATAAATTCAAAAATATATCAAATCCGTTGTATTCGAAACCATGTTGATAGGAACTGCTTGAGAAATTTTTATTTTGCAGAAATACAGTCAAATTTGATGTATGGCATAATGCTATGAGGAGCAATGCCGGCAGCAAAAGGTCTTTTTTCAACACAAAAACGAGCAATACGAGCTATAATGAAAACGTCAAACAGACTCTCCTGTAGACCTCTATTTTCAGAGTTGAATGTCCTGCCATTAGTCTGCTTGTATATACTGGAGGTGGTATGTTACATCTACAGAACCAAAAATACACTTCCGAGATATAATGATGTACACCCATATCAAACTAGAGCTAGCAGCAATATCTATCCCAGACTTGACAATCTTGATCTAGCGTCAAAGGGACCAATTTCCATGGGTATAAAGTCTTACAATAAGTTGCCAGAAAATATCAGAAATGAGACCACACTATCCAAATTCCGAAGCGCCATGAAAAAATATTTACAAATTAGTTTGTTTTACGACCTAACTGAGTATTTTAATATGAAACAATAGTGAATTAGTGTATGTTTTAGTATATTTGTGATTGTGCATATTGATTGTAAAACTATTTGTTGTTTTAGGATAAGAACTTTACTTGTTCATTGTGATTGACATGTTCTATACCCAATAGGGTCTCTGAATGAAATATATGATTGATTGATTGATCGATTATGGAACTCTTTCACTAGATATTCTCTTATTCGAAGGAGAAGAAAGTCAACTGATAATTCCGCAGAAATAATATTGGTATGTCAGTTGTATACACTAGAACAAAGCAGTAAAATTTACCAATAATAACATATGTTGGGAGCTTCATGAGTTTGTCTTTTTCCAATATTCTATTAACCACAAGCACTGAAAATAGAAGATGTACTCGTTGTAACCGATTCGGTCATCTTGCAAAAGTTTGCAGATTTGGAATGAAACAGGAAATTTGTCGTGTACGTGGTTATTGCAATTCTGAACCATCTAACATCGATTCAGGAAAAGCTGGTTATTATGTCTTAGGTACCATTGACTCGGTTTTCAATGGGAATGACTAGTGACTATCATTAAAGTGTTTTGATTATAATCGTAACCTAATTTTCGAAGTTGATACTGTTGCCCAGGTTGATGCTATACTATACCATATTTTCTAAATATAAATAGGTCGGTAGTTTTGGAACCATGTGTGATAAAAACGCTTGGCATCGTAGAACTAACAATAGAATTCAAGAAAAAACTATAAATTTTAGATTTTTTTGTTGAAACCACTAAGAAATCTCAACCAGTCTTAGGTTTAAAGTCACTTGCATTATTGGGTTTGATAAGGTTGAGTGTGAGAGCAGTCTCTGACTGAACTCCGCCTGAAATAAAGACACTTTATTATTATTATTATTATTATTATAAATAGAGCAACAACTGATGATACTGAATTACAAACACGTCATGAAATTATTGAAAAATTATATAAATATTCATTTTTGGCATGGAAAAAACTATTTTTGAACTAATTGATATCAAGTTGCAAGGACATTATGTGCCAGTTGCTATACCTTATAGGAATGTGCCATTTCAGTTATTGGGTAATTTGAATAATGAATTAGAACAGAAGATAGAATCAAAGTAGGTATCACAGAGCCCACTGAATTTGTGAATGCTTTAACTATTGCCAAGAAAGCAAATGATCAACATGATGAACATTTGTGTCTTGATTCACAAAAGTTGAATCAAGCTATATTGACAGAATACTATGAATTACCTACATTTGAAGAGGTCATCCATGATATGGAAGGTTCATGTTGCTTTTCTATTTTGGATGCATACAAAGATTTTTGGCAGATATCACTAAATGGAAGATCTTCTGAATTGACAACTTTTGTCACGTCATTTGGTAGATACAGATTTTTGAGGTTACCATTCCGTTTAGCAATATCTCCTGAATAATATATTTGAGGATATACCAAATGTTAAAATTAATATTGGTGATATTATAGTTTATTCCAAAACGAGCACATTCCAGTACGTCAAAGAATTGTATAGATTCCTTTGCATGATGACTCATGTATTCAAATTCAAAGCAAAATTTACGCAATTAATTTAAAAAAATTAATTAAAAATTAATAATTTACGCAAATTAACGAAAAAAAGTGATCTGGTCATGGATAGATATTCAAACGAAAGAATTTGAAAATTTGAAGAAACCATTGGAAGAGCCAATTGTATTGTCGATTAATAGTTTCAAAGACGGGATGGGGGCGGTTATTATGTAAAATCAGGCACCAATAGCGTATGCCTTGAAATCCCTTTCGGAGAGTCAACAAAATTATGTTAGCAATTCATTTTGGATGTCAACGATTTCACCAATATTTATATAGAAGATCTTTTGTTGTAGAAATGAATGATTAAACCTCCCGAAATCATTTTCAGTAAAGCGTTCAATTGAAATGAAATTATAAATTTCGATTTAGGTTAGGTTAGCTAGTTATGAAGATGATTTTATATTGCATGATTTAGAAGTATATGCCTATATTGATTTGATCAATTGTGACAATGCCATTAGCACTTCTGAATTGGAAATAGCCAGAAACGAAACAAAACGTGACAATGACTTACAAATACTTATGACATAACTTAACGTAGGTTGGCCCACCGAAAAGGGAAGGAAAGACCCTAATGGTAGACGAATAAACATAAATTAATTGGGTGATTATTATTTACAAAGGTTACTGGATATTTATTCCAAACCTTTAAGAGAAGAAATGATCTTGATGATAAAAACATATAATTGGCTCTGCTAGAATATCGTTATTCACCTTCATCTGCAAATGAGTCATCTGCAGCTCAGTTTCTTTGTAGCCGCAGATTGAAAGGACTGTTACCTGTGAAGGAAGAATTAAGTCCATTGTAACTATTGCAAAATGTTGAAAGAGAAACGAACTAAAGGTCTTATTATGACCGTGATTCAAGAGATTTACAAGAATTGATCGTGTAGGTGGTTACGTGATGGTTACGAATGACAGTGGTGAAAGTAGACCTAGATACTGATTGAACGTCATTATTTTGTGGTGGATCAATATTCGTTCCGTAGTTTTCTGGGTTTGCAACCTACCACAATCTGAAAAAATAAGAATAAATATTGGAATCTATACAAGTGTAGAAGGGCAGATTTATAATCTGCCCCGAAAAGTTGCTGCGTCTATTGAAAAACAGTTTTTTCTGGATAGTTCATTCAGTCAGCAACTTCTCGTATAACTCGAATTTTTCCTATCAAAAAAATCAAAAGAAATAATATATAATATATTATATATATGAAAATACTTATCGTTAACGTTTCAGAAACTAAACTCGCTTCCGTTCTCAAAACTTATACGCAAATTCCTGTTCAAATGCGAATATCTCTTGTTGTCAATCTTCGTAATTGACATTTTTTAAATATTTCGAATCTGACATAATATTTTGTCCTTCATAAAATTGAGTGAATATGGTCGAGTGAAAGCGCATGCTGAAAGATTTTTGAAGAAAAAACGTCATCAGTCTTATAATGATGAAATTTTTCCTGATAATTGGCGCCGTAGATGGGATGAATGACAGTAATGAGCAAGCAGAATCAGAGAAAGAAATAGTAACACAAAATAGATATTCAAGGTCAAGGATGAGTGGTGAAATGGCAGTTCAGAATTTTCGTGTGGTTCAGAATTGGCTCATAATTACAAAACCAGATCGGGTAGGCTAGGTAGGCCTAATCATATCAACCACTTTATATGAGAAGTGACTGATATCAACTATTTTCTTGTTTCACTTTATGAGAAAGGAAGTTGTATAAACATTGTGTTAGTTTTCATTTGAATACTTTGTATGTATATGTATACATTACCTAGGCTGGTGACAATCAGAAAATGCCTGTCAATAATGAACTTCATTACACTCTAATCAACGCGACACAATGCCCATTCCATTCAGTGAAAGTGTTTTCAATTCCACCGATGAGCTACCGGAACGACAATAACATTTAGAAGATACCAAGAGGTAGAATGCAATTAAAAAAAACATACCTATCATGTCGATAAGTGTTTTGACTGGGGGAGATATTATGAGACGGTCATTCAAAATATGAATTCTGTGATTCATATGCTTCGCAATCTTAGATGTGTTCCTACTCATGACCAGTTTACTATGCTGTACTTTGCACAGGGAAAATCTCGCTTGGGATATGGCATATTGTCTTTAGGGCAATGTCATCAAAATTGAAGAAATTTTTACTAAAACAATATTTTATTCCGTAGATGAATATTTTTTGCACTGATTTCAAACTTTACAGATCTATGTATGTTTCTCTTTTGTGATATAAATGTCGTAGACTTAAATCCGGGCTAGGTATTATTTTATTTTCAGGACATAAAATCCATATTGTTACGATTTCTCCCTGTTACGATTTCTCCCTTGGAAAATCTCAATTCTTACACCACTGTTACGATATATCCTTGGGTTCATCAATTAAAACACCAAACAACACTAAACTTCTTTTATTATAACTCTCTATCACAATACAATACAACACAATCACTTAAATCGCTCCGATAACTTTCCAATGCTCGGTAATAAACTCTCTGTACTAAAAATTCTCCTTCCGCACAAAGCTCTGCTCCACTTAGATCTCAATAACTCTCGTCACTTAGCTCTGAATAAACTGCCGAATCACTAACTTTCTGTAATACCAATTCTCTCCGCCGCGACATCACGATGCTTATATACAGCTGCGTAACCATCGAGAATCCTCCAGAGAAGCCCCGATGACGTGTCTCGAATTCTCCAGGCGGATCCACGGGTTCCTGGAAAATGACGTTCGCTACCGATGCGATTTCTCGCCTTGCGTTTACGATTTCGTCAGGGCCGGCGATAGGACGTAAAAATATTATTTTTATTATTTGTCGTTTGAACAAGCGTAGTCTGTCCGTACTCCCCACTGCTCCGACCCAGTGGTCGAACGCGCTAGTATCATTAACCAATGACCACTCTCCGCACCGCGGGGTAAGTGATCACTGGGTCATGTCCCTGAGTAGACTCAACAAGCCAAGGATGACGGTCTTCTGCATCTCGCCAGCCAAGAATTCTGTCGATTTTCGGCATGCCGGTATGATTTTTTTATATTGGAAAGCAGCGAAGGCATCATTCCACCAAGGGCTCCTATAGTAAGAAATGCTATTTTGACAGAATATTCTGGATAGAGTCTCTGGAGTTCGAGGAGATGATCTCGATATTTCGTCTCGTTTTTTCTTCTCTTTTCGGACAATATCCGCCCCATTATTATTATTATACATTGACTATTCTTATTCAAATTATTTTGTTAGAAGGATATCAAGTCTTACTTACCTACAAAAATGAAAGAAATATTATTTAAAACATACGATGCCTAGTTAAGAATGTGATGAAATATTGAATGTTTTCAGTAGCGATTTCCTTGGGTTAGTAAACTGGTGAAATTGGAAAACGTCGACATTTATTATTGAAATCTATGCGATTGTATTATTATTATTGAGTGTATAACCAAATCTACACTTGTATAGATTTCAATAATTATTCTAGATTTCTCCAGATTGTGGTAGGTTACCAGCCCAAACAATTCATCAAATTAGCTATCATGAAATAATCTCCATAATAGATCATTCAGTTACATTTTGTAGTTTATTCAGGGTTTTCACAATTATTTAACAATTATTCCATATACTATTGAATCAAAATCATTGGAAAAATCACTGGACATAGCTTTCGATATGAATAATGAGATGAACAAAATATAGAAATGTATTCAGTAGATGAAAATTACATAATGTAGGAAGATCATTCATAGAAAACTTTATGAAATTTTAATTGTCGGGTTATATTTCATTATATCTTGTGCCACTGCGCAGTTATGGAGGGAATTAATGTTGAATATATAACGAGTGCATTCACTCCACCTGCAACTATATTATGAAATATCTACATAGTGTTGCTCAACGAGAATAATAAACTTTAATTGTTTGAGTGCAGAGCTCACTCGGATAAAATTTCAACGTGTCACTCATCTCATAACAAATCTTAGCTGAATTTTAGTGAATGCCCATAATACTCGCAAATTGCAACTGTTTCAAAGGTTTGTTTGAGGAGATGAACGTGAGCTGCATTCATGGGAATTTATACATCATTCCTTTGGGAAGAACAATCATACTTGCATAGAAGGTAGTTTGGGAGTGTTTCTAACCACAGGAGAGCGATTCATTCCATTGTATCACCATATATTCAATGGGAATTAAGAATATATGAAATACATAATCGATCATTTTTCCAGCTGATACACTAATGCTTCAAAATGAATCCTACATGGTTGGTTGGTTCAGAAAAAAATTGACTGTCACGGAGATAGCAAGATTCCTTATTGCCTTTGGAGATATTGATTGAATGCCATGGGTAGCCATCATTACCATAAATTCACAACGTAAGTCACCCAAGATTCTTCAATGAAAAAAAGCATCATGATTCGGTAACCCTTATTTTTTTTACTATATATTTACAACAAATCTGTCATTTGATCGTGGTGAAAATGAAGATATGTTATTCAATGATTTCAAGGCAAATTTTTCAATTATCCCATATCTCTTTCGACAATCATTTAGTCTATGTTTGTTCTAGAAAAAAGGGGAATTTTTCCTCTCAAGAAATTGGTTTCTGAACTATATCTATCTACTCATAAACACTTATAAAAAGTATAGAATTGTATGCCCAGATATTGATGATATCATATCGAACAGAAACGTCACAAAATGTTCATGGGGTGAATTTGTGATGAAAACAACAATACAAATTGACCAAGAATAATTCAGGTCTACATTAAAAAGAAGGAAAAATAAAGATGGAGTATAATTACGAAACGTCATCATGTGGTGTGCTCTGGTGCACTTGAAATTTTGTTTTTACACTTCTTAAGACGCTTACTTGCTTTTGACAAAAGTAAATGTTCTCCTGAAGGTCCAAGTTCCATGTTCCTAGCATAAAAAAAATTCGGTTGGAGAATGTACCCCTCTGCAATCTAAGAATTCAAATTCGAAAGGAAAAAATTTCCAGAGCATTTCATCGAGAAGTTTTCCGTTGAGTAAATACACTTCCCATAATCCTCCAGCTGAGGAGTTTTTCCTTTGAAAATTCACAATTTCTTGCATTTTTATATTCATGGCTTAAATGTACGTGGCAAATTTAAGAGGTAAATGAATTTATGCCAACCGCGATATATCACAGAACGAATTGAAGCTGGGTTACATATTTTAAATTTAATACGGTTTTTCTTGAAATTATTTCCCAGAGACCTGCACCAGACTATTTTAAATTGGAGATTGAAAATGCCTGTGCCTTATCTGCCGTCATAAAATATGTATATGTCCCTTGGGTATTATTCATTTTGGAATAAAGCGAGTTGAAATGTCTGATCTCAGAAAATATAAAGTGTTAGATGATGATTTTTGATACCAGAGTAAACTTTGTGAATTACTATTTTCATCAATTCAAAATAGAAAACAGTGAAAATTTCACTAAGATGATGATTGAGATCTGCTTTTTCAGCTGGGCATTGATCTGCTTCAGCGATAAAGCCCATCTAAATTGTTGCATTCCTCAGTTTTTATGTTACTAAATTTCATATTACGTCCTGTATCCTTAATATGTTACCCTCGATTACATCGTTCTGTATGAAGTTTTCCACGAAATAAAAAATTCAAATATACAAAAAAACAACAATCTTTCAGGAACTTAATTCATTAAAATCCATGGAATTTTAGATGGAGAATATTTCTGATACAGAAATTCAGTATTGGGGGAAATTCAGTAGGCAGGGGCATTCCCATTAGCAGTCTTTTGAAAGATGTGGACTAAATTGTGTCATCACTGGATAATTCTCATCATACAAATTGGATCGTAGCACAATCCACAAATATTAGCAATAATTGTATTCAATCATTCAAAAATTCAGAATACTGTTTTAATAATCTTTACAATAAAATCAAAAACATTTTTGAAAAACGATCCCCAAAGGTGATATTACCATTCATTTAGATAAATCACAATATATGGAAGTATCCTCTCAACTTATAGAAGAATGTCAATCGTATATTTCACTTCCTACAGACCCACCCTACCTCACGAATTCAAAGTATATACAATCAAATCAGTATAATAAAGTTCGGTCGAAATTTAGTAGAAAACCGATTGCTCAATTCATTTGATGGATTCTAGGATAGATTTTTCATGAAAAAAATAACAAAATAAATAGAAATGAAACGCTTCGAACACTTCATAGAAAACAACCTTGATGAGTACTTACATATAGGGTGGCTTTTCTAGTTCCAAACTGGTAAATTGAATTAATTCGACATAAAATATAAATAGATACACAGGTAACACGAGAGACGTTGACACAAACATAAATAAATGAATAAACTGAACTCTCGGTGGGAATTAAAATAGGAAACAGTCGTCTTCTGATTATCCAGAGTTACTGTTTGATTTTTTCCATCATTTTGAAATATAAGGTGTGTATATTTTCAATACTTCCTCATACTCAGCACATTTGTATTTTTCAGAAGATATTGAATTTCAAGCCTTTTGGTGACACATTTTATCGTGATATTTTGAATATTCATGTATTATAATTTCGCATGAATATGACGGATTTTGCCAAAAATCGAGAAACCTACACTGTCAGCAAAACTGATCATCTCCATAGGAATTCCCACATAAATTTTAACATCATTTCTGACAGACATATTATCTTAACTCATAATTATTGTTCTAAAATTGTTCGTTTCCGTTAACCAGCTGACGAACGTCAACCCTCAGAAGTCGAAACTTGTGCGAGCAATGGATCAACGAGGCCTTACCTATCAACGTGCGATTACCCAGCACGGTGGCCCGGCGAGGATTCGAACCCCGGCCTTCCGCTTGATATGCAGATGCTAACCACTACACTACTACTATTATGATAATGATTATAATATTAAAAACTCCTCTGAAGTCACATAATTTTTCAAAAATATGAAACTCCTTGAAAGTTATTCTTTGGCGACTTTTTATATCCTGTCCCTTTTCAATAATATTTACTTGGAACGCCCATGAGAGAGAAGATATCCCCATTCTGGCTACGTATGTCATGGATGACATAGAAAACATGGTCTTGCAGATTTTAGCATAAAAAAATATATGGATGACTTGATTATAGCTACCACAGTTTTAGATGTCCTCAATAGTTATAACCCCCACATACAGGTCACAACTGTATATGAGGATGACGAACGAAGTGTTCCCTTTCTGAACAGAAAACTTCGTCGTACCGAGGATAATGTCGTGATCATCGACTGGTATAAAAAAAAACCTATGAGCAGTGGAAAATTTATAAATCATCACTCATACCATAAACAATCTATTGAAGTAAATTTGGGCAAACAGATGAATCATCGAGTACAATGTGTTTCCAACTCATTCTCTCACGAAAAACCTCGGAATTTTATATCATTTGTTTGTAGATAACTTCCGAAAAGATTTTGTTCAGTACTTCTGACATAGGTAATCAAAATTTGGTAAATATAAATGAGAGTGCATATAATTTCGTGAATAATACTGTGAATGAGGTAAATGTCAGTTCAATGTTTTTTTCACTTCATCACCATATATAACAGACACCTTTTCCAGACCCGCTTCAGAATATTCACAGACATAAAAATAAATACAATCAAATCAATTTTCAGTAAACTCAAAGATGAAATACCTTCATTGCCCCACTCACAAGTGTTTTATCTATCATATTCTCTGTTCGAATTTTACCAAAACCTACATAGGTCAAACTCCAAGAAATTCAGAAGATAGATTCACGTAACAAAGAAGTGACTATACACTTCATCAAGAACGATGTGATCTAGGAAAACACGTTGAGGATACTAGAATTACATGAAGATTCTAACTGAAGAATGCAACTGAACCAAGAGATTTTTCATGGAGATATGCTTCATGGCTGAAACAGATCAATGCCTAAATGAAAGAATATGTCACGATCACCTCAGTGAAAATTAATCTTCTATATTTCAAATTGATGAAAATCACGATTGACATGATTTCAATGTCTCCACAAGGATCAGTCGGAGGTGGAAAATAATTGTCTACATACCATTCCGTTTCTTTAATCATCCTTGCCCGAATGGCGTAGAGATAGTGTGGGTAGACAACTGGGTTAATTATTTCTTTGTATAATAGCGACAATTCGTCAGTAGCTCTGGAAGTGATTGAAGTTGACGTTCCTTCGGATCACCACGTGACAAACGCAATTCCTCCACCCATCATACTCTATGGAATGCTGAGACTGTATCACATCCTGTGATTGAATGGAAAATGTGAAGATTTTCGCACATCTCTGGAGGGAGTTGAGAACACAGAACGTGTATAGAAATAATTCTTCGGTGTTTCCCGGTACCAAAATCAATCCAAAGTTTTTTATATTTATTATTTGTTCAAAGACGGATACAGCCACCACGAAGACATCTGAATTCACAGTATATACGTATGTTGATGTATTCATGGCCATTATCAGCTGCATGTTTTACTTTTAGGAGAATACGGCCATCTGCTCCTTCGTGCCACGGGGCTGTTATTTCACATCCATAAAACTCTACAACTGAAATAATTTTTCTTCAAGTGTGCACACGACCTTCATTACTTCGCAGTGTTCACTGGTAAGCTGTGCCGACAACTGAGATAACTGGACTTTGTTCTCATCTACTAGAAACTCATAGGAATTTCTCGGAATTGTCGTAGATGATGTTGATTTTATCCTGTACCTGTTGCTCCTGACTGGCGAGTATCAGACTTTAGGGATCGAACACCTCAGCAACTCGTGTCAGGTCTTTAGTAAGTTGAAGATGTAGTGCTCGAAAATGTTGTTGAAGTGACTGAAAAAGTTTTTTCTTCTTTTTTCTGTATTTGTACTGACTTCTTCCAAGGAGTTTCCAAGCAGTTTCCATGGAGTGTACGGTATCACCTTCTTGTTATTTGGTTTCCTACGTCACCCACCTTCCGATATGGAAGGAGAAGCCTGGTTTTTATGAGCAAACAAAGGTTCCAACATATGTTTCTCTATGTGTGTAGCTACACACATCTCACAGAAGAGACTGGAATCTCTTTTCAGATCACATATTTTGTCTTTCATTTTTGACTCATCCTTCACTGGCACATTGAAGATCTTAACATTATTTTGGCATATGAAGGTAGTATTTGACGAATGATTATTATCTATATCATATATTATATATGGCAGCAGTTATTGGTTGTGTACGGGAGGGTCCACTCACACGTGGCTCTGTGCACGAAGTACCCCCCCCCCCACCATTCGATCTGGCGGTGGCGACGACACCTTTTTAGCATTGATGCCGGAGTCGTATCCAGGTCATCAGAATGGTTGCCTTCGAGCTGTATAATTGGTTACACTGCCCAACCTCAATAAAACGTACCCCTCTAAATTTTGAGCCCCTATAACACAGGAAGACTATGGTAATGATGCTGTAGGTTTTCTTCAAGTGAAAATGGGGATCTGTATTGTAGAACAACTCCCGAACATACAAACATAATTCATCATATTTTGTTGAGATTGTTGTTGATGATGGATATAGTAAAAACAGTCGACATAGTCGATGGGCATACTTGAAGACTGGAGTTAAACCGAATCATCTTTCGAAAAATTCGTTCAGGCCAGTCCCAAATCTACCTACACAGTGGGTTTTGGCTGGCACCTGTCAGAAAACAACTACTTCCCTGGCTAATAGCACGAAGGGCATTGAATTATATCCGACCAGTCCCAGTGCAGGTTTCTCCACAGAAGAAAATCCTGCATTTGCTGTTGGCAATACAAATGAAGGGATTGATTTTCAATTTTAGGGACGGACACACTTGCAGACCGGTTTCGGGCTATTTGGCCACTCGTCAGTAGCCAGCAGTGCCATAATAAACCTAAATTCGATGACTTCCCATAATTAAAATCAAAATCCTCCACAGTATCAAGCCCCGACCAAAGCTGATGCGAACAACGAAGTCATTGCACCATCTACCCATAGAGGGGTATTCTAAAAACAAACCGAATTCGCCCATTCCTCCTGCGAGGAAAATGTAAAAACATTCGACATTTTTAACGCCAGTCTTCAAGTATGCCCATCGACTATGTCGAATGTTGGGGAAACAGGTTGGAAGAGGAGGATGATAAAGATATTTTTAACTTGGCATTCAAATTCCTGGAAACAAATGTTTTTCCAAAATTTTTCAGTTCGTGAGAATGAAGACATTTGTACCCCTCACTTGATTTGTAGAACTGAACCTTGAACATTTCGTTTCTATACAGATAACACTACATATATGTTGAATATAAATAAGTTATATGAATTGATTTCCATCGTATGTTGAAAATCCTAAATGAAGCGGGACATTTTGAAATAAATACCCGGTAGGTATCGAAAAATATCCGCTCAGTCCGTGTATCTATAGTAACGATTGTTAAAATGTACATTTGTCATCTTGACAGGCATAAATACTGAATTTTAAACGTCGTTGTTTTAACTCCGGAAATATTCTACTGAATTACACTCGTGCAACAAAATAAACCTGATTATTTTCCATTCAACCATATTGTCAGTAAAAAAACTGCATTCGGTTATTTTCATATCTTGCTAAAAGAGCCCTCCTCCGTGGGCACATGAACATTCTGTGGTCATGCGGTGGATATCTATCGTGGATATATGAAGAATATACATTTCATCTCCAGAATATATTCTATGGACACCCATTGGAAAAAAAAAATTAGGAAATATCAATGAAATGTACTTCAGGGATATCCATAAGAAGAGAGAAATTCGCCTATGTCACAGTCTGTGTTTGAAAGAAATTAGATTTGTAAATAAATAAATTATAAACATGCAATTTTCATCACCATTATGATATAAGTTTCTTAAATAAATTCCATGTCCAGTCATATATTATGACGGAAAGTTGTTTTTCGGGAGTAATTACACAAGTGCTTCAAAATTACTGATAATTTTCCATGAAAGCATGTTGTCTAAAAACTGCATTCGGTTATTTTCATATTTTGCTAAAAGAGACCTCCTCCTTCGGAGTCAGGCTCTTTCGACAGAATATGAAAATAAACTCAGGCAGTTTTTAGACAACATGCTTTCATGGAAAATTATCTGTAATTTTGAAGCACTTGTGTAATTACTTCCGAAAAACAACTTTCCGTCATAATAAGTGACTGGACATGGAATTAGATACATGTCACAGTGTTTTACCTAATTCAAAAAATTTAAAACATGGGAAAGTAGAACCAAATAGATGTATGGCTTCATGGTTTGGTTTCCGAATTGGGTACAAACAGTGACTTCTATGTGACTCGAAGCAAGCAAGTCACATGGTCAGTAGAGTTGTTGTTTCAATGAACTTTCATATGCTATAGAGAGTTTGGCAATAATTTTTTTAAGGTGATATAATTTTGATTCTCATTTTTTTGTTTTCATATCTGTGTGATCCAACAATTCCATTCCATGATTTATTTAAGAAACTTATATCATAATGGTGATGAAAATTGCATGTTTATAATTTATTTATGTACAAATCCAATTTCTTTCAAACACAGACTGTGACATAGGCGAATTTCTCTCTTCTTATATCCCTGAAGTATATTTCATTGATATTTCCTGAATTTTTCCCCAATGGGTGTCCATAGAATATATTGTGGAGATGAAATGGATATTCTTCATATATCCACGATAGATATCCAGCGCATGACCACAGAATGTTCATGTGCTGTTTGGGAAACATGAAGCTTCGCATAGAGTAAAATCATTTTGTTCATGAAAGAGAAAAAATTAATTTTTGAGCGTTCCCACTCTTAATTTATTTTTATTTTCATGGACTCGTTGAATTATTCATAACATCTCCTCCCGAAAGGACCCATACTTTATAGATACACAACACACATATGGAGCAAACATGATATAATCCATTTTTCTACCCCCATCACATAGCATCGTCAAACTCCTGACACGTCAGGTATCGTATGAAAATCCGACTGAAACAAATCGAACTTTTTACGGACTCGCTCACGAAATCGATTATGTGGCTTCGATAAAGAATCATAATTTCCTGTTGTCAAAATAATGGATGTTGTTACTGAGTCGCAACGATACAACGAACACGTATTTGATGGCTTCATGTTTCAATCCAAAGATAGAGAAGTAGATAAACACAATCTGAAGTTTGTTCACGAGTTGTTCATTAACAGCGAGTCGTAAAAATGTTACGAAGACTGTGCGTCTCCAGAGAAAATCAGTTCCATTGTCATCAGATTACTGTGATAACACGTAATGGACTGTTATGTTATTCGGAGATAAGAGTATGCTTCATGAAGTGATGACCCGCAGGCGAATTCGCTACATAAAACACTGTTTCTCCGAATTACATAAATACATCTTCGGAATTGTCAGTGTCACTGGCAGTGAAAATATTACGTAACCATGGTAATCATGATTTGAATTCGATTGGAGGAAAATGCCAACTCAAATGAAATGATCAACAGGACGTCTTACATCTTTGACGATCGAATAAAATCACTTTTTGTAAACATGTTATGAATTTTTTTGCTCAACCAACTGACCTCTTTGTACGAACGAAAATTCTCAGATAGTACAAACTTATGGGAAAGAGATGATTACCGGATTCTTACATTCCAACTTGAGATCTCTTGCACAGTTTTGAAACTATGCTGGGGTGAATTGTAGCCTCTGTTTGAATCCGTGTGTGAGTTCATTATGGGTGATCTGGTACAAAAAATCAAAAAAACGAAAAAATCACAGTTTCCTGTACAATTATCACTAACAATGGGTTAATGAAACCGCGACACGTGTTTCTATATACAATAGCTTCCTCAAGCAGGATAAAATTATAAACTCATTGGTAGTGACAGTCGTACAGAAAACTGTGATATTTTTCCTTAACATGGGTTGTCATCAGTATCGGCCAGTTTAATTAAATTTTCAAAAAATGTATGTTTCCTTCAGAAACTGAGGTTGAACCGTATTCTTGTAATAAAATTAGTGAACGCTCAAATATAGAAAATAGTCTCTTCGGCAATTCGATTCGAACAGATCAGCATTTCTCACAAGGATTTTTACCGTAATCTCTTTTCTAGCGTGAGTATAAATACTGAGGAAGCATTTTCAGACGCTGGATTTTATTTATCGAAATATTTTACACGAATCCAGACAACACAGGAACATCCAATGGATTTTCAAAACGTCAAGGATATCAATTGGACGTCCATTGATGGATGACAGATTTTCAATGAATATTCCATACATGTCCATAGGCATTCCTGAAAATACAATGGACGTTCATTTGTGGACCTTTCAAGATCTCATTATGGATGAACGATAAAGATTGGCCTTCTTTTGATTTTTCTGGATGTTCATTGGAGCTAGTATGGCTTTGCACTAAATCTATTATGGACACGAACTGGACATTAATCGATATGAACTGTGGATAATTATTCACAGACGCATGGATAGAACCACCAACTATCGGATGGGAGACAAACTCTCATTTTTAAGTATTGTTCAGGTTCAAAACAAGAGATACTAACTGCACGCAATATGAAGAGACGATTGCGTCATTGTGGCTCTGGATATGTTGAATAATCTCGTTTTGAGATAATGAAAAGAGTTGTAGCATCGGCAAAAACAATTGCATCATCAAGTGAATGTACCTAACTGTGGTAACCTACGATGATGTATGGCACTAAGACACAGTTCACAAAATAATTCTTTTATTTGTATAACTATGGTTATATTAATAACAAGAATCAAGAACAGTATTCTCCACAAAGCACAATCGTTAACTGAGCTATGAGCAGTCCGTAAGATATCAGATAGAATGAATCAGTACAGTTGTTATGCAAGACTATGTTTTATATGGAGTATCTGCTGATCTTCACATCCCTCCTCCTTTCAGCGATTTCGGTTTGACTGGTAGGATAGGCGCTGAATTTGTATCATCTTCCTCGTCCTGGCAGCTGTGCTCCTTCCGCGCACCTGTTGACATCGATGATGTAGCTTGAACAGGATCTAAAACAGAATCAGTTAGAGTCCCTTCCGATAAAAGTACGCTTTCTGGTGGCTTCTTGATGTATGCGATATTTCTTCTGATGGTTTTTCCATTTCCAAAAAGAGTCAGTTCATTTCCGTTTCTTTGTAACACCTCGTATTCTGTGTTGTTGAATGTAGGGACTAACTTATGTGGGAAAATGGTGTTTTTAACGACTCGATCTTGATATCGTCGATCTTAGCCCCTCTAGATCCGTCTTCCTTTCTCTTCCCGCGATCTTTCTGCACTAGGTCACGATCGTAAGCTTCGTCGTCGAACCCCTCCATGGTTATATCTTCCAGACATGGAATCTTATCACGAAATCTTCTGCCAAATAACAGTTCCGATGGAGATTTTTCCGTGGTCCCGTGGGGCGTCACATTGTACATCATGATGTGAGCCATTATTCCTCTCTTATAATCCTTGTTTTTCAGGTAGCTTATCTGTAAACGTTTCTTCAGAGACTTGTTTGCATCTTCTACTCCCCCATTGGCTTGTGGCCAGTATGATGGCGAATTAACTACTTCAATACCGTTTGTGCTGCAAAAATTCTTGAATTCTACGCTATTGAAGTTGGAAGCATTGTCCACTTTTATGGTCTTAGGAAGGCCTAGACGGGAGAACATTTCCTCTAATGATTGTATCACTACTTTCGTAGTCGTGAGTTACTGCCACGTTGCAGAAGGAAATTTCTGTCTAGTCATTGGGGCCGGCTTGTTTGATTGTGCTACTAAAAGACACTCACGGCAATTTTTTACGTATTTCTCGGCCTCTCTATCTATCCTGAGCCACCAGACTTTTGAACGCAGTATTCGTTTCATTAAGGTCTTTCCTGGATGCCCCTCATACACACACGACTTCGTAAGTGTTTCGGTATGATGATTTTATTTCCACGTAGTAGTTTTGGCCCCATCGAGGTAAGTATTAGGCAAAATGGATAAAACGGGCTGCTGTCATTTGCATTTTTACTTCCCATTATTATGTCGGATATGGATAAAGCTTTGGGAATCGTTTCTTGTAAGATAGCTCGCACGTGATGTTCATTAGGTTCGTCAGAAGTTGGATCCATTTCTAACTTACAGTCTCGACAGAGAGTCAGCAATGTTTGACTTTCCAGATTTGTAAGCTACTTCAAATTTGAACCCCTGCAGTCTTAATAACCATCTTTCTATCCTAGCAGGAGGTTTAGATGTTGATTTGAATATTGCCTCTAGAGGTTTGTGATCGGTGACTAGTTCGAATTATATACCTGCCAAGTAGAAATAAAATCGTTCAACGGCCCACACAAATCCTTAACTTTCTTTTTCCGATTGTGAGTACCTACATTCTATAGCAGAAGGACTTTTACTAGCGAATGATACAATACGTCGCTGATTTTCTTCCTCATTCTGCAACAGTACTGCACCTAAGCGACAAGGCTAGCATCTGCAATCAATTGGATACGCCGCTTCAAGTCAAAAAATTACAAAGTCGCTAACTTTGCTACTTGCTCTTTTAGATTATTGAATTTTTCTTGATGATTTGGTCTCCAGTCAAATTTTTTTTCTTTCCTAATAAGTTGTATCAGAGGATCTATGAGGTCTCCTAGGTCGGGTATGAATTTTCCTATGTAGGTAACTAAACCCAGAAAGCTTCTTACCTTTTCTTTATTCGTAGAAGCACGAAAACTTCGTATCACTTCGACTTTCTTTGGGTCAGGTCTTATTCCATATGAAGATATTATATGTTCTAAGAACTTCAACTCTTGTGCTTCAGTAACAAATTTCTTCTCATTAGGCAGAATATTATTATTTTTCAGAACCTTGAGTACTTCTTTCGAACACTCATCATGCTCGCCTTCAGTTTCCCCGAATACAATTATGTCATCTATGTAATTTGGACAATTTTTGTATGGAGCTAGTAGGCTTCGAAATATTCTTTGGAAGATTTCTGGTGCCGAGTTTATCCCAAACATAAGCATTTTATATCGGAATAAACCCTTGTGCGTGATGAATGTGGTGATTGGTCCGCTTTCAGGGTCCAATTCCAACTGATGATAAGCGCTGGCCAAATCTAGACGTGAGAAATATTATGCTCCTCTCAGTTTAGTCATGAAGCTATCAAAAGTTGGAAGAGGAAAGTTCTCCCTCAGTATTACTTCGTTGGCTCGTCGCATATCTATGCAGATGCGAATATCACCATCGGGTTCGAAGACAATTACCATGGGAGAGATCCACCTTTTCAATGATGTCTTTGGTGAGGGCTTCATTTAACTTTTTTCCACTTTGGCTCCGACAGCAACGGGAATTCTTCTGACAGGTTGTTGTACGGGTTTTATCATCGGATTGATAGTTAGTTTTACCTTTATATAAGGAAGTTTTGGAAAAGGAGCTATTTCTGCTATTTGGTGTGCATAGGAATTCAAACCTATTTTCAAAATCTCCAGGGCAATGGTTGTTGCTCTGCCTAGTAGAGATATTGTTTCCTTCTCTACTACCATGAACGATTCAACGAGTTCTTTCACATCCCCAGCACGAATAGGTGCTGTGAATCTACACTTGATGTTTAGCGGTGTGCTCGATGCATAAGATGTAATAGTGCCCATTGCCATTTGACTAGTTCAATAAACTTGTACAATTAAATTGTGAAAGTTTCGAGTGATAATTGATCTATATTCTATTCTGTTCTATTCTAACCAGACACATCCATATGTATAAATATTATATTCTTTCCACAAAAAGTAGTATTTCTTTCCAGGCACCAAATTGAAATTTCACCTCGTCGTCAGTTTGTGGTAACCTACGATGTTCACAAGACACAGTTCACAAAATAATACTTTCAGTTGTATGACTATGGTTATATTAATAACGAGAATCAAGAAAAGTATTCGTAAAGTTCTCCACAAATCAAAATCGTTAACTGAGCTATAAGCAGTCCTTGAGATATCAGTTAGAATGAATCAGTACAGTTGTTATGCAAGACTATGTTTCATATGGAGTATCTGCTGGTCTCCATACTAACCTAACCTCATAAAAAAAAATCACTTGGTGATTCTTCGCTCACAGACTCGCTCACGTCATTGGAGCATCGTAGAAGGGTCGGAGACTTGTCTATCTTCGGTCGGTGCTCTTCTGAATTGTTATCAATATTTCCACCCTTGGTAATAACTACACGGATGACTCGGCGAGTACAGAATTCCCAACCCTTCGTTGTAAACTTGGAGATCTGTCGAACCTCTCTTGCTCAGGGATCTTTTCTCAATAAAATAGCTGAACTTTGGAACTCTTTTTCGAGGGAGGTTTTTCCTGAGGCTTACAAACCTAAAAATTCAAATTGAATCTCAATTCGTTTCTCCTTGATTCACTTGGTGTCCTTTGAACATTACAGGGCTTACCTTCCTTGTGAGTCTGCATATAAAAAAAATAAGAATGCTTTTTATAAAAAGCAATAAGCTTGCTGATATCCCAGCGATGCGATATTCCACATCGTTTGGTTATGTTCTGCTGATGCATAAATTTTCCATAAAGTATGACAGCAAAACTCTCACATCTTCCATATCCGTGATGAATATTAAAATTCAAGTTGTTCGAGTAAACACAAAAAAGTTCGAACGCGGTTTTTCAGAGTTCCTCGAACAAGTAATTTTCCTCGTTAAACTGGAAGATTATTCTTTATGCATGTTGTTATCGCCATTCCAAGTTGGAATATGAGTTTGGCCTCAATTTCCAGATGTGCAATAATATAAAAAGTTTCCTGGTGTTTGAATCTACAGAAACTTTTCAGATGCATTGCATATGGAAATGCGTGAAATTATTTTTCTCGGTTCTGTTAATATGCTCTTGAAATTGGATTTTAGAATTAAATGAAAAGTGACAATGCAAACCAAGCAATATTCGCTTTTTCCTATTAATGGTGGTGATTCATCTGATATTTTCGTCATTTCAGCTGTTCCTTGAGGTTTGAAGGATACGAAAAATGAAAGTGATATGTCCATGCTATGTTTCTAATTACATTATAGATGAAGTTTACGTTTGCAGTGTATGATCCACCGAAAACTACTCAGTATTCTTTCAATCTATCACAATAGATCACGTAGAATGGCGATAAAGAGAAAACAAAGGATGTTGAAAGTTGTCAATTTTACTTCATATGCTCCATCATAACAATGAACATGGTTTGAAATATGAAATGATGATGTGCTTACTACTTCTTGAGCGTCTTCAGAATTTGCACATGAAGAAAATGGAACACAATTAGGTTGAATTAGATTTAAAAAACTCTGTTGTCCACTGCTGTTTCCACTGTGGAAGATATGATTCATTTCAGTAGCTTGATGAATATTTATTGCCAAATCATATATTTTTCTTGGCTTAGGGTTGACAGTAATGGGTTCCAGCATAACAGTCTATTAGCAAATCAGGCACTCAATGAATGAATTCCTGTGTCCATAAACTTGTTTTTTCTTATAATCGTAGATTGTTTTCGTTTCTAAGTGCAGATGCGGATTGAAACTGTTAATCCTTTTGAAAAAAGACAAAAAATTACACCCTCTCTAAGCGCTATCGTGACACGTATTTTTCAATCACATCTCATGAATTTCGTAGATATATGGCACGGTATATTGAGAAAGTTCCTTTCTTTTGTTGCTTCAATGTATAAACGCTGAGATTGGAACCTTCGGTGTTAAAGTTGGCAAATGCTGGTAGAGATCAATTACCCTCACACCAAACTGATATCATTTGCACTCGAAGCGCGTTTCGCTAACAAGGATAAAATTCCTAGAGGAAGAAAACTGATACTCATAAAAAGTATCAGAAAGTGTATCACATGGCTTCTGTCTCCCGATTTTGATTGATATTGAAGTGGTTGAAAGTGCTGTGAAAATATTCAGATGCATTTCAATTCGAAGAGAAAAACACGCTGAACAAAATGTAATAGGATCTGTTACGTAAAAAATTACGAAAATAACGTAAATTGCAAAACGATCTGACAGAATCCAGTTTCTATACGAAATATCTCCAAAATAAAAAAATATATAAAAACAGCAAGTGATAAACCACTATCCTGAGGTGATCAGAGCAGTTCTAAAATTATTTTCAAAGGAGCCATTTTCACCGAATGAATAATTACACTGAAAGTGAAATGAACATTACACTAGAACAACAAAAGATTCTAATAAAAGAGCTAGAGGAGAAAATTATAGAACTTAATGAAAATTTAAATAAGACAAATATACACAAGAAAAACTGTATAATTCAAACAGATAAAACTGACAGATTTTCCCATTACAAACCAATAGAAATTATGTCGGCTGAAGATTCCAGGGCAAATCGAGAGGAGGACTCAATGAGCGCTTCCACACAAACCGGTCACGAAATATTGGTGAAAAATCGCATCGTCGAAGAAAACCGAGGAAAAGGAATTGAAAATATTGTGATTATTGCTGGAAATGATGGTAAAAACATGGCTCAATTTTTAAAACGTCAGTCCGAAGACAAGTACTCTGTACAGGCTATCCTAAAACCTAACTCAAGCAACTCTGAGCTGCTAAATACTGCACAAAATACTCGAAATCATCTCCAGAAAGATCTGATAATATTATGGCTCAACGATTACAATAATCTTGTGATAAACGATATTTGTGGGACTATGATCAAGTTACCTCGACTTTCACTAATCACACAACCATATGGATACGACCTGAGGAGTATCAACAGATCTATATATGAAAACAATCTGTACCTTGAAAGAAAATTCCATATCGCCAATAGATCACACCATGTTTTAGACTGCAATAATATAATTCGGAGACGAAACTATGGTAGAAACGGTTACTCACTCAATATGACCGCTAAGTGGTTTTTATGCAAGGCTCTTTTGAATCATATCAACCTTCTGGAATTGCAGCTACAGATGAGCGAAACACATTACCCCCTGATTCCTGTGCGTAATAGTTCCGTGAGAGAACAGGTGATTACGAATTCCACATTGTCACCAACTCTTTCTTCATTGGATATTTCTTCGTGTGAACTTGGAGGAGATACTGATGTTCAAAAAAATATGAATGCAAGCAAAGTTGAATCAGCTCGATAGTCACTGATGGAGGAACTTAAAGAAGCAGCGTATACCTCTGCACTTAAAGAAGCAGCGTATACCTCTCCCACCCGTCCATATCTTTTTTAGATCCAACAACAAAGATTGTGATAATGTGGGTTCATGCTTTCAAATATTCAAAGTGCTCGTATAACACTGAGGAATTGCATATATTATGTGCAAACAACAACTACCCTGACATAATCATGCTCACTGAGCATTGGTTGAATATGAATGAACATTTTCATATTCCCGACTATATCCTTGTTAATAAGTATTCTAGAACACATTCTAATCATGGAGGAACTCTAATCTTAATAAATAACTCGATATTGAATACATTTTCGTTCAAGAGTTTCGATAAGTTAAATATGTTGTTAGAGGTGAAGGTTTTTGAGTTTTCTATTGTTCACTGCAAAACACATGATTTATTTGTTATATGTATTTATAGGGCCCCGAGTTCTGATGAGGCATTGTTCTTACATAGGTTAGAGAACTTGTTATCTGAACTACCTCCCCGTTCCCAAAGTGTAGTGGCAGGTGATTTTAATATAACTTTGCTGAAACTCATTCGCATAAACAGATGCTAGTAAATTCATTCATTTCCTTCAATTTGAACATGCAGATAGACTCGCCCACCCGGATTTCTCAATATAGTGCCACAATCATTGATTATTTCTGCAGTAATCTAAGTAATGTCACTGTACAGTAGTTCCAGCAGGTCTGTCAGACCAAGAAGCAATCATTTGTAGCGTGAGTTTAGAACAAACTGTAGAAAAAAGGACTTTCACAAAATGAGGCAGTCTATACAGTGCAAAAAATTTAAATAAATTTCGGGATTTATGCCAAATATCTGATTGGGAAAAATTTGGTGCAGATGATACTGCTTTCAATCAGTACCATAAACACTTGAGGAGCATCTTTGACAAAGCCTTTCCCTTACAGAAAATCATTTCGAAGAAAAACAAAAAGCCCTGGATAAGTAATGGTATCAAAATATCGATAGAAAACATGAAATCATTGCACACTATCCGCAAGTTCACAAACGAACCTTTCTTTTTCAATTATTACCTGAAGTATATATATATATATATATATATATATATATATATATATATATATATATATATATATATATATATAGAGAGAGAGAGAGAGAGAGAGAGACAGAGAGAGAAGGGTAGTCTTTCGACTGGACTAGTGAAAAAAAACGTCTAAATTTGGAGAATCCTCATGAAATGAAAATTAACCTTGGGGTTGCAGTCATAAATTGAGTTTGGCCTGATATAGTGAAACTTCATTGAATTGTCGAGCTTTCGAAAATCTTTTTTTTCTTTTTCAAGACATCTGAAAAACAGTGTTTATTGTTACATAAAGCACTGAAACATGTTAAAATTGAACTTACTAATGTGAGATTAGATATAAAACAGCAGAAGAAAAATCCTTGTCCATCACAAACAGGAAAAACATTTCTTATCAGAAACATTCATAAAAACTAAACTGGAATAATAATAATGATAATAATAATAATAATAATAATAATAATAATAATAATAATAATAATACATTTATTTGCAGAAAACGGGAAGTAACATAAGGTTTGGTATTAGTGAAATTTGTTTGTGAATAAATGAACACTCGATAAGTGTATAACACTTGTTTCGAGAAGGAATAAAATCAATACAAGAGTATATAGTAAAAATATGAGTAAAAATGTCTACATATACAAATTAAACATTTGGTCTACACATATAAAACATGGAAAACACATACACTTACTTACACTCGCATAAAAACACATAATATAGAGACATAGATACATTAATAATAAAAATAAATAAATACATGTTTATATAGTAAATTACCTAATTGAGGAAAACAAGAGGTTTGAATTTCAATTCACACAGGTGAGTCATCACAATTCTTGTAGAGCTGGTCATATTATATTCGAGTAAAAGAGTAAAAGGACGAGAAAACAAAATTTTGAAAAAATTGGAACTGGTACGAAGTGTTTTGCTGATGCATGGATTTGAATTTTTATTTCTCTCCTTAAAGAGAATATGGATGTTCCATTATAGAAGTTGGATCAGATTTCAAAATCATTTGAAATGAATTTTCTTAGAGATTTCTTAAAGCGGTTCATTGGCTGTATTACTCTAATTGAGACAGGAATTCTATTATAAAATGTTGGTGCCAAGTACATGTATGATTTTTGTGTGGTGGTTTTCAACATCAATGGAGCAATATATAATTCTTTTCAACGGGTGTCATAGTTGTGTGCCGGAAGTTGAGCTTTGTCTTTAGACGTGTGATATTTGGTACATGACTGTAGGGAGAACAATTGCGAAAGATCAAGAATCTGTGTTTCGGAGTGAAGTGCTTGAGTGGGGTAGCGGTTATTTTTCCCAAGTATTAATTCCAAAGGGTGAATATATGTTTTTGATGCCCCTCCCCAGACAGTTATTGAGTAACGAAGATGACTCTCAACTAGCGAGTAATAAATCGTTTTCAAATGTCTCAAAGGTAATATGTTTTTTATAACTTTAAATTTGTACAAAATTGTTCTAAGTTTCTTTATTATATACTGAGTATGTAGGTCCCATCTAAGATGGGGATCCATTACTACTCCTAAGTATTTCATTTCTGTTTCAGGTAGTATGCTGAAAATGTCTGCAACAACTCTGACATCGATTCTATCAAAAGGTATTAGTGGAGTTGCAACTGAATGGTGAGTAATTGTTTTTTTCTATATTAAGACTCAATAACTTATGTTTCAGCCAGTTTATTAGTATGCTGAAATCATTTTCAATAGTTTGTTTCAGTGAGAGCCAGTTATCAGATTCATAAAAAATCGCTGTATCGTCAGCAAATCCGATAATACTCCCATAGCACTCTGGTGAAAATAATGCATTCACATATATATTAAAGAGAGTGGGTCCAAGAACTGAACCCTGTGGAACTCCGTATTCAATTTCCCTCACTGCACTAATTGTTTTGCCAACCTTCACTACTTGAGTTCTACCTTCCAAGTAACTCTGAAAGAGATCCAAGCAACCACCTCTTATTCCGATATCACCTAGTGTCTGCAGCAGAAGATTGTGACTTACACAATCAAATGCCTTTGACAGGTCAATGAATACACAAATGCAAGGCTTCGACTTGTTTAAGGAGTTTGTGATTCTTTGTGTGAGGGCTAAAATTGCATCTTCCGTAGATGTATTAGCCCTAAATCCAAACTGATTATCAGATAGAATATTGTATTTTTGTAGATATGAATCGAGTCGCAGTTTAATGATTTTTTCGAATATTTTAGATAGGTGTGTAACCAATGATATTGGTCTGTAGTTAGTAGCTATAGTAGTATCTCCCTTTTTATATAAGGGTGTTATAATGGACTTCTTAAAGGCCGAAGGGTAAACTCCTTTATTCACGCATCTATTCAATAGAACTGTTAGTGGTTCTAGAATGAAGGGTGCTATCAGTTTGATAGTTTCGGCCTTCAAATTATCCACACCAACACTCTTTTTGTTTTTGAGGGTATTAATTGCAGATTTTGTTTCTTCAACATTGATTGGTGCAAATACAATAGAGTTCACTATAGATTGTTTCGGCGGAATATAATTGGGTTTTTTTTTATTGATTCAGCAAGATTTTTTCCTATTTTTGCGAAGGTATCATTGAGTTCATTGGCTATATCTATTTCGTCCGTTAATATTTCACCTAGGTCATTTTTTATTTTTTTTATACTTTTTTTAGTCGGATTTGTTGTACTCATTTCATTTATTATGTTCCAAAGTTTTTTTGAGCTGTTTTTGTTAGTTTCTATTTGATTACTGTAGAAATCAAGTTTGCATTTTTGAATTAGCGTATTCGTTTTGTTTCTATATCTTTTGTAATCGTTATATAATTTTACGTTATTTGGGTTTTTTCGTGATTCAGCACTCATTTTGTTTTTTTCAGTTATTGATTTCAATAAACTTTTCGTCATCCATGGTGCTATTTTGTCGTACTTTCTCCTTAGTTTGCGTTGCTCCGTGCATTTTTCTAGATTTTCCAAAATAATATCTACGAATTTACTCATTGCCTCGTCTGTATCTTCCATAGCAAGTAATGGATCCCAAGTAATCGCCAGAAATGTATCATTAATTTTTGATTCGTTGATTATTTTAACGATATTATCGCGATGTGTTATGGGTCTTTTACCTTCGAAAACAATTTGGAGAATCGTTGTATAATGGTCTGTAATATGGGTTTTTAGAAGAATAGAGATAATATTTTCACTCATATCAACATTTGATTTGAGAAAGATGTGGTCTATACATGATTTAGATTGCCCCGAAACTCTGATAGGTATATTATTTATAGTCGATGTGTAACCGTATTCGCTTAAAGTGTTCAGATATTCCGAAGTTGATTTTTTAGTGGGCTCTAGTAAATTAATGTTAATGTCACCTATAAATATACCGATATCCTCTGGCTTGGTTTGGTGCTTATTAAGTAATTGTTCTAGTCCTTCGATAAATTCTTGCTCATTAGTGTTGGGTGATCTGTAAAATGCAGTGATATGAATTTTTTTTTCAGATACAATTTTATATTGAGAGAGTTTATACCTCCAAACATTTCCTCTATATGATGTTCAAATTTTAGCCTGGATTTGATGTAGGCGACGACCCCATCGTTTTGATTATAATGACTCTCATTATAGATTACATTGTATCCATTGATGCTGAATAAACCTAAATCATGTATTTCGTGTGTTTCACTGAGTATCAAGCAGTCTATGTCACAGTCAAGATCTTGTAATAGAGTTTTGAACTCGTCCAGGTTCTTTCTGATACTTCGGATATTCATATGGAGTATTTTGAAATTATAACTATTTTGAATAATCTGAAATATTTTGGAACATTCGTTTACTGTGTTCAGTCCAAATGTTTCAACATGTTCACTTTCGTGAGTATTGATCCATCACAATGTATCCAATAAACAATATAAATTTTGTTTCAGAGAAATAAAGTTATGGCCGAAAACATTAAGTGGTAGTACGAAACCAAGGCAAAATGTGGGCATTTAAAGTATCAATTTTTTGGTGTATGTATCCCTGATAAAAATTGCCAAATAATGATAAAACTTAAAAATTCCTAATGATACTAAGAGCGAGTGCTTGTTGAACCTGATCTTAAACTCTTTATTCTGTCTTTATGTTGTGGAGGGACGGATGTCTTTGTTACCTTTTTATCACTTTCAGATTTCGATGGAGTTACTTCATCGTCTTTTCCTTGAGGGGTGTTTTTCAATGTTGCAACATGTTCGATATTTCTTTCTGTTGGAATATTGCCTTCTTCTGATTGGATATTTCGAGAGTTTGGGGTTGGTGGAGCACTGTTTACTTCTCTTCTTGCAAAGTCGGTGTTTTCGTTCTCTTCAAGTTCCTCGACAGTGTGTGCTTTGTTGTTGATATACAGCCTGTTTTCTTTAATATACGAGTTATCATAAGAATTTTGTCTCGCTTTATTTAAGTGGTGTCTCGGAGTTCTATTTTTGCACCTTTGCTTATATGTTAAATCGTTTGAAATTCCAACACTCGTCCCTTTTAATTTTTTGCACTTTTTGATGACCTCGAGTTTTTTCAAGTATGAGATGAATTCGACTTTAATGGGACCTTTATTCTTATTTCCCAATCTGTACAAATTATTCAAATTCGATACCTGTACATCAACGTCCAGTGATTTTTTTAAGTTCTCTGCAAATGGCGGGTGCAGTTACTTCCTGATCGTCTCCCAGTCCAAATATGACGATATTATTTTTTCTAGCAGATATTTCTAACGCTTCGATTTTTTTATGGAGAATTGTATTTTCAATTTCGATGTTATTCACTCGATGGTTGAGTTCTTCTATTTTTGATAATAGTTTTGCTTCAGTTGCCTCAACAGCTGATTTAATTTCTTTACGATTTTTCACAATTTCTTCTCTCAATACTTTTATTACTTTTTCCCATTCATTTGCCATTCTGTGAATTTCTCAATCGAATTTTAACGTGTGTGGTCTTCTTTACTTTGATCAATACTAATTTGTTGTTATCAGACGATAAGGGGAGTGTCAAGGTCTTATTTATTATTGTGCTTTCATTGAGTTGTGTGCAGAAACAGTTTATCGTTTCAAATCTTACTATTTTTTTTTCATCACATGATCAATCGATGGCTTATATTATACGATGTATTGAGTTCAGAATTTCTAATGTAATATTTCATATGTCAAAGTAGTAAAATCAGTGAAACTCACAGTAGCACCTTCATTCAGTTAGGCACACCACACACGAAATGGAAACCATGTCTCCGAAAATATCACTGGGAAGAAATGGAACCATTCATCCATATTACATTGCAGTGCACGAAATAATACATGTGCATAAGATTAACAGAACAATTTGGAAAACATTTTTTCATTTTACATTTTTAAAATAACGACGTGTTGAGTGAACAGAGCACATGGCCCAGTGTGAGCACAGAGCATGGAACTGCAGGGTAACCAGCACACAACAGAACCAAATGATGGTTGACAACGTCTTGTCACCTGTCAATAGCTCCACTATTCCGTGTCCAAAACCAGAGCATGTGTTCCATTCTCAGGGTCGGAGTTTATTAACTTTAAGTTACAAAAGGAAAAATTTTTCGGTTAAGTTTGGGCAAGTTGTTTTCGATGATCAAAATTCAAAATGTAATTATAAATAATACTGAGGTTAGCCATATCAGACCTCTTATTCATCGGATTGAGTTGTTTATTGATATAAACCATCTCCAAAAAGTTTCTTTTATTGTAATTATCTTCAACTGCTAAAATTGTGGGGTTGCCAAAATTAATGATATGATTCATGTTAATATTATGTTCAGCCAAAGCACAACTATTTTTCTTGAGATTACAGTCACTCTTGTGGGACGTGATGCGTCCAGACAAGTTTCTACTGGTTTGTCCAATGTAAACTTTATCACATTCAAAGCAAGGGATTTTGTAAATGACATTAGATTGTTCAAATTTAGAAAGTGGTCTTTTTGTTTTTGTGTAGAGATTGCCAATAAGTTTCAAATTCTTTTTGGCTATTCTCAAATCATCTAATTTAAAAATGTTGGAAAGTCTTGGTGTAAGTTCCTGAATGTATGGGAGGGTTCTGTATTTAAATGTTGTTGCAACTTGAGAGATATTATTATTATTATTAATGATTTGATTATTGATTTCATTACGACTATTAGAGAAAGATGAGAGAGACATACTTGAATTAGTGTTGAATAAAAATTTATTGATGAATTTAAGAGGATAAGAATTTTCTTTCAGTTTATCCCTGAGTTTATTCAGACACTCCACATGATACTCAGGATGGGACAGACCGACTACCCTGCTCTTCAAAGCTAGAACTAGATTGCTCTTCATACTATGATGATGGTATGAGTGAAAGTTCAGGAATCTGTTAGAACAGATTTTCAGATTTACAGATCACAATGTACTAATGTTATCACTAATTATTTGCATAAAAACTCCTCTAAATCCACATATTTACAGATTATTTTCAATAAATGTAAAAAATTTCTTGAAGACAATCCTGACATATTCATAGTGAAGAGTGACAAGGGCAATGTCACTGTTGTGTTGTACAGGCAGGATTACTTGGACAAAAGTCAACAACTGTTAGAAGATGAAAAATACTATAAAAAAATTCCTCGTAACCCGGCATGTACACTACAGCAAACCGCAAATAAGTTGGTTTCTACTTTAGAGAAAAAACAATTATTAGACCCTTCCACTGCTAAAAAACTCAGAATCTATAATTCAGTTGCACCTCTTCCAAAAATCCATAAACCCACCCTCGCAATGAGACCCATAGTTTCTTCAATTAATTCTCCCAATGTTAACTTGGCAAATTTCCTTACAAATATTTTAATAAATTCATATAATACAGAAAATAACTTTTATATTAAGGATTCTTTTGAGTTCAGTAAATTTATAAACAATTTCAAACTTGCTGATAATTATGTGTTGGTAAGTTTTGATGTGGTTTCGCTTTTTACTAATTTACCTTTTGAAGTTGTCAGATCTAGCCTTTCTAATAAATGGGAGACGATTAGCAACCATTGTTCTCTAACATGGAGTGCTTTTATTGACATTTTAGAATTCATTTCTGAATTCAATTTTCACACTTTTAATGACACGTATTATAAACAAATATTTGGTACCCCAATGGGTTCAAAAATTTCTCCAATTTTTGTTAATTTCGTGCTTGATGAACTTGTTGAGGACGTGGTGTCCCTGATTCCTTTTGATATTCCTTTCGTGAAAAGGTATGTGGATGACCTGATACTTGCAGTGCCCTTTGGCAGAGTAGATGAAGCTCTCTACTATTTTAATAGTTATGACCTGAACCTCCAGTTCACTGCAGAAATTGAGGAGAATCATAGTATCCCATTTCTTGACATGAGAATCCACAGAGGTCCAGACAACGTGCTACGCACCAAATGGTACAGAAAACCTATCTGTTCTAACAGATTCCCGAACTTTCACTCATACCATCATCATAGTATGAAGAGCAATCTAGTTCTAGCTTTGAAGAGCAGGGTAGTCGGTCTGTCCCATCCCGAGTATCATGTGGAGTGTTTGAATGAACTCAGGGATATTCTGAAAAAAAATTCTTATCCTCTTAAATTCATCAATAAATTTTTATTCAACACTAATTCAAGTATGTCTCTCTCATCTTTCTCTAATAGTAATGGAATCAATAATCAAATCATTAATAATAATAATAATATCTCTCAAGTTGCAACAACATTCAAATACAGAACCCTCCCATACATTCAGGAACTTACACCAAGACTTTCCAACATTTTTAAATTAGATGATTTGAGAATAGCCAAAAAGAATTTGAAACTTATTGGCAATCTTTATACAAAAACAAAAACACCACTTTCTAAATTTGAACAATCTATTGTCATTTACAAAATCCCTTGCTTTGAATGTGATAAAGTTTACATTAGACAAACCAGTAGAAACTTGTCTAGACGCATCACGTCCCACAAGAGTGACTGTAATCTCAAGAAAAATAGTTGTGCTTTGGCTGAACATGATATTAACACGGATCATATCATTAATTTTGGCAACCCCACAATTTTAGCAGTTGAAGATAATTACAATAAAAGAAACTTTTTGGAGATGGTTTATATCAATAAACAACTCAATCCGATGAATAAGAGGTCTGATATGGCTAACCTCAGTTATTATTTATAATTACATTTTGAATTTTGATCATCGAAAACAACTTGCCCAAACTTAACCGAAAAATTTGGGCTTCAACCCAACAAAGGTACAAATGATGCCTTATTTTCATTTATGGGAAAGGTTCATGAGGAAATCAACGCTGATGAATATGCTGCGGCGGTATTTTGCGACTTCACCAAGGCGTTCGATTGTGTCAAACATAATGTACTTCTTCAAAAACTTCCCTAATATGGCTTCAGAAATAAGAGCCTAGAGTGGATTCCATCCTATCTCAAGGATCAAACACAAGTAGTGCATTGTATTACTGAGTCAGATAAGGGTTACATCGAGCATGGAGTACCACAGGGCTCGGTGCTTGGTCCATTGCTCTTTCTCCTTTACATCAACGACTTCAGTAAACTTGAAATCCAGGAAGAGATAATTTAATTTGCAGATGACACTACAATCTTGTGGCATGATAAATCTGAAGATGAAGTATTTGACAAATTAGACCAAAATATGCGATCGATTAAAGAATGGTGTGATGCAAACTCTCTAGTAATCAATTTCAAAGAAACGAATATTGTAACAGTCTTCCTTATTTGAATATATCAAATGACTATATCAATAACAAAAGTTCTACAAGGTTCCTTGGCATTGATATAGATAACAAATAAAATTTGGACAACATATCGAAAGACTGTGTTATGAAGTCGCATCAGGTTGCTACGCTTTTAGGATTTTCTTCAATGAGCTAGGTCACGCTCCACATCCACATCTTGGAATTGCCTTCTGGGGAGTTTATAGTGAGCATCTACTAAAAAACGTTTTCGTTCTGCAGAAAAGAGAGAGCGTTAAGATACATGTGTCGAGTTAGACCCAGAGTTTCATGCAGAGATTTATTTACAGAACAAAGACTCTCGACAGTTGTCTACCTTTTCATTATGGAAACATAGTCTCTTATACACAAAAATGAACACAATTTTAATTTAGCAAATTCTCAGCACTGTACTCGACATTCTATTAAGTTACCTAGGCCAACTAGCACATTGGTGAAAGATTGAAATTATAATGACATCAAAATGTATAATCACCTGCCTAACAACATTAGAGAACTATCGGTTTTGAAAAGGTTCAGAAGTGAAATCGAAGCTATTTTTATTCATAGACCTCTTTACGATGTTGAAGAGTATTTCTCAACAGCCTTCTAATTGAATATTGATAAAGAAAACACGAAGTCATCTCCATCTTGTGGAGATGACTTCGTGTTTCCTTTTTCAATAAAATTGGTCTTCCACTTTGAGTATGGACTACTACCTTCGTATTTTCAATTGAATATTCATAGCAACTGTTTCAGTTTATGACATGGATTTATATCTAATACTGTTGTATATTACACTGAACGTGACGTTTGCTTTGACAGACCCCTTCCTTAATGTGGGGTGCTATTTTTTATTTTACTTTATATACTTTTTATGTGACGTAACACTTTGTATTTTATCCTGTATTTTCATCTACATATTTTCATCTATATATGTATATATGTGTATTGTGTAGAGTATGATGTAGTGATTTGTTTGTCTTACTTTGTGAAGTAATGATATATTCATTTATTTATACTACCTATGCTTTGTCGATGAGAATGTCATTCTTCAGACAATAAAGTATATCTTGATTGATTGATTGACTGAATCTGAAGAAAAGTGTTTGCTATTCACATACTTTAAAATCTCTTGTGGTTCAGGAACTACCTGTTAAATTTTTTCTTGGTCCGATATGGACTTTGTCTGTTAACTACTAATTATTATTCTAATGAGTTGATGATAAACTGAAAATCGGGCTTCATCACCATTCTTACTGTCTTTACATTTCACTATTCACAGTCTCTCGAATAAATCGAGTAGCCTTGTGTTATGCACATCCTAAATCAGTCCTATATTCTGTGAACGTTCTCCAGAGCGTGGACACTGGACTTTTTATCCTTCCGTCTCCCATGTGTGTATAATGTTCTTTATAACGGGTTTTAATAGTTCGCGGCTCTGGCCAATGTATTCATTGTTTCAATATTGACAACTGATTTCGTGAATTCCAATATCTGTATTCTCATTTATCATTTGAATTCGAAGGAGCTGTTGTGATTAAGAGCAAGTTTTACGCAACCTTAGTATTCAGTTCATCGAATATCTGTTCAAGACCTCTAGTCTAGCTAATCTTCTTAAAGAAACGCGCGTCAAATGCAAATAATATCAGTTCGATGGTCTGATGTATAAAATATGGCGCAGGATTCGGTACGATCAGGAGTGAAGGACGAAAAATTCACCATTTTCTTTGTATATTCCAAATATGGAGAATAATATTTGAATGTGAGTCAGGTTCAGGATGGGGGGGGGGGGATAGATGGGGTATTTCATTTCGTTTCTTTGTGATTATTCAATATTCGGTATGGTCTGTAGAATGGCAGAAAATTATAGTAGATAGTAGAAGACACGGTAGAAGATGTAATGTATGTTGTGTTGATTCCTTTCATCAGTTCCATTGGATAACTGCCATATCGATCAGCTTGTTCTGTTACAAGTTTGGATTATTTCTCCTTCATTCATAGGGATATATTACCAGCAGATATTTTGCATTCATTACTTTTTTAAACCAAAAGTCGCAGACACAAGAGATATTCCAATTTTATGAAGTCTGGTCCAGTTTCAATCTTTCGTACTAGTGGAAGACAGGTGAAATAGAAAGAAGACCCTCGCCGGTGTTCCCGCCACACAGCAAAGTCCCCAAGTGTTTCATTGTCCCCCTTCCTTGTCCCCGTTACTCTCATGAAACCCTTTCTGACTTTTCTCTTCCATGAAAGGGAACAAGAAATAGCTTCGAAGCCATATATATATATATATATATATATATATATATATATATTTGATCGGCTAGGCTTCCGCGGTTAGAAATGTGCTGGCTGGAACTTCTCCAGTGATGATAGCCAGCTAGTAAGACAACTCAGACCTAGACGCAAAGTCACGCAGTCTTGAAAATGGCTCCGAAATGGGAGCCGAAACGTAGACAAGTAAATCTTTCCAGACGCGGATCAACCGGAAGTTCCAGCCAGCATATATTATATATGTATGTATATGTATATATATATATATATATATATATACATATATGTCACATTTCCTCTTGAAAATGGCTCCAAAATCGGAGCCGAAACGTCGAGAACAAAACTCCAGACGCGGTTCAACCCGAACTCAACAACAACAACATATATTTGTATATATATATATATATATATATATATATATATATATATATATATATATATATATGTTGACTTCACGCTGATGTCTCAATCTGCCCATTCCCCAGGTCCCGTCACGAGTTCTTTCTAAGGTCTCAATCTGCCTACTCCTTAGATCGAACTGAGGTATCGAGGGATGTTGGGTGATATTTATAGCAGCGGGTGCTGCTAAAGCACCGTCGGATGTCTTGGTTGGGACTTGGCATCTGGAAATTAGGGGTTTCCATGCAGTTGGAAGTCTGTGACCGTCGTCACGTTCATTTAAGCAGGAAGGTCGCTTCTCGATTACGATGGCCCCTCGAATTATGCGAGCTTGTAGTGTTTGCCCCCTTGCCCCCTGTGACAACAACTGAGGAGTCGCAGATTGAGACCTCAGCGTGAAGTCACATTTACTCTAGAAAATGGTTCCAAAATCGGAGCCGAAACGCCGAGAACAGAACTCCAGACGCGGTTCAACCCGAACTCAACAACAACAACATACAACTGACCGCGGAAACCCATTCCAATATATTTATATATATATATATATATATATATATATATATATATATATATATATATATATATATATATATGTTCTTATGACAAATTGGAATCCTTTCCCCAATACATAACTGCAATATTTGAAATGCCTTTCCATGGCAGCATTGATTATCCGTTCTTATGACAAAGTGGAATCCTTTCTCCAATACAAAACTGCAATATTTGGAAAGCCTTTCCATGGCAGCTCTCAGTGTGCTGCGAAATGTCTATCCGTTCGGGAAGAACGAGGAATTCTACACTGATAATTGAAATGAGTTCAGAACGTGATATCACGGACAATAATTTTTTCTTGAAATTGCAACCAAGCAATCGTTCATCATGGATACAGAAAGAGATATATACCTGTTTAACGTCGGGAAGACGATTTGCTTCTACCGCGTACTTTGAGAGAAATATGTTTTTCATATGGTGATGCTATCACTGAAGGATTTCTCCAGCAACAAAGCACAGACTGTCCTCGACACGGAGGAATGCAGTCCATACTATTGAAAAATTGGACATGATGCAATCTGTTTTAGATTCACCTGTTTGTCATTCAGGAGCGCCTCCTCGCCATCGACGACATGGTGGTCTTAATCGGAAAGTACCAAAGAATGTTCTACAGAATCTGCTACTGTGCATGAGAGATAGAGAATGGACACTCATCTGCTTCAGAAACACCATCCATGAAATTTTCTATGACTATCGGTATTGTTAACACAAAGTAGATGCGTAGCTAGAGCGATCGAGAGTTCCGAAGGCAGCAGCAGGAATCATAGTGGAAGATTTCCGCATGCAAGTGTATAATATCATGTCCTGGAATATTTGTAAGGGCACGGCCCAGCTCTTCAGGTTACCTGACAGGCATTCGATATCTGTACTCGAGCAGCACGGTTAGTATTTGAATGGGTGACCTCATGCAGGAAAAGACCATGTCGAAAGCCCATACAACTGCAGCAAAATAGCATATCATAGCTCGCATGCAATATATCAATGAGCACAAGACACCTTTATTGAGGATATAGCGTCCTTCGGAGGGGACGTAAGGCCGGCGGTCCCGAGTTCATGGATGCTGGGCTCGTGAAAGATCCCTACCACTGGCACTGGTTGGAATATCAGTGGGTTCGGCAGAATTTCTGTTTGCTCACCGGCGTCGGTGATTTGACCTGGCAGAGAAAAAAGGCCGAAGTTTTATAAAGAATTGAAAACAAATATCTGCAAGATTAGCATATCTCAGCGTTGCGAAAAAATGTCATGTCACATGGTCCTTCAGTTGGCTGAAACTGTACCTCATTTGTTTCTGTAAACGTTCACGACTGATTCAATGATTGAGCTATCATACGTTGAAATATTTTCACATTAAATATAGCCAATAATTGTTTTCTCTCAACCCTCGCACACAGAACTGATGCACCCGCACAAGAACGTGCCGTTTGTTACTGTATTTTTCTTTCTCCCCTTGGAAGGTGAAAACTTAGTATTTTGAAAAATAATACATATGAAGAATAGTATGTTCTTTGAAATAAACATATTCAGGCCCCTGGGACCTCCACAAAAGCCTTCAAATAGAGGCAGAAACGTCAGATCCGGGTGACTCTTTTCTCATAATTTCAACGAGTCTGATATACACTATAACAATTAGTAACGTTCATTTCATTATCAGTGGTGACACTTGAGACTAAACAAGTTTTAGTAATTTTTTATCAGAATTTGGCTGTAACTTTTTTTCCACCAATTTCAATGAAAAAAAAAATACATGGGATTCAATCAACTAATTCTGAAAAGTTAAGTCTCAGGCACTTGGCACAAAAAAGAATTTTAAGTAAAATTCAATGAAAAATTGTTTTTTTGTCATGCCCGAAATTTCATGTAATATCATTTCATCCCTTCTTGAAACTTTTATAAAAACACTTCGTGCATATTATTCGCTTTTTCACAATTTTCAAGAGATTTGAATGGAATATTTTTTGTTTTCATATATTTTTTGACTTCATATTGGTCCATTGATTTGGAGAGAGAGATAGACTGAAAATCACTTCCTCAAAACATACTCTTTTTCTAAAAAAATAATGTTCCTAAATATTCATATCATATATTTTTCAATTATATAATGAAGGATGGAGGAGTTCTATATAATTCATGTCATGGATTCCATGACTGATTACTATTCTCAATATCCCAAGCTCTCGAAGAACTAAGCAGATATCCTAGAACTTTTCGAAAAATTTCTCTGGACACAAAAAACAAGGACATGACACACACGTTAGTTCAGTTGAGATTGCTTGAAGCTATTTCAGTGAAACACTTTCGAGATATAGTTTCAATGTAACGAAAAATCACTGATGATATAAATGGATCTACTCTCTCTATAGATATTGGTCTGCACAGAGTTTCATCTTCAGGTACGATTAGAAGTGAATATCAGTATGAATATTGATCGATAGCTACACTGAACATGTTAAATGAAAAATAGTTATTGTTGTAGTAGTTAATGTGAAAATCTTTCAAATTGCAAAATAGCTTCACTTTTGAGAATGAGTCGATTGAATACGAGTTTATCCTATGGAGAATTGCAATTAAAATGTTTTTTTTTTCAATATTATTGATTATGAAGAAAGATTATGGAACGTGAAAAATACTAAATTGTCACCTTCAAAAGGAGAAAGAGGGGATGGAAAAAAATAACAGTATGTATGTGTATCAATTTTCTGTGAAAATTCATAAAAAACTGTTATTTTTTCTATTCAATGTAAAAATTGTCGAGTTCCACCACTAATAATGAAATGTACGTTACTAATTGTTATAGTGTATATCAGCCTCGTCGAAATGATGAAATTACACCGCATCGGACATCAGGGTATTCTGTCATTTTTTTCGGATTCAAAATGTAATAAAAATTTTGAAGGCCTTCATAGATGCCCGGAGGCCCAAAAATTTTTATTTCGAAGACCATATTGACTTCTTCATACGGGAAGTTCGCCATTATTTTTGAATTCCAAGAGAGGGGAAGACTCAATGGCATTTCGACAGTCTCAAGCCAGGATACCCGTTTCTCTGCAGTTTCGAATATTTCTCGTCGTGTCGTGTCATCAGCTCCTTTACCGGTGTACATCAATCAGTTTCTCACCTCCATTCCTCTCAGAGTGGAGATAATGTAGTTGAAATACCGTTTTGATGTATATGCGAGTCACCGACGCTACGTGAACTTCATAAGCGTAGCATTAGAAACGAATGGGACCGTAAAGCAAACTTCATAAACAAAATAGCTCTCGTTCCGTTTCTTGCTGATGCACACGCTGCGATCATTTGTTTCATATCTGGAATTCCGCACAGGGAAAGAACGCTCACTAGGCATTCGGTTGTCTGTCGGCGGTATGTTTTATGAGGTTCCATGCAGTTTTGATGGGTAATAAGTATCATTCCGTTTCCGAAATATAAACTTCCTCACGTGTATCTGAAAGCTCTACAGTTTATTGTTGCTTTCAGACATGCAGAATACCTCCCGGTTAAAATATGGAATGGGATTTGTGGAAGGTGTGTTGGGAATTTTGTTACGGGTGTCTTTGTCAGGACGAGGAAAAAACATAATGTTCGTTGGGTACAGTGTCTCAAGTTTATGTATTTTTTTCGTGACTGATGTGTGCATAGAAACCACTGAATCAAGATACAGAGAGATCTGTGAGCTACATACATTTCCTGATAAAAGCTCTCGAACAGCATCACTGAGCTTGAACCTTCATCCAATGAATACTTCCAAATTCGATTCAATTGATCAGAGCAGACGTTCATTGAAAAACAACTGGTTTCCTAGCAAGAAATTTCACGGATATAATTCATGTGTATATTTCTGATCAGAATTGATATCCATTCGATCACTGAAGAGTGGATTATAATCGATGTTTCGAACACATCTGATTGATAGTAGAATGAAATTCAACCAATCAAAAACTGTTTCGTTCTTGTCGTTGTGAGAGAATGCTGATTAACCGTCAGTGATTTTTCAGTGTAACGGAGTATTTTGCAATAATCTCCTGAATAACTTGAAGGCTAGTCGAAATAATTTGAATGGATTGACTCCATTTATCATTTCTGAAATGAAAAACGATCATGTCTTCGAATTTTCCACCAAGATAGTTCGGAATATGTTGAAGTAAGTAGAACTAATGAAATTTTACAAGGCTCACGTGATTCCACTTTCAGTGGATTATTCAAGAGAATATTCTAGGTGATATATTTTCTCTTTGAAAAAAGTTCATAAAATCATGACTTATGTTTTTCACGCTTCCCTAAGCAGAAATTTCAATTATTTATGCTTGATAGAGCAAAAAATATATGTCTTGCGGTTTGGTAGATGATTTCTGAAGTGAAAGTGTATCAGTAATTTTTCATATTGAATTTTGGTCCATTCATATTTCATGAAGCTCGAATGAAATTCTACATTCGAATCTGGGATTTATTGAGTAACAAATTCATTAGTATACATTTTTTCCAAGTTGCATGATTTACATTAAAATATTTCTGAAATATTTGCAGTGTCGTTTGCGACAGGCAGAAACTCACTTCCCGGGCCCACTGAACAGGCGGACGTGCTAACCACTACACTACTTACAAAAAGTACGAGTCGAAAGTTTTGGAAGAGTCAATCATCGATGCACTTGTTTATATTCTATCATCGCGATCCATCTATGAGAATGGGTTTCAAAAAAGGGTTTTCCGCTATAGAAGCTGAAACTGTGCGGGCTGATAGATAATTCTTACATTTTGATACGTGATCTCCAATATGATAGCTATAGCAACTCCATTGCCAACTGATTAATACATAGCTCTTTCAATTTGCTTGGGAAATTACCATATTAAACTGGAGTTCGAATGATGGTAGATTCGTCAAATTAAATATAGCAAACTTGAAGGAATATTGGTTATTCAACATAGGAATAGGATGCTGTGTTAAAGATCATCCTACAGATTCAATATACTCAGTCAAATTCATACATTTCAAAAGTCCACATGGCCGTAGACCGGCCTCAGAATATCATACCATGAGTGATTCTTGATTGTATTTCTACATAATAGAAGTCTTTAAGATCTTGAATTAGACATGCACCATGTTGGAAATATTCTGCTATTCACTATCTTGGTAATATTATGTATGTGACTTTCCCAGTTCAATGTATCATCGAATCATCGATTGTCATGACTAGAAAGTTAATCGTATTATTCTGATGAAAGTCATTTTTATTCATCTTTATACTGAACGGCAGACTCAATTCTAGATCAGTCTTGATTGTATTTCTGCATTATAGAAGTCTTTCAGAACTTGAACCTCAGACATGCACCGAAGTTGAAATATTTCTGTGTTTACTATCTTGGTGATATTATGTATGTTGAGATTTGTTGGTGCTGCATACACGTGACTGATGAATCAGGAAAAGTCGTATTTCGTGTAAATAAATTTATTTAAAAATAGAGTGCTTTCGGCTATTAAGCCACCTTCAGTGGGACCGTAAGTTGGGTTCTCATTAGACTCAAACGGCTGGTACACTTCCAGCATTCTTATAGTGCAGTTTCTGTTGGGGGTGGGCCGAGAACGTACCCTACCTATTTCAAATAATCTTAGTTGAATAATTCTGTGCTCACCTTGGAAAGTTTTTATGTACTGTAGTTACTAATACGTCATTTGTCACAAAGATTATGTTCCAGAATCATTCAGGACCTTAAGTCAATGTCAAATTTCAGTTCCTGTCACCCCTCCTGCTCAGCATGCAGCACGTTGGGAATCCAAATTTTAATCTTTTAACAATGTTTTAATAGAAAAATTTCAATTGTCAACGCAAAAGGGCATTGATTTTAACTTTGATGTTTATTCAGTGTAATGTCTCACGATTATTTGTGATTGTGAAGATCTTCCTGTAAATACCTAGACGAGTAAGTAATTCAATTCTAACCTTTAATCCAATTTCCGACTATTACTTACTTGTAGGTATAGCACTGAAGATGGCTTGAAAGCCGAAAGCGCTCTGCGATTTTTAAATAAATTTATTTACACAGAATACGACTTTTCCTGATTCATATTATGTATGTGACTTTTCCAGTCAATGATATATTACTGATTGTCATGACTATAAACTTAATGCTATCATTCTGAATAATCTTAGTGTTATTATTCTTCATACTGAACGGCAGCATCAATTCCAGATCGAAGTGGATCCTATTCAGATATCTATATTTTATTGCATCGAGATATAATAGAGAATGTGGTGCAACTGCTTGCGTCTAATGGGGATACGTGGGCTGCATTCAAATTCTCTAATTCTATAGAAATTGCCCAAATTAATACGTGTTTACGTTTGCAATTCTGCCAGACAGTGGCCTGCTCAGGAAAAATTGGCAATATCGTTCTTGAATCGCTGATCAGAACTATTTTAATACATCGACGGTGGCTGAAGGGTCGACATAGAATCACGACCAATTTTATTGCAGCATTCGTTAGTTGGGATATAGGAACAGATAGAAATTTGGCGCTTTACATGAAAAGAAGAATGAAATGCACAAAAGGAGGGTATCTTAAAAAGTTCTTCTCGATATATCCAATCTTGATGAATAATTTTTCAGTTCCGTCTATTTCTGGGATAGTTTTTCACCAGGTTATACTTATTTTAAATTCAATAGACAATGGGATTTCAACCCACTACCTTTCGAGTGAAAGTGTAATATTTTGTTTCAGTACGTTAAAGCGCTCAGTCCAATTCGATGATACACGGTTAACAGAAGACGCGAACTGTTTTACGCCAGAAAACGTACAGCAAAAGGAAAGACAATAATATATTTATGGGGCTTTCGGAGAGAACGTGAAAGGTGAATTAACATTGGCGAGAACTGTCGGATCCCATGAAAAACGAGAGAGAGAAGTGATTAAGATCAGAATCAGCAACGTGTTTCTTTTATTTTGATGGATTAACTTTCATGTTTTCCTCTTCCGCTGCTGACTGTGGCAGCTGTGTCGCCGAGACTTGATTCATTCCGAGGAAATATTGGGTTCATAAGCTGAGGGAGGAAATGAGATTACGCAAAATAATTAGTTTTACTTGTCGTGTTGTTTCTCAATTTGCTGGATGGAAAAATGCAATCATATTCAGTGCAGTGGTTCTTTTCTCGAAACTGATCCAACTTTGATATTTGGTGGTATTTTCAGTTTGCTGTACTTGACGTGAAAGTATTGATTGATTTATTTTTCAAAGTTTGTCATTTACATAAAAATAAACTTCTGTCATGCATTTCTATTTTCTGCCGTCATTTTTGAATCATTTTTGTGATCTCGCTAGTGTAGAGGTTAGCATATTCGCCTTTCAGCGGAAGACCGGGGTTCGATTCCCCGCCGGGCCACCGTGCTGGGTAATCGTAGGTTAAATGGTAAGGCCTCGTTGATCCATTGCTCGCATAAGTTTCGACTTCTGAGGGTTGACGTTCGTCAGCTGGTTAACGAAAACGAACAAAAAATTCGGTGAACCTGCATTTTCCTCAATCACTCTTCCATATTTTTGTTTCGGCAAACATCTCCAATCGAACTTGAAAAACTCGTAAGAAACGTCAGACTGACAAGCAATCAATAAACTCTATTTTTGCGAAATTTCGTGGAGTGAACATTAATGAAATAATGATAAAACTATATCAACTATCGAGATTAGAATTGAATTGAGAGAAAATTTCAGCTAACGTTACTTTACGAGATGACGCTATTCTTTTCCTGCAGAAATCGCCTTCGTCATATCAATATTTTCTTGCTGGTTCGTTTTATCTACTCATAGTAGGATGCAACACCTGACCATTGGAATATTTACATTTACATCGGCGATTCCTGTCAAGTGAATCGTGATGATTTTATATCCCCACATTATAGGCAATGATTTCCACCAATCACAGAGATCAAAATACTTGGTTACCAGGAACAACCTTGTAGAATCGTCACAATGAGGAACCGGAATTAAAAAAATGTTCCCTTTTTTTTTATTTCATCTGATAGAGCATGAAAATCTGTTCACAAAAATACCCTTCTGACCTCGATCCTTCCACTATTTTTTTT